>JANRMT010062791.1:243125897-243142214 GCA_026402145.1 Polypterus bichir lapradei | reverse complement strand
ATATATATATTTATTTATTTATTTATTTATATATATATACTGTATATTTATATTTATATATTTGTCATTATATAAATAGTCTGAATTAGCGTAAGCCACCCAAATTCTTGGTATTCATAAGAAATGTAATTACTTACTATTTACTGTAGAAGTACATAATAATAATAAAAATTTTATATTCATTTGGAGAACCTACATATTCAGTAAAGAATTGTTACAAGTCAAACCCTGTCCAAACATAAATCAGTCCTGGATGGGACTGAAATATTAAAATGTGTGTGTCAATTTAAATGTTTAAACTCCATTGTAATGGAAATTTGTCATTCCCACCCCCCGTCAAAGTGGTCACAGAGGACTAGATCCCTAGTAAATCTAAAATCAAAAATAACATCATATTCTAATCAATGACCTTGAAACAGTCTAAAATGATAACCTGCATGATTATGTTTGAAATTTCTCATTTTTATCCTTCTTGGAGTGGCTCTTAGATGGCTAGGACCACCGGTAAAGGATGATATTTGTGATCAGCAACCTCAAAACAGCATAAAGTGACATTCCACATGCCTAAATTAACAATCCTAATTTTTAAAAATATTTTAAAAGGAGTAATTCTGACCCTTCATATCCCATTAACAGATGAACTCCAGGACCATTTGATGTGGCATGCGCAACTTAAGTCCTCCTGATCATTTTTGCTGAAGACACCTATTGGTTTGCTGTTTATCATAAAGGTGTAATTTCCTATGCATATGGTCTCAAATGTGGCTTTTTCAGGTCTAGAGGGCCAAATGTATGGGAATCCTAAAATACTTGATGTCTTACATAACTAGATATCAAGATGAATTGTATATCTATTCATAAGTGGTGTTTTTCCCATACCAGGGAGAAAGGAAGCAACAGAGAGAAAAAAAAACTAAAGTAATTTCTATGTGTTCATAAATAATTCTTAAGATCATCATTTAAACTGTGTCTTCTCTCTGTTGCTGAAAATGTCTTGTGCTGTGATATAATTGACCAAGCTAACTTCAACTGAATTAAGGTTGGCAAGGTTGAATTTCATAGGTTCAGAGACCTGGGTTTGTCACCATCTGAGTCTATATGATCCCCCTTTGACCACATAGTTCAATTCTGTAATTCAATTTCCAAAGACCTGAGTTCATCATTTGGACATATCAAAGCTGTTTTTCAAATCCTTCCTATGTCAAAGTGTGTTTTCCCTGTGCTTGCTAGACTCCTTCCACCACCCGAAGACAAGCAGGCCATACAGCAAAGGTGGGCCTATTGTGACATACTCTCTTTTAGACAAACCTCATATTACTGGTTGGTTTCTTGCTCCTTCCCAATGCTGTTGTCATAAGCCCTAGCTGCCCATGATTCCATACTCAAAGAAATTAGTTCAGCAAATGTGTGGATGAACCTAACTGAAAGTTATATCTTAAAGGGACAGTACTAAAATTCACTGTCTAATGCTTTTCTATCACGTTTCATTAGTCCTAAATTTCAGCTTCAGGCAGATAAGAAGCCCTTCTTCTGAAGTTTATTTCCTTTCGTCTCTGCAGCACTTTTCTGGAATCTCATACCAAAGCTTCACTTTGCCTAATGTCAAACTCCCTGACACAATACCCATCACTAGGCATCTCTCCCAAAATGATTGTGAGTCATGTATTAAGTAGGCTTTTAGAGTTAAATGTATGTACTGACAGATGTTTGAAATCACAATTAACAAAAAGGACAGGTTTATTATTTAGTTCAATTTAATTTTATTCAATATTGGATATAAGATGAAATCAGATTTAGATGAGACGCCTGTCTTTTTTACATCATACACAAAGAAGGAACCAGCCTGAATGGGACGCGAGCTCAGCTCAGAAATCTAATAAAACAGTAAATGTTAATTTATACATTTAATTTACCAAAATATGAAAGAGAAGGAAATGTTAATTAAGCTGTCAGGTAAATAAGTCAGTTTAATTTCATGTTGTGCTTTTAGCAGTGCACGTCATTACAAGGCATAACAGCACATAAACTGAACTCAAATAAACTCTTAAAATGATGCTCCACCCTTTGGGTAATGCTGCATGCTTGCAAAGTCTGTGTGCCAGGTTGGACGCTATATCAGTACCATTCAGCCTACTAATTAGGAAGAAGGAAAAACAAAAAAAAGTATTAACACTCAAAGAGGCCAGTGGGCATGTTGGCCTGCTCTTCCATTTAACCAAATTAGAATCACCCCTTTGCCACCAGCCCTAACCTTGTGCTCTGGTTTACTTTCTCCATGATGGTAAAATGACATCTTTGTACTGAACCACAAGTGCGTCCCGTACAGCAGTTAGAACAGAACGTCCGAGGCTAAAGGCCAACCAGTTCAGCTAATGCACATAGGAGTTGAAAAGCCAAGTTTAAAACATTGTCACCATTAATGTATCCAAACATTCTCAACCTAAAAAATAAATGTGTGAGTGGCACTGCATGCAGTGAACCGTTCCAAGCGTGTCATCTGGTTTGCCGGGCTATCAGTACATGTACCTGTCAATGGAAGGCCTCAGCAGTGCTGTCAGATTCAAGGGCCTGCTGGATATTACAGAGAGGCTTGGCAGAGTTTCAGATGTGACTGGCACTGCGCTGGTTTCAGAGAAGACAAATGAGAGCATTTCAGGTCTCCACCTTTGCCTTATTATAAGTAGCTTCTTCTTTCTCCAAGTTTAAGGGGCATTGTGACCTCTGAGCAGTCAGTCTTTTCTAAGCCATAAAGTGTGCTCTGGCACATACAGTGCCTAGCAATCAACCACATGTCTTTTCAATCTTTGAGCCTGACTTTCTTAAGAAACTGAAGAAAATTCTGCACAGACAAGGAGACAATGAAAAAAACACCCTGTAAACAGTGACCAAATCAGCATTTAAAGCTAAGTCTGATAATGGATTTAGTATACACAAAGGTCGCTGAAGGGTCTCTTCTTTCACTCTTAACCATATCCATTCTGAATCCCTCAGACTTACCCTCATTACTTCAAAATTGAATTATGTAGGATAAAGTGGGCAATGCTTCATTGTAGGAGGCATTCAGTGGCATACATGTCTTATTAAGATAGCAGACATAGCAAAGACATCCCAAAGAAATGATTCTGCAGCTCTACCTGTGATGATCCTACTACTCAAAAAATATCAAAAAGGGGTTCAGAAACATAGCCAGACCCGAGCACAGGTCTTTATCCAAGGAACAGAAATAGTCTAGCCCCAAACTCAAAAGGCAGGTTGAAGGCCTGCACAGGCTATAAAATGGAACAAATGTTTTTAAATATAAAATATATTAAAAGTGACCACAAAAGAAAAAAATCTCTGTTCCAAGATTAAACAGATTCCACGTTATTCAAAAGGTATACAAGAAAAGCAAGGCAGGAACAGCAAGGAGCATAACAGGTTTTGCTGAAAAAGTGGAACCAAAATCCAGATAAGTCCAATTATACAAAAGCCATTGAGAGTACAAATGATATTGATATGTTGCTATATATATATGATATATAACTGCTTATTTGCATTTTTCCTGCCTTTCATTTACTTAGATTTAGACATCTGGCACTCTATTTTGTGTTTTTTTTTGTTGCTGTAGATTATGAATGTACTTTTGCTAAAAAATATCCTCTACTGCTAAGAATCTCTGGGATTGACTTGTACAGTCCTTTTTGACTTTAGTTTTATTCTTGTATTTTGGCTTTGATAACATTGCCATTCCTTGCGGGTTTTTGACCCTTTTTTGGCCTTTTTGACTATGAATGTTCTCCCAGTTACTTAAAAAATTCCTTTACTAGTATTATCAGCATTACAGATAGTAGGGGTCAAAGCCAGGATATCCAAACATCAAATTGACTCACAGACCAAAATACAGGAATCAAAAGCAAAGCCGAAGCAGCAGTGTAACTGTAGCATCCCCTTATACAGCATACTACTGGGGGCATGTCCTCAGTTGCATCATTAGGTGGATGCAGCCTTCAAAGCGCAACAAATGGGAGACAAGGTAGAGAGCTAAACATACATTAATAATAAAATACTGAATTGCAGAAACAATTGTACAATACAGTGTTAAATAGGTAAAACACAGAACACAAACAAAAACAGAATTAATATGCAAAATATCTCAAAGACAAAAAAAAATATTGAGGAAATTAAAAACATACTTAAACCAAGAAAGAGATCCTGTGCTCCATCCGATTAATCAGAGTTTAGCTGACATGTCTACATTTGTTTCTAAATCGGTAATGCCAAGATGAATCCTCTTCAAACTGATGGACCCAATAATACACCTACAAGCAGGTGCTGGATATGCAACTGGAAGGGACCTGGAAGGGATCTAAAACTAGATGCATGTGTCTCTTCTGTCTCTTTCTAGCAGGATGCTGTTGCTCTTTTATTTTGTGACTAGCTTTTATCTTTCTTTAAGTCTGTCTGTTGCTTTTGATTTGGTTGATGAACTTTTTTGCGCTGTAGTGTTTTGATCTCAGCTGTCTCCAGGTTACTCTGCCTATATTCCCCCTGAAGTACCTCCACCTCACTGAACTGTTTTTAACCTTTCTGATTCGACCTTCATGGAAATATCAAACAGGTTACTTTAAGATACCCATATGTACATTTTTAGAATGTCACTTACCCACTCATACTTTGCTAACTTAAATGATACATTGTGAAAGCACAGTCAAAGTAGCCAAAGAAAATTCAACACTATTTCACACACTTCAGAGGCCAGACGTGAGAGTCAAACCCAGGATTTGGGCCTATGTGGCAGCACTGCATTCCTCTGTGCCACCACGCCATCAAACTACAGTATATTATGATAGCCTAAAATTTGCTTGGAGGAAGACATAGTGAGTGTCAGAACAATGCTGTGCATTAAACTCCAGCACATTAGCCACCTGAAAGCCACAGTTCTGTACGGTTGATCCCAAATGTATAAGTGCTGTCTCGTTTTCTTTTCATAATCATGTCCTAATAAACCTTACATTTAGAATCCTGAACAGAATATGTACACTTTCAACTCACTTAAATTTAGTAGATTTTGATATATAGCTCTTTGTTGAGACAGACTGAGAGTCCCTGTACGGTTTTACAGATAAAAAACAGTAACTGAGATATACATATCCATGCACAACATATTCTGGTCAATTATTCATCCATCTGTCTAGTTCAACAATTACCAGAGGATGCATGGAAGCAAAATGTAATGAGGTAGCCATGCTATCTGCTGTGTCACTGTGTTGTCTATAAGATACGCATTTCCTTTATAAAGTGATTTCCCTGGCTGTGCTATCGCAACATACTCAACAAATAAAATCATAAAGTTAAAGATCAGTGAAGCAGTGGCTTGAGTGGTGTGCAAACATCACAATGAAAGATGGACATGCAGGACACTAAAGGCATAAGGGCAAAACAAGGAGACAGAAGTCCAATATAGGGTTGAATCAATGAAAGGGTAAAAAGGAACAGAAAACCTGTGGCAGAATAGAACAGAGCAAAGTAGACTTCATTGTCACTGGTGAAGTACAAGATAATAAAAGAAGCCTGTTAGGTGAGTACTTTTCAATGGTAATGATCAGAAACAGGTTAAGCCACATGTCAGGTGTCATATGATGGTCATGGCATATCACCCTGAAGCTGTCTGGAACTGGTTCATCAATGAAGGGAGTTACTGAAAAAAAGAGGGCAGCAGCATGATTAAATAAGGCTCCTTACATATTCTTGTACATTTATAAAAGACTGACCCCTTCTATCTTGGATTGAAACAATTTTTTAACTTTATCTTGGCTGGTAAAACATCTGAAGATGTGTTGATTAGTGCTACATTAATTCCTGGCCTGCTTTCTGCATTGAGCCTGATGTTGGCTAGGTAAAATTCCAGCTCCCCAAAACTCTGTAGGTTCAGAAAATTGATGGATGGTTGGATGATTGATTGATTTTAAAAACAGATAGTTGGCATTCATTCTCCTAATACCTGTAGGCTGTGGGATGGGCTACCTTTTAGAGACATTATGTATACACCTAAGCATGCTACATCACAGAGGCAGTGGCCAAAAAAGATGGAAACCACTGAGTGAATGAGAGACGCACAATCAATTTTGGTTTCGGACCCAGTTCAGAGCTAACATCCTAAGAACATATTCCAATGTAAGGTGGTTCCACTAAAGTGCTAATCAGAAATGGTTTTCTATTCTAATCCCAGGTACAATAGAGATCACTTACGACTATATCAATAGGCTCACTACTTCTCCAATAAAATTACTTTCTAAACTGCTCATTCTGTTGGATGGTGCTCACTTCCTGACCAAAAAATGTTGACCACAAAAATTGCTAATGCAACCATCCAATTCAGCATTTGAACATCCTTGCCATTAAGAAGCATTACAGACAGTGATGAGCAAAACAGGCAAGTACTGATTTGCATATAGTTTCACAAAACTAAGAACAAAATTTGCTTAGCAGGTGTCACACACATGTGAGTAGGAAGGAGCTGTATGGACCAAGGGAAGGTAATTCCACACCAGGCCAGAGGGTGTCTGGGTGTACTAAACCTTCTTCTGTTGCCTCTGCAGTCCAAATACAGGAAAACCTGCCTGATTCACCCTTGATGAAGAAAGTCACTGTGTTTACTTCTGTGTTTACTTGTGTTCTTTTCTGCAGCCGTGTAATTCATGTAATCTGAAGTCACTGTGTTTACTTCTGTGTTTACTCGTGTTCTTTTCTGCAGCCGTGTAATTCATGTAATCTGTTGCATGTAAGTAAAATCAATTCTATTTGTGACTCTCATCCATAGCACAATTTCCAGATGAACACTCACTGAAACAAGCATTCGTGCACATTAGTGTGTTTTCTCCACAGAAAAATGCAGCATACAGGAAGCCAGCCCCTTCCCTGTTTCTTGAATAATGCATATGAGAATTTGCATGCTCCAAGTGCCGCAGAACTTTGAGTTTCTTTTCTGTGTTAGATGCATCTTTAGGATTGGAAATAATTGTGAAAGCGGAAATTGTACTACCAGAGCAGGTTTGCTTTCCATGATATACCCCTTAGTTTAGCAACAGCAACAGGTCAGGGAAAGAAGAAGAGATGCCATTATTGTACAATGCCCTCAGGTGGCCCAGGGTAGTATTGTCATCAACTAAGCTCGTAACTTGTTCCCGTACACGTGTGTGATAGATAGATAGATAGATAGAAAGATAGATAGATAGATAGATAGATAGATAGATAGATAGATAGATAGATAGATAGATAGAATGAACCTTTTTTATACCATTTCAGCTGTAGTCTATTTTCTGTTGTGTCAATATCAATCAAACCTGACTGTTGCAGGCTACAGTACTTAATTTATTCCTCAAAAGATCACAACCATAAAAGCCTTATAAAAAAGAATAGCCTCTGGTTATCAATTATCCTTCTGCAATGTCATGAGAGGATACATCAGTATTAATTCAGCAGAGTTACTGAAAATCAGTCTCACCACTATACTTCATTTTACAAAATGCAATACAAATAAGAGCAATATAGATTTCTGAAACAATAAACTAGAACAAAGCAGATGAGCAAAGTGCTTTCAGTGCTTTATACTGCTAGGTGTCATATAACATTACTGTATTGTAGGGAGGATCTGAGACCAACCTTAAGCAAAACATTCACCATTCTGAAGTGTTTAGAGCAAATGTTATTTCATTTAAATGTTTGTTTATTGAACAAATTAACAAGGAAAGAGCTGTTCATTTATTTACTTCTTTGAAAAAAAAAATCAATGCATTTATTTCCTTGTAGCCCTTTCTCAAATGCCATTATTACTTATCTGAACATGCTTAATTCTGACACAGCTTTATTATATAACATTATATAACATGAAAAACTGCTTGAACTTTGCAATATGGCACCTAAAGGACTCTCAAACAATTACATCTGGTCTGATGAAACCAAGATGTAGCTGTTTGGCCTCGGTTCTAGGCTTCATGTTAGGAGGAATCTAATAACCGCACATCACCTGTGCAAAACCATTCCAACAGGGTTATGGCAGCATCATGCTGTGAGATTGGTTTTCAAGGGCAAAGACTAGGATAATTTAGACAAGGTCGAAAGAAAGCTGAACAAAGCAAAGAACAAAATTATTCTTAATGACTACCCTGTTCCAGAGTGCTCTGGCTCCCAGACTAGGCAGAAGGTTCACCTTCCAACATGACAATGACCTAAGCACTGAGCAAAGACAACACCGAAGAGTCTTGGGTCAACTCTGTGAATGTTCCTAAGTGACCCAGCTAGAGCCCAGACTTGAATCCAATCAAACATCTCTAGAGGGACCAAAAAATATTCAACCTAACAGAGCTCAGGAAGACCTGCAGAAAAAAACGGCAGAAAAATCTCCGAATCCAAATGTGTGAAAGTCCAGGAGACTCCAGGCTGGAATTGCTGCTTCAACCAAGTATTGAATAAAGGGTCTGAATACTGGTGCCAGTGTGAGATTTCAGCATTTTATTTTTAATAAATTTGCAAACACTTGTGGGCAGGGCTCATACTTTTGGGGCTGAATTTAGTTAATTGTAATTAAGGTGGATCTAAATTGAGGACGTTCTGGGTGCATGCACAGGGGCCCACGATGGCGAGCAGCCTTTTGACTAATCCCCACCCCACTGGTGAAATGATCGAGTATCCATGCATCAAGATCTGCAAGGAGGGCGCTCAATGAAACGATCGAGTGTCAGCTCACCAAAATCAAAAAAAGGGGAAACTACCCTTCCTGTTCTTCCATCTAACATCCATGTATGATTCATGGCAAATCTCTATGACCTGCAATTATGTGTATAGAAATTGCCTTTTACTAGGGTAGCAAAAAACTAGACCTTGCCCAGTTTGTAGAAAAAAGAAAATTGAAACAATTTAACAACATAATAAAATGTGACTGCTTTTCCAATGCACTTATATGCAAATCTTTAAGGTTTAATACTGTATCTTTGCGTATCATAGTTTTAAATATATGGATTTAGTTTTAGCTTTTACTCAGTGATGAGAACTATTAAATAATAAACTGAACTGAATGGAACATGTCAAATTAATTCTAAACATTCAGCCCCATTACCAAACAATATCTCAGAGCCCTCATGTCAGTTTCTACTTTGGTTCAAACCAAGCTCTTAGGCAAAGGCTAATTCCTATCTTATAGGAAAAGGAATATTTTTCTGTTTCTTTAGTTCATACTTTTTATTTAAAGTGGTTCTCTTATTACACATTTTCCATGCAATTTTTAATACACTTTATCAGTAACTGGATCAATGTGGGGTTAAAGGTCCTTAGTCACAAGAATATACAGACAAATCAAGTTTATTTTATATAGTTGGTGACTTGCCTGGCATAACTGATTATGGGTGTTTGTCCAACATGCAATATACTGGCACGGTCCTCAGGGTTGTTTCCTACTATGCATCTGATGCTGGCCAAATAACTCTGGACTTTGAAACCTAAGACTTAATTAAGCTGTTCTAAAAATGAAGGGATGGATGGACTTTTCTTTGGCACACAACAATTATTACAAGGACATTTAAGATTAGATATGGGTATGTTGGTTAGGTTAGGTCATCACTTTCAGTTAGATTCTCTGTTAGATGTTAGCAAAGGTCCAGTGTGAGATAAGTAAGCAGTATAATCTGGTAAATTCTAGAACCCACAAAGCTCTACATTACCTAAACAGAGCAGCTGATTTTGAAAATGAAAATTCAAAACTAGGTAGACTAGGTTTTTCAGGTGAATAAGATAAGTTGATGTTTTATTCTAATTCATCTAAAATGAATCTGATCTATAATAAACCCTAACCCTAAGCCTACCCCAAACCCCAAGCCTAACCCTAAACCTAATTTTGTAAATATTTTACTATTATATATCTGTGGTGACGTACAAGATCAATACTCATTTTAATCATTTGCATACTATACGCGTCTTTTCACAACTAGTGATAATAATAATAATAATGATTCCTTACATTTCTTTAGCACTTTTCTCACTACTGAAAGCACTATATATAGTGAATGGAAAGCCACTTCAACCACACTAATGTGCAGCATCCACCTGGATGATGCGACAGTAGCTATTTTGTGCCAGTATACACAACACACATTAGCTGTGTCCTCATCACTGCACTGGGGCATTGGTATCCACATTCAGACCTTAGGGTAAACAACTCCTTTGGGTAAACAACGCCTCTTCCAGCAGCAACCCAAGCTTTTCACCTGTTGGTCTCCCATCTAAGTACAGGTCAGGCCCAAAAATGTTTAGCTTCAGGTGGATTACCTGTTCTGAAGTGCATGTGGTATGGCAGTTTAAATGAATTACTTAGGGTTAAACAGTGTGTAGAGGGTAGGATTTGAATTGGCAGCATTGTACTTGCAGTTGTAGTCCAGTTATTTAGCCATTGGATGACATATACTTTATGCTACCCAAGGATGGGAGGTTGTTAGTTCCATAATGGCTGTAAGTAAGGGATTTCTATTAAATCAGAGAGCGCAATTCACTGGTAAGCCAAGAAGCTGCACCAGACATCGAAGACTGTGAAGAACCTAATTGGTAGCATAAGTAAATGTATGATTTGCCATGTGCACAATTGTTGTTCTAAGTTACTGGATGTTCATATTGAATCAATTCATATTTTAGATTATAAGTATTCTCTGCAAACACCAGTGTCAGAGATCAAGTAGCCTAGACACACATACCTTTAGGTCCAATATTTACTGTCAGATTGAGCCATGCTCACTAAATTATGAACAAAGCTAAACATAAGTTTGGGAATGAACAGGTGATTCTTTATCATGCAAGAAGGATAGGATCAGAATCAAAGAGTCCTTGTTTGAAAAGTTAAGCCATTCGGGAAAGGCTAACACAATTACAGTGGAACTGCATTAAAAATCTAACTAAAAAACAAAAAGTACTTCAAACCAATCAAGCAAAGAGTAACAGTAATGCCACAAAGCGAGTATACAAACTGAAATCAATTCAAATAGTTTTTTCTGATATTCTGATATTGTGGCCTTTATTGAATTTTTAAAGGGGAGATTATGATGTTTACTTGCATAACTTAGAGTATAGAAGCCATCAGAGGACAAAGGCAGATCTGGAAATGGCAAAGAAAAAACTGGAATATGATTTTCTAAAGGAACAGAGGAACCACAAAACTTCCAACTAGGTGACTGACAGCTATAGAGTTACAATAAATGCATTTGAAAATATGTTGGGTGTCATTTAGCTTACAGATAATGCAGTACAAGAACTGTTTATGACTTGAATTATCTATGAAAATACGATTCATGCATCATTTCTTATTATGCATTATAAAAAACAGTCTAGGAGTTTGACCTTATAATAAGGTAATAGTGCACATAATTAAGATAAAACTGAATGTAGGAACAAGGTTAGCATTCCCATATACAGAGTAACTAAAAAAACTAACAGAGAGGCACATATAGATGAAGAAGAGTAATTTATTAAAGCACACAGGTAGTGGAGGAATGACAAGTATATTAGAAAATAACAAAGCTAGAGTTTCTTTGGGTTTAACTATTTGAGATGGTTCCTGCTGCAGACCTCCGCAGCACCACAATTCAGTAGCTCTACTGGACAGCCAATTGGATTGCAGGATTTTGTGAATTGGTTTACTTGACTTCAGACTGATAACACTCCTCAAACCTTAATGTTAACCATAGTGCAACCAGGTCTTACCACTAAAATATAACATAAAGCGACAACCTGCTAAATGGAGTGGAGCTTTAGGGCTCATTAGAGGTCCGCAGCTAGACTCTATTGAACAATTTGGCAGTATCTCTATGTGTCTGCATGTTTTGTTTGGACTTTTTTTCACAAAATACTGTTGCTAACACTACTTTATCTCTATATCCTTTCTCTAAAACCACACTGGACAGCTCCCCACAGCCAGATGGACCCTTGCCCAGACCTCCTCTTCCAACTCCAAGCTCCACTTACTCATTTCCAGAAGGTGGTTTTAAACTTCAGCCCTAAAGCACTTCTGGGGCAACCTAGGAATCACATCTGTAGCAAGGATTATTCCTGTAAAACTCTTGAAGTCATCCTTCCAGAGATCCCACTGAAAGCTTCAGGTGTCCCTGCAACTCAAATGACTAATTTAAAAGAAAACATCCAGGCAACCCAACAGACTTGAATAACGCAGGCAGGTATACACTACTGTCTACTTTGGATGCCTACCAGAACATTCTGTTACTGCTCCATTAAGCCAGCTAATACAGAGATAAATAAACAGGGATAGTTGACCAACAGGGGACATTCTGTGAACATTCTTAAACCAGGAAGTCCTAAGGATTTCTCCATGCATATAACTACTCTTATTACAGTTAAGCGCTAATGTATAGCAAACACTTGCCATTTTCAAACACAAATATACAGTGCATCCGGAAAGTATTCACAACGCATCACTTTTCACATTTTGTTATGTTACAGCCTTATTCCAAAATGGATTAAATTCATTTTTTTCCTCAGAATTCTACACACAACACCCCATAATGACAACGTGAAAAAAGTTTACTTGAGGTTTTTGCAAATTTATTAAAAATAAGAAAACTGAGAAATCACATGTACATAAGTATTCACAGCCTTTGCTCAATACTTTGTCGATGCACCTTTGGCAGAAATTACAGCCTCAAGTCTTTTTGAATATGTTGCCACAAGCTTGGCACACCTATCCTTGGCCAGTTTCGCCCATTCTTTTTTGCAGCACCTCTCAAGCTCCATCAGATTGGATGGGAAGCGTCGGTGCACAGACATTTTAAGATCTCTCCAGAGATGTTCAATCGGATTCAAGTCTGGGCTCTGGCTGGGCCACTCAAGGACATTCACAAAGTTGTCCTGAAGCCACTCCTTTGATATCTTGGCTGTGTGCTTAAGGTCGTTGTCCTGCTGAAAGATGAACCGTCACCCCAGTCGGAGGTCAAGAATGCTCTGGAGCAGGTTTTCATCCAGGATGTCTCTGTACATTGCTGCAGTCATCTTTCCCTTTATCCTGACTAGTCTCCCAGTTCCTGCCGCTGAAAAACATCCCCACAGCATGATGCTGCCACCACCATGCTTCACTGTAGGGATGGTATTGGCCTGGTGATAAGCGGTGCCTGGTTTCCTCCAAACGTGACACCTGGCATTCACACCAAAGAGTTCAATCTTTGTCTCATCAGACCAGAGAATTTTGTTTCTCATGGTCTGAGAGTCCTTCAGGTGCCTTTTGGCAAACTCCAGGCAGGCTGCCATGCGCCTTTTACTAAGGAGTGGCTTCCGTCTGGCCGCTCTACCATACAGGCCTGATTGGTGGATTGCTGCAGAGATGGTTGTCCTTCTGGATGGTTCTCCTCTCTCCACAGAGGACCTCTGGAGCTCTGACAGAGTGACCATCGGGTTCTTGGTCACCTCCCTGACTAAGGCCCTTCTCCCCCGATCACTCAGTTTAGATGGCCGGCCAGCTCTAGGAAGAGTCCTGGTGGTTTCGAACTTCTTCCACTTACAAATGATGGAGGCCACTGTGTTCTTCGGGACCTTAAAAGCAGCAGAAATTTTTCTGTAACCTTCCCCAGTTTTGTGCCTCAAGACAATCCTGCCTCGGAGGTCTACAGACAATTCCTTTGACTTCATGCTTGTTTTGTGCTCTGACATGAACTGTCAACTGTGGGACCTTATATAGACAGGTGTGTGCCTTTCCAAATCATGTCCAATCAACTGAATTTACCACAGATGGACTCCAATTAAGCTGCAGAAACATCTCAAGGATGATCAGGGGAAACAGGATGCACCTGAGCTCAATTTTAAGCTTCATGGCAAAGGCTGTGAATACTTATGTACATGTGATTTCTCAGTTTTTTTTATTTTTAATAAATTTGCAAAAACCTCAAGTAAACTTTTTTCATGTTGTCATTGTGGGATGTTGTGTGTAGAATTCTGAGGAAAAAAATGAATTTAATCCATTTTGGAATAAGGCTGTAACATAACAAAATGTGGAAAAAGTGATGCACTGTAATGTACTGTAGGTTATACTAAAACACAAAATAACATACAGTACAGCACAAAACCCTACACTTAACATAAAAATAAAGTGTTTTATTATTTTCCATTCATTAGTATCCTCAACAGGGTTGGCTCCTGTCTTACACTTAATGTTGCTGTGGAGTGCCCAGGCCCGAAAACTACTATTCTTGGATTAAGTGAGCTGATGGATGGATGGACAGTTGCAAGCTCTGCCTCACAATCTGACAGTGACCAATATGCAGGACTGACCACAACTAAAACATGTGCCATTAGTTTCTGTTAGAGGATGAGCGGCAGAGGTTGAAAACACCAGACTTAATCAGTAACCCATAAATGGACAGAGATCAATCAATCTTACAAACTTTCTTAAAGTGCAAAACTAATTTGTAGTTGTAAATGAGCTCTAAAGTTGTAAATTTCAAATTCCTTATAAATTCCATCTTATGTGAAAATGAGTCATCCTTTTCATTTAATTCAAATTTCAGACAGTTGAATATTCAAAACCCCTGACTGCTGTTTTACCAATTAGTGGCACCACTGCAAAAGTCTATAAATCTGCACACTGCAAATGCAGATGAGGCCTCACAATAAAAAATAAAATAAAGCATGAACAAAAATAAATTACTAAAACTTATAAACATGAGAAAAGTAATCAAAACATATTAAAATGGTTTAAATATCTACAGATCCTGAAACTGACCAGATTGAGTTGGGCTTGCTGGTCTACGTAGGTTTCTTTTGTGTTAGAAAAGAATGCAGCTGGTGCTTCATTAAATGTACACAGGTGTATTTGTCTAAAGTTTTATATGTCTTCCGTTACAATATCATAGTATCCTCAACAGTCTCCTTTGACCTGCAAAGCAGTTAATTCCAACGTCCCAGACTAACGGCTACCATTGCTTGCCATACACCAAGGGTTATCAACATCAGTCCTGGAGAGCCACAGTGGGTGCAGGTTTTTGTTCCAACCCAGGTGCTTAATTAAAAAACAATCCTTGCCAATAACATATTTTATTTAATATTATGACTTGTTAGTGTTTTAATTCTGCAATGTCAGTTCATTCTTAAATCATAGATGTTTTTCCTTTCTAATGATATCATTCAGATTATTAGAAGCCTAAAATGGATGAGTAACTCTCAGTCCTTCACTTTTTCTCTTCAGTTTCTTTTTAACTATTTTATTAAACCAAAAGGTGCATGATGAATACCCACACGTGTAAATGGAAACAAGATAGATGGAGAATTGCTAGTTCGTTTGTCATTTATATCTCATTACTAATAAGGAGCAATTAAAAACAACAAAAGCAGCTGTTTATGACTAAAACTAGCAAAATACCCGCGCTTCGCAGCGGCGAAGTACTGCCTTAAAATTTTTATTAAGAAGAAAATTTAACCTTTTTAAAATGAGGGAAAATATGACAATAATTATTTGTTAAGGATCTCTTTGTATACCATGTTGTCAGTTCGGCCCTCCGGTTGTAACATGACCAAGCTGTGCGCTGAGCTTACTCTTAAACATGTAACTTACAGTTGGCCATGTGAACAGTAATCTTGTTTCAAATCTCACAGCTTGGATTGCTGCTGTCATAATCGGTTTGAGTTTCATGGTTTGTTTCAATTACGACAGTATTTGCAGGATTTGTTGTGTTGAAGTGACATTCGGCATCTGTCAAGCGTTGTAAGCACACAACCGGTTTCATCGATAAAATCACATCCAGCTTTTGAGAGTTTAAACATTCATAAATATCAAAGTGTCCACTACTGAAATCGTCACCTGTGAATCTAAGATGTTTAAGAGGCATTGGCGGTTGTCGAAAGGTGTAAAATATTTGGCCATTTCAGTACACTTGAAAGCGACAACCGAACAATTCAGCGGCAGCCATCAACTCACATGCAGAACCATAGGTGAAGGGCTTAAGCATTTCACTCTTATAGTGCTCCTGTGTAGTATAATTATCTCCTGTACCGTCATCAGTCCACACCTTGAACCTGTCCCAGTCATTCAATACATAAGACACAATGTTCCTCCGGATATCAAGAGTGAGCCTGATATGGCCGTGCAATATGTAACAAAAAGAATGGAAAAGGTAGGTGCCATCTAAGGGCATGGAAACCACTCAGTAAGTGACAGTTCTTTGATCGATAGTGATCATCTCGATAGACATGGTAATGGGGGTTGGAATGATAAAGGAAATGGGTACCTGAGTAATGTAAAGTAAGTCTAAAATACCTATACAATAACTATAATTGTAATAAACAAACAATAAAACAGCG
>JANRMT010062791.1:243092839-243124098 GCA_026402145.1 Polypterus bichir lapradei | reverse complement strand
CTCTGGAGGAATTTTGGCCCACTCATCTTTGCAGAATTGTTGTAATTCAGCTTTATTTGAGGGTTTTCTAGCATGAACCGCCTTTTTAAGGTCATGCCATAGCATCTCAATTGGATTCAGGTCAGGACTTTGACTAGGCCACTCCAAAGTCTTCATTTTGTTTTTCTTCAGCCATTCAGAGGTGGATTTGCTGGTGTGTTTTGGGTCATTGTCCTGTTGCAGCACCCAAGATCTCTTCAGCTTGAGTTGACGAACAGATGGCCGGACATTCTCCTTCAGGATTTTTTGGTAGACAGTAGAATTCATGGTTCCATCTATCACAGCAAGCCTTCCAGGTCCTGAAGCAGCAAAACAACCCCAGACCATCACACTACCACCACTATATTTTACTGTTGGTATGATGTTCTTTTTCTGAAATGCTGTGTTCCTTTTACGCCAGATGTAACGGGACATTTGCCTTCCAAAAAGTTCCACTTTTGTCTCATCAGTCCACAAGGTATTTTCCCAAAAGTCTTGGCAATCATTGAGATGTTTCTTAGCAAAATTGAGACGAGCCCTAATGTTCTTTTTGCTTAACAGTGGTTTGCGTCTTGGAAATCTGCCATGCAGGCCGTTTTTGCCCAGTCTCTTTCTTATGGTGGAGTCGTGAACACTGACCTTAATTGAGGCAAGTGAGGCCTGCAGTTCTTTAGACGTTGTCCTGGGGTCTTTTGTGACCTCTCGGATGAGTCGTCTCTGCGCTCTTGGGGTAATTTTGGTCGGCCGGCCACTCCTGGGAAGGTTCACCCCTGTTCCATGTTTTTGCCATTTGTGGATAATGGCTCTCACTGTGGTTCGCTGGAGTCCCAAAGCTTTAGAAATGGCTTTATAACCTTTACCAGACTGATAGATCTCAATTATTTCTGTTCTCATTTGTTCCTGAATTTCTTTGGATCTTGGCATGATGTCTAGCTTTTGAGGTGCTTTTGGTCTGCTTCTCTGTGTCAGGCAGCTCCTATTTAAGTGATTTCTTGATTGAAACAGGTGTGGCAGTAATCAGGCCTGGGGGTGGCTACGAAAATTGAACTCAGGTGTGATACACAACAGTTAGGTTATTTTTTAACAAGGGGTCAATTACTTTTTCACACAGGGCCATGTAGGTTTGGATTTTTTTTCTCCCTAAATAATAAAAACCATCATTTTAAAAACTGCATTTTGTGTTTACTTGTGTTATATTTGACTAATGGTTACATGTGTTTGATGATCAGAAACATTTTGTGTCACAAACATGCAAAAGAATAAGAAATCAGGAAGGGGGCAAATAGTTTTTCACACCACTGTATTAGTGTGTCCCCTGAGGTTTTGCTTCAATTCAAAATTTATTTAAATGTACAATGTCAGTGAAATAGCTAGGTAAAAATATTTCTGAACACTAAACACTGATCCTGAAGATTAATATTTATACAGCCCCTTCCTCTCAATTCTTATTTTAACACAAAGGACTATTGAATCCAACTCTGTGACCTCAGCAAAGTTAAAGCCACTCTACTCCAGAGTGGATTGAGCTTGCTATTCTTATTTGATGCCTGGCCAACTCCAAGATCATCCTCATTTGAATCTTATGTATATAACTTTAGCAGGTTAATTGGTAATTCTACATTTGCACTATATGAACAAGTGTGGATGTGTGGGCAAATAAGACCTACAATACCCTGGCACCACACACTAGGCTGAATAAGGAATTGTGGTTTGTACTACAGGAAAAGGCTCCAGTACCACTTGGACCCTGACTGGATGAAGCAGGTTCATAAAATGGATTCTTTTGTCAGATGCAATTTAAAAATTATGGCTATTTGAGCAAAAACTTTATAAAAAAAATAATAAAAAAAAAAATCAAACAAGTACAGAAAACTTCTAGTGCTCTAAAAATCTGACTATCTTGAGTATAATGTGAATTAAGATTATATTATTATTTTGACAATGAGATCACTTCTAAGTGCCATTTAGCGTTGTTAATGTGCAGTAAATATTCCATTTATGTATAAAAATGCAGCACGATTTACTAAATTATGTTTAATGCATTGGAGCTGTATAAGCACGCTAGGCCTATAGCTTGTGAAAGGTGCTATGCAAAAATAAGCTGCGGGGCAAAGCATTCTGTTAAAAGTAGTTGATCAGACATGCCACAATTAAAATACGTGAATAAAAAACACTGCATTAAAATGTATAAAACTGGTTACGGATGTCAGTACTGGAAAAGCTGGCATCAGAAGTTGATGTCTAATGACGTGGCTCTCTAATACATATTAAAACTGGAACTAGCAGTTCAATTTTCGCAAGAGAGGTAGTGCCATCACACTGCTGGGGCTAGGGTGGAGATGCGGTCTTGTAGTACTGTGTGCCAAAACCAGGGTTTTAAATGGTATATGGACAGCAAATAGTTGCCAGTCCACAGACAGACGAAAATGGTTATATCACTATTACCTCGATTTTTTTTTTGTATTAGATAGATCTAAACTTTGTAATTCTGACATATAAAACGAACTAATCGATAGCTTCTGAAGGTGCAACGCTCGGAAAATATGTTTCCAACTACATTGTCTTCTCTACTCTTTGGATTATAAACTCTTTTTGTAAATCTACATAGTTTTTGCATTTTTAACCTGCATGGCACTTGATCTTGGTCCAGTAAGATCTATGGCGATGGTGTTCTTGCTTTGAGTTATTATAAGACACACTTACACGCATCTCCAATAATTGTTGAACGTGAAGCTTGTAAACAGAAAATGATAAATGATCTAAACTTACCAGCTTGTGTTTTCTAGTTTCACTATATATCGTGCGCTTACGGCAGAGATATATAGCTGCCCTCCCTCTGTACCCATCAACGTGACCAGCGCTTGACAAAGGATGTGAATTGGGCACTTACCTAGGCAGGCTTTGCAAACCAAGGCGGCGGCAGTCAAGGCTCCTGCAGATGCCCCGTAGATCTTGTTGGCATCTTTAATCAGGTACGGCGCCTGCTCCTGCAAACAGCTGGCAACGCCGATGTGATACACGCCTAGGAATCCGCAACCGGCGAAAGAGATATTCCAGCCACCCTCCAGCTCGAACATGCCTGTCTCCTTTGAGTATAAAGCCCGTCCAAAGCAAATTAAAAAAAAAAGTCAGAAAAGAAAATTTAAACCTTAGTACTAATACGCCATTATGTTGTGCTCCCCAGCCACAACTAATGAAATATAAAAATTAATAAACATAGAGAAAATCTGTGCAAGCGAAAGACGCCGGGGAACTTGGCTTAAATAGTAACACACCGAAGCAGCTTCCGTCTGGAACAGCTCGGGCCGGATGAACCAATGGCAAGCGAGGAAAGGAATCGACCCACTGCACGCCTGTTGAATATTCAAGTAAGAGACGCGGCATACGTTTAGAGAACGTGATATAAGCCCGTCCCCATTCAAGCCACGCCTTCATTGTGCGAGACGGGGTGTAACTTGCGAGACGGCTTAGTGGGTAGTGCTGATTTTCGTTAGTTTATAATTAGTATTTTCCACATTCGCTCACGTTTAAAAACATACTTGTGGTCTTTTAAGTTTGTTCCAAATGTAATTTTAAATATTAATGCATATGTAAAGCAGATTAATGTGGGATTTGCCCCAAGACAGTATATATTTAGGACACGATACGCCGTTTAGGATACTTGGATTACATTTTTATTCCTTCAGAGGTACACTAGATGTTTTTTTTTAATATTCACAAGTGTTGTGCTGCGTATTTCTGTGGGGCTCACACCCTATCTTTTATGTCACTTGATATTACATCTGTTTGATGTGTGGTCTATTTCTTTTTTTGAGTATAATCTTTTTTATCGGCTTGATCAATTTATATATAATTATTTTTACTTGCAGAAGCAGCAGAGTTTTTGATTTTACTCACTGACTGCTTTCTAATATGAATGCTGGACTATCATGGGATACTTCAGTACATTTATCAACCGTAATATTTCAGCATTTTTTTAAATTTCATTTTATCCCAACTGAATGACAACTCGGAGGCTTTCTTCCCATGACAGTGGCATTTAATTGAATGAACCTTCCTTTTGTACACTTATCTATCAGAAATAATTCAACAAATTAGATGTCCAAAGGATTCTCCAGCAGAACTCAGTAAAGTAACATGATATTCCCTAAAACCAGTTATACTGTATGATTTACTTAACACGAATACTTGTGAAAACACTTTGAGACAAGGTGGTGAGTGTGTAAAGCTGATTTAAATCCACTTCCTGTCTCCTTAATACTTCTTCCCTTCTGCCTTGTTTCCTGCATAGTAGTAAATACATTCATTTTCCACTACCCTAACAAATCCACAATTTTCCCTGCCCTAACTTTGATGGATCCTTAATCCCAAATACAATCCCTAATACAGTACTTTACTGCCTGCCTCTTTACCCTCTGTGGATCCTGCCACACATTGCATATAGTGAGTGTTGTAGCACTTCTACTATACATATACTCATCAGGCATGGTTTATTGTTTGGCATCAAAATGTATGCCTTTGCGGACATTACCCACAATTTCCAGTGGTGGGCATAGGCTTTGACTAAATAGTCTAACTGTAAGGAAGTAGCTTTTTTTTTGCTCTTTATTTCACCTTATACAATTTCTTGTATTAGGAATTTGTTAGTTTTCACATACGCCTTGGGGTCAGAGTACAGGGTGAGCCATTGTTCAGCATTCCTGGAGCAATTGCAGGTTAAGGGCTTTGCTCAAGTACCCAGCAGAGTAGGATCTCCTTTGGCAGTAACAGAGATTTAAACCAGCAACATTCCCTATACCGCCACAGATCCTTTGCCTCAGAGTAACCACTCTGTCCTCACACAGTGTTTAGCAGTGGGGCAAGCTTTTTTCAACTTCCGTTTTGGTTGCCTTTTACATCACATTGGGGTTACATGGACATGGCTGGTTTTCTATAGTGTTTTTTTTTTGTCCTGTAACTGAGATGTTCTGGTTTTCAAGCACCCTCTGCCATTTGCGAAAACCAAGGAGCACACAGATGAGGATGGGGTAGCAGGATTTACTGGCAGAGCTGAATCAATGATCGAGCATTTCTGCAGGGAATTCTGTGATAATCGCCTAGGTTTTGATGGAAAACAGTATCTTTGGAATCCTTTACCAACAATTACAGCATAACATACCAGCCTATGGCAGTAGTCATTTCTTTTGAAATTAAAAGGTTAGGAGAAAAGTTAAAGATTAATGAGAAAAATAGGAAAGATTGAATGTTATGATATAGTTATGTGGTTAGTAGAAAAAAGGGAGAGGTAATTGGGAGAGCATGAAGAATGGCATGTTGCAGGTAGAAGGTCAAGTGAGAAACAGAAAGCTCAGGTGTATGGGCAGGGGCATTTAGGCAGAAGAGTTGCATGAGGAGGATGTAGAGGATAGGCAAAGACTTTGCTGATGCTCTACCAAAAGCACAGTGGCAAGGAAGAAGAAAAACTATATAAAGCTGATTAATTGATTGCTCAATGGACAGCAATGATGCAGAAAGCACTATAGCATTAAAATGGGTAGACAACAGTTTGATTTCCTTTTACAGTTCATGATCATGCTATCAAGTTGACTGGTAGTTGTACAGTATATCAGAATGAATATGTGCTGTGATGTGTTAAAACTGATATGGCTAGTGGCTAGCATCCTTTAAAACACACTGTCCGGCAGCAAAAAGGAAAGAAAATTGCATTTCATAAAAACAACATGCTGGTGGTGTTTGTTAAGGTGAGTCAGTATTTTACAGTGAAAATGTTCCTGATTGTGAATGAGCTTATTGTCACAGCTGTCACCTTTCAAAACACTCATAGTTTCTGGGAGCAAAAGTTTTTTAATATGATATTTAATATTTAAAGCAGGTTGATGATTTCAACTCATCCCTCAAATTGCCTCCATTTTCACAAATGACCGGTTCTGTTTTGTCCTAAACACTTCTCTCTATTATATGTAAACTTTATTATATTAGTAAACTTCATCTTAGTAAACTCCTACCGTTCTGGGGTATCATGGGTCTTCACATTTTCTTAATCACCCCCAGGGTTAAACCTAGTAATAATCTGGATAGAACATCAATTTGGCCCATGGACTAGGCCAGTGGCATTTCTGAGTCAAGCTTTTCTTGATGTTCACGCATTCCTTAAGTAGTTAGCAGTCAATATACAACAAAATTTTCCTAATGACATTAGTGTCATCAAAATTAGATTAGGGAAGTTCTTGTTTGTATTATTTTGTCTCTATTGTGTAAGGAGAATATAATAAAGAAGGAGACTTCAAAGATAGCACCCTATGCACTCCCTGCCTACCTGGAAGTCCATTTTTTATCCCTGTAAAGTTTTTTTTTGGGAGTTTTTTTCTTGTGTTCTTAGGGAGTCAGGGCAATGGGGCAGTCAAAAAATGGGCCCTGGTGAAGCTCATTGAGGCATTTCTTGTGTGATTTGGTGTATACTAGAAATAAATTGTTGTTATTGTTGAAATAATTATCAAAGGGCACCAAGCTAAGTAAAGACATTGAGGACTGTAAATACTACTTTTAGTTACAAAATGGTGGCTCTAATGTATCATTTGATGCCACTCTTAAAGCAGGTTTTAGGAAATATCATGTTACTTTCTTGAGTTCTGTAGCAGAATCTTTTGGACATCTAATTTAATGAATTCTTACTCACAGAGACATGATGACATTGAAGTGTACAACAGAATAATTCACTAAAGTAAAAGTCAGCTGTCAGGGAAGAAAACCTCTGAGTTGTCATTCAGGTTGGAAACCTGAAAACTTAAAAGATGCTGAAACATTAGGGTTGCTAATTGGGCCAAGCTATACAATGTACTCCTTGAATGAACTTTACACCTAGAATGCAGATATTGTGGTGGAATGGCTTGGATCAAATACCTTTGAACCTCATACTTATACTTGGTCTAGTTTACTCTATGGTCACAACCCCACCTCCAAATGTGTACAACCTATATGCATTACACAGAATTGGTCCAGAAGTCCATAGCCAAGACTAAATCTGTTTCACCTCTTGGACTACTGGATAATTGTTTCTGTCCAGAACAGTGATATAAAATTTGCTATGTCACCTGATCAGGATGCATGTTGTCTCAGTTGTACTGTTTGTGTTTTTCACAGACAGGATATCAATGGGCAGCTCAGGTTTACAACACACAAAGTTCATTTTAATAAGTTGGGCATGGCATCTCTGTTGTATGTGCCTGATGTTATCTTTCTTTTCAAGAGTTGTCCAGAAGAGAGATGGCACATGTGTATGTGGGAACCCGATTCTCTTCCAAAACACAGTGGGCAGGTGAGGGAAGTACATATTGTTCCCTATTGAGAATACTGGACTTTACCATGTTTTTCAATCTATGTCATTATATATACCAATGACCAAGAGAATCATACCATACCATACCATACCATTTTATTTGTTGAGCGCTTAAAAGCACAGCATTACAACTGACCGAAGCGCTGTACAGTTAAAAAAGAAACAGGACTAAAAACAAAATATTAAAAACAAACATTAAGAGAGAATTAAAACAGAGATAGAAAAACAGGTCAGAGGACCCAATAAAATAAGAGAAATAGGAAGAAGCAAGTGGAAATGAAACAGGTTAAGAATTAAAAGCCAATGTAAAGAAGTGCGTTTTTAGGCATGATTTAAATGTGGCGACTGAGGCGGCTTGCCTAACCACTAAGGGTAGGGAGTTCCAGAGCCTGGGTGCACAGACGGAGAAAGCCCTTTCACCACGAGCTTTAAAATGTGCCTTGGGAACGGTTAGGAGCAGCTGATCTGCGGATCTAAGAACACGAAGAGGATTATGACGATGGAGCAAGACACTCAAATAGGCGGGGGCTAGACCGTTTAGTGCCTTATAGGTTAAGAGGAGTATCTTAAAATCAATTCTGAATCTAATCGGCAGCCAGTGTAGGGTTTTTAAAATTGGTGTAATGTGTTGGCTTCTGCTACTTCCAGTTAGAAGCCTTGCAGCCACATTCTGAACCAGTTGGAGTCTAGAAAGAGTGGCTTTCCTGATACCATAAAGGCAGGAATTTGAGTAGTCGAGCCGGGACGTAATGAATGCATGGATTACTGATTCCAGGAGGTGGTTAGACAGAATAGGCTTGAGTTTGGCGATTCGCCTGAGATGGAAAAAGCAGGATTTTACTGGCTGTTGACTTGAGCATCCATTTTCAGTACCATATCCATTTTGATTCCAAGATTGGAGACAGACGAAGTTACTGGAATGGGAAGAGAGTCGAGGCCAAGGGGTGGGGTCCGTTTGCAGTCGGGGCTAAAAACAATGACCTCGGTTTTTGAATCGTTCAGGTGAAGAAAGTTTACAGCCAGCCAGTCCTTAATGTCAGATAGGCAGTCGAGAAGAGGTTTGGTGGAGTCAGTTGGCTTGAGGGAGAAATAAATTTGGCAGTCGTCAGCATATAGGTGATATGAAATCGCATGTTTTCTAAAAATTGCACCTAAAGGCAGGATATAGATTGAAAAAAGCAGTGGCCCCAAAATGGAACCCTGGGGGACCCCACAAGGGAGTGGGACTGATTCGGATGAAAAATCGTCTAGCATGACTCTTAGAGTCCTGTTACAGAAATATGACCTGAACCAGTCGAGGGCTAAGTCAGATACACCAGCCCAGGATTCGAGTCGGGAGATCAAGATATCGTGATCGATTGTGTCGAAGGCGGCAGATAAGTCGAGAAGAACCATAATCACGTGGAGTCCCGAGTCCAATGCTAAAAGGACGTCATTTAGGACACGTAAATGCGCAGTTTCTGTGCTGTGTTGGGGCCTAAAGCCTGACTGAAAAAGGTCCGTTACCTGATGGTCCTGTAGGTGATGAATTAATTGCACATAAACTACTTTTTCGAGTACTTTTGACAAGAAAGGTAGTTTAGAGATTGGATGAAGATTAGAGAGAACGGCAGGGTCAAGATCAGGTTTTTTCACGATTGGATGTACAACTGCGTGTTTGAAAGCACGAGGAACTATAGCCGAGGATAGACTACTAGTTATGATCTTTAGAACATCGTCTCGAATCACAGGAAACACATCTTTCAGCAGTCTGGACGGCACCACATCGTCCGGAGAGCCCGAAGACTTCATTGAGGCAACGATTTTTTCCAGATGGGGGAGCGAAATGGGTTCAAAGCTGGTGAGGGAGCCATGTGTAGGAGCGGCTAAATCAACAGAGCCAGAAGATGAAATGGGGATCTGGGATCTAATGTTCGTGACCTTATCCAGAAAAAATGTGAGGATCTGATTACAAAGAGCAGTGGAGGCAGAAGAGAAAACAGTTGCAGCTGGAGAGAGGACAGCATTTAGTGTTTTGTATAAGACACGTTGATTGCCAGAGTTTTTTGAGATGATGTCAGCGAAAAAACGGTTCCTTGCACCTCTGACTGCTCTCTGGTATTGGGACCACGCGTCTCTCATGCAGTCGAAAGTAACAGTGAGACCATCTTTCCTCCATTTACGTTCTAGCCGCCTACAGTTTTGCCTGATGGAGCGAGTTTGTTCGTTTAGCCATGGGTCATGCTTGATTTTGGATTGTCTCCGTTTGAGTGGGGCTACAACATCCATCACAGAACAGCAGGAAGTGTAGAAGGTTTGCAATAAAACATCAACATCCGTGGATTCACATGATGTGAAGATTGGTGAAAAAGCAACTGCAAAATCTTCAGCAGCAGAGGGGGGAATGACACGGGAGGGACGGGTAGTGGTGGATTTACTATGCTCAACAGAGACCAAATCCAAATTAAACAGAACAGGCGAGTGATCAGAAAAGCTGGGAGGCAGAATGTCCAAGTCACTGATTTTGAGACCGCGAGAAAGAACCAGGTCCAGTGTGTGAACCTGTCCATGTGTTGGTCCGTTCACTTGTTGAGAGAGACCAAAGGAGTCAATAATGTCCAGAAAGTCTTTTGCTAGAGGTTTAACGGGACAACAAACATGGATATTAAAATCACCCAAAGAAAGGAAACAATCATATCTGCAGGTAATATCAGCTAGGAAAGCTGCAAACTCATCTAAAAAGTCCTTATTATATTTTGGGGGGCGATAGAGGAGTGTACATAGCAGCGGTGGAGAGCAGACTAGTTCAAACATACTGAGCTCAAAAGTTGAAGGGGAAAATGAAAGGGGAAGGGAAGGGCGGTTGCAGATAAAATCAGATTTAAACAAAGTCAATAAGCCCCCGCCGCGGCGTTGCGCTCTCGCCGTGTTGATAAAGGAACATCCCGGGAGCAAAACTTCAGTGAGTGGGAGCGTCTCGCCCAGTAAAATCCAGGTTTCAGCGGTACATAAAAAATCCAAGCCATTTGAAAGAAAAAAGTCTTTCAGGATGAAAGTTTTGTTCACGACCGATCTGGCATTTGTCAGAGCGAAACGAACCGGCTGGGATGACGTTAACAGAGACGCACCAGCCGTGGCGGCTGACATTGTCATGATACGGCATAGGTTGTTAAAGTTCACCCCCCGGCGGCGGTGACGGAGCGAGGCAGGGAGGTACACCGGAGCGTCCGAGGGCAAGGGGCAATTCGGCAGCATTACCACATGTTGGGAGCCAGGAGAGTTGTTCCTAGAGGGGATCCGGGAAGCTCGAAGCCGAGCCCTGGTGCCTCCGCGCTTCCCCCGGCGGCGGCGTTTCCATTGGCGACCAGCCAAGCTGCGGAAAATGATGAGAAAGGCTGGGACTTCCTCAAACAGTCGGCCAAAGGTTTGACTGAACTCAGGGGTCAGATGTTGAGAAACCCCCACACTCAGCAACATTCTTAAAACTGTGGCGAGTGGCTGGGGGTGGTACCCAGCCGGGATGCCCAGGAGGACCAGAGGAGGGCTTACGCCTCCACCAGACCATGAGGAGGTGACCGCCCTGGTGGCTTTGGGGACCACGGGAACAGAGCTTAGAAGCTCAAACCTATAGGGGCCCATGGTCACTGCCAGAAGTGCTGGGGGGAAGAAGACCATGTAAACCCGGAGAGCTTCCGGATGTGCAGCTGGTACTTCCGCCACACTTGGCAGTGCCGGCGGAAGCTGATGGGGAGGCACCTGGAGCACGTCCGGTTGTGTATAAAAGGGGCCGCCTCCCTCCATTCGAAGAAAGATGGAGCTCGTGAGGAGAGGAAAGGAGGCAGCCTAAAGAAGGATAAGGCATTGTTGAGGCCTGGACTTTGGGGGAGATTTGGGGTTGTGTGTGCACTTGTATATAGAATATCGTAAATAAACATGTGTTGTGGTGCTTAACACGATATCTGCCTGTCTGTGTCCGGGCCAGGTTCCACAAAGCATATGTATCAATGAATATTTACACATTTATAACTACCTTATCCCTGGCAGGGTTGTGGATCCAACATAACAGGCATATGATAGAATATAATGCTAGAATCAATACAAGTTAAGTATAATCTGAAGTTAATTTTTTGTCACATGTACAGAGTATAGATAGATAGATAGATAGATAGATAGATAGATAGATAGATAGATAGATAGATAGATAGATAGATACTTTATTAATCCCAAGGGGAAATTCACATACTCCAGCAGCATACTGATAAAAAACAATATTAAATTAAAGAGTGATAAAAATGCAGGTAAAACAGACAATAACTTTGTATAATAATGTTAACATTTACCCCCACGGGTGGAACTGAAGAGTCGCATAGTATGGGGGAGGAACGATATCCTCAGTCTGTCAGTGGAGCAGGACAGTGACAGCAGTCTATCGCTGAAGCTGCTCCTCCGTCTGGAGATGATACTGTTCAGTGGATGCAGTGGATTCTCCATGATTGACAGGAGCCTGCTCAGCGCCAGTCGCTCTGCCACAATGTCAAACTGTCCAGCTCTATGCCTACAATAGAACCTGCCTTCCTTACCAGTTTGTCCAGTTTGTGACACATGGTGTTGCTTTCTGGTGCCATGATCAGCAAAACTTACTAGACTATATTTGCAGCAAAGTTTTAAAAAAGTGAAACTAACATGTTGTAAAACTGATTACATTGCACACCATTTAAACAAGTATGATTGGGGCACATTTGTTTGCTGAGGTGTTGTGTGGATCATACTATTCTATTTATGGTGTGCAGGAGCTGCACCCTACACCCACCTTGGCAATGTGTTTTCTGCATCTAATTGGGTCATAAAGGATACAGTGTTCTATCATGACACATCAATGAAGCTGCCAATTTTTGTCTATAGGGCTAAACTTTCATTAAAAATAGAAACATCAGAAACCAAATCTTCCTAGATTCTGCAGTTTTCAGCTTCCTTTTAAAAATGCTTATTAAGAGATGGCAAAGGTCTTGTGGTCACATCAAGTTATACTTCAGTATGTAACATTTGGAAGCTTGTGATACCAGAGTTTGGCTCCAGCTTTGAAATTATTTTCACCAATAGCGCTGCCTCTTTTGACTTTGAATTGGATTTAGCAGATTTGATAATGTGTAGATGGGTAGTAGATGGTGATGATGACTGGTTGGCCCAAATAAGGATCTAAGCTTATACTTGAATCTTGATCAACAAGAGTGAATGACCTCTGAAATTTTGTAAGCCAATAGACTGATGTCCCAGCACAATATCTTTATCTTTGCACCTGGGGCCTCATGTATAAACGATGCGTACGCACAAAAATGTTGCATACGCCCACAATCACGCTCACTTCAAGATGTATAAAAACTAATCTTGGCGTAAAGCCATGCACATTTGCACAGCAGGGGGTTCCCCCTTTCTACTCCATTTGCCAAAATGACAGCACCCGGCATGAAAGCAGTGCTACTGTTTCTGTGGTCTGCTTTTTTAGATTCACTTCTATGATGTGGGTTTTATCAAACCTATCGCAATTAAATGCATATCCTTTGCAAATTTAATTCACTTGATTGTAATCATTCTGTAACAATCTAATGGTGCACGGAATAGCCAAACTATTCCAACTACCATGGCTGCTTGAACGTTTTTAGAAGAAGAATTAGAAGAGAGTGCATATTTACAGATGATGATGACTGGCTTCTAAGTCGATTTTGATTTCCAAGAGTTAACCTGTTGGAGCCGTGTGCTGAACTGGTGCCAGCTTTACAAAGGCAGACTTTGAGGAATTGTGCTGTACCTACTCATTTGCAATGTTACACACGTGCACTAAGGAGGCAGCCAACAAGCCCTAAGGTGAGTGATATTACACAAGATAAAGGGTTGATTGTGTGTACTAATGCCTCTCTCTCTCATTTAACAGAACCAAAAACAAATAATCATAACATCCACTTACCTACAGTACTTCCAGTTTCCCAAAATGGCCACTACACCATAATCCTGTCTCCTAATACCATCCATGACGTCACTTCTGGCTACTACCAATTACGTCACTTTCGGCCCTCCATGATGACGTCACTTCCGGCTACTACGGATGATCTCAATCCAGTTCCGCCCTGATGACATCACTTCTGTCTGTCTGCTTTGGTGTCATTTCCTGTGTTAAATCATTTCCTGCCACCATTTTGCATATATAAACCTCATGTAATGACTACAATTTTGTCAGATGCTTTGGTTTTTTGATCGACTTTTCCATCGTTTTTCATTTAGTCTGACGGACGTTATATGGGGTAATTCCCTAACTCTTCTTGGAGTTTCAGAATGGTTTCATTCTATTACAGCATGTTCTGCCCATTCTCAGGTTTTTAGCCACAGGAGCTTTTCAACGTGAACTTGCTGACGCTCCGGTATTTCACAAACGTCATTGAGTCATGTCGTGCCAGCTGTATAGGATGGTATTATCCACTTATCATCCAGATAGATAAGATTTCCTTACACATTGGTTGAACTGGCAAATGTAAAAGTGAAATTCGCAGCAACGCCTGGTTTTCCAAATGTAATCAGAGCAGTCAGCTGCATGCACATTGCTATTGCAATGGCACTGGACAAGTTACTGTACATCAGCCAGGGATGAATAACCAAAAGAATGAGATGGCATTGCATAATATATAACAGGAGATCCTATAAAAACGGCAGCTGAGCATGGTTACAGGTGCTTTTTCAAACAAGTGCGACAAAAGGCAAGCACTCCTTTTAAGAACAGCAAGTCACCTCAAAGTAAAGAGCAGAGAATCAATCTGTTGTGGTGCTCAGTGCCATCACTATACTATAAAGGCACCTTCAGATAATGAATTTGCTTATGTAAATAGAAAGCATTTCCACTCTATTAATGTGCTGCTCTATAGACCACAGATAGTGTGTTGCAGTGTGCAAGCATGTACATGAACAGATACGCTATGATGAACCTGACCCCAAACCACCAAATGATTAGCTAAGTCAGACAGCATTACATCTTCGTTTGAATGTAATTAGTAGAATGTTAAAATGGGTAATCAGATGCAGCATTTATTTTTAAACAATTCATTAATTTGTGGTTAATATCACATAGTGCAATCCTTATACAGTATTCCTTAGTTCATTGGCCACATCTCTTACAGCATCCACTATTGCATATTGTGACTCCAGAACAGCGTCCATCAGCACACAACCAGATGGCCACTCAGCGGTTTCTGAGGAAGAGGTGTGTGTGCAACCAGTGCTCAGCACAGCAGCATCATCACTGCCTGACCATCGCCTGGGGGTCAGCTTTTATAATATTATCTAAAAATAGAATAAACAGACGGTTGACTGAGACAGGCCTTTTCACATCGACTGTGATATATGACCTTTTCCTCTTTCTTTCGGGCACTGTGCAACCTTATGAACTTCAACTTTCAAGTGTCTTCACCACGCTTTTGTTGCTTATACCACTGGGTAAGCCAACAAATAGAATGTTTTTCCTTGCCTCCACTTTGCATTCACTGAAATTCTTCTTTTTCCCACATGCCTTTTCCATTGTTTTTTAACCAAACATTGAATGGATGGTGATTCGGTGTGGAGCTGTAGGTGCATGCATGTTCATTAAATTTCATGTTCATTGGGATTTGTAAAGGATTTGTAAAGGGGAAGTGCATGAAACTTTGCATACGCCCAGATTTATGCATGTAGATTTTTTTCTGCATACGCCCATTTCCACTTTTGTCCATACACAATTTTTTACTGTGAATTATATGCACATATATTATATATAATATATAATATATATATTATATATATTGTACAGAGAATATATATACATATATTATATTATATATAATATATAATATATATATATATATATTATATATGTTGCACAGAGAAAAGAAAAAAAAATTAGGGACACAGTTAAAAAAAAGGTTGAAATGTAGACTTTAATCTTGAAATTTCCACTTTAATCTCATAGTTTATTTTGTCATTAAAGTAGAACATCATAAACGTCATCTTAAAATCGATGTTTAATTTACCAGAGTTTCTCAAATCCCATCATAACTAAAGTAGCATGTGTACCCCGACCCAGTCATTAATCACTTTGTGCTTCTTAAACGGGTTTTCTCTTTTGTAGATAGGACCGTGCAGGCACTGATTGCCACACAGAATACTGTACATCACATTAATGATATTAAGCTCTCTGAACATTTTAGAATAGTAAGATGTATACTTGATATTATTAAAGCTTGTATTAAACATGTTGGGGCACGGTGGCACAGTGGTAGCGATGAGCTGGCACCCCATTCAGGTATTGTTCTTGCCTCCCCATCCAGGGATTGTTCCTACCTCCCGCAAGATGGTTGCTGGGACATGCGCGACCCTGAAGGAATAATTTAATGCAGCAGTACTGTCGCTGTCAAACATACAGTACCAACCCCAATTCCTGTCCTTCCATTTACAAATGTAAAGCCAGCTGTAAGCTTAGAATGCTGATTCTTCAAAACTTTTATGAAACATTGAAAAATCTTCATTATACAAGTTTAATTATTCCATCCATCCAGGGTCGCACCAGCCCCAGCTAACTTCAAGTGCGAGGCAGAAACAAGTTCAAATAGACGAGACAAGGAGAAGTTCAAATAGACAAGGCATTGCTGAGTGGAACCCATGCAGATGCTGGTGGCTTTCTTATGGCAGCGTGTGTTATAAATGTCCTCCAGGGCTGGAAGCTGTATCCTGATAATCCTCTGCACTCTCGACACAACCCACCATAGAGTTTTCCAATCAACTACTGTACAGCTATGATTCCACACATACTGTACATACAATGGTTTAAATATTCTGAGTGGTACAGCTATGATATTTGGTTCATTCCATGCACCATTATATTATTACAAAATGATTACAATCAAGTGAATTAAATTTGTAAAACATAATGCCGTTAATTTCAATATATTTGATAAATCCTGTGTCACTGATGCAAATATAAAAAAAAGGGAGACCACACAGAAACAGTAGCACTGCTTTGGCTGGGTGCCACCAGTTTGCAAACCGAGAAGAAATGTGCATATGCCAAGTTTTGTTTTTATTCATCGTGATGGAAACGTGGAAACGGGCGTGAGCATCATTTTTGTGCATATGCACCGTTTATACATGAGGCCCCAAGACAAGCTTCAGAACAGGGTGAACACTTGGAAAATGCAGTTTAATCTAGAAAAGTGCTACACACATGGGCAAAAGTGTTATCAATTATAAATACAAGATGGGAGACACTGTCATACAAGAATCAACTTCTGAAAATGATTTAGGGGTTTATGTTGACACAACATTTTCATCATCTAGGCAAGGTAAAGAAACTACTAAAAAAGCAAATTAAATGTAAGGTTATATCATTAAAACTGTTGAAAATAAATCAATCGACGTTCAGACTATGTAAAACACTAGTAAGGCCAAATCTGTAGTACTGTGTGTGCTACAAAAAAGACATAAAAACACTTAATGCTGTGCAGAGGAGAGCAGCCAAGTGCATCCCAGGACTTAAGAACATGTTGTACTCTGACAGTTAGCAAGCATTAAAACTATTCAGTCTCAAGCAGAGGAAACTTTGTATGGACCTAATACGGGTTTTCAAAATTCTGAAATGCATGGGTAAAGCAGATCCAGCTAAATTCTTTCAACTTAACCTTCATTAACATACTTGAGGACATTAGTGAAAATTAATCAGTGAAGCCAGGAAGCAAAGAGTTATTGGGACAGATTAGCTATTAGCTAAACATGTAAGCCTGATGGACTGAATGATTTCCTCTCATTTGTCAAAATACTTTTGCTCTATAAGGACAGAGCTGAGAATACATGGTTCCAATTTTGATTCTTCACCCAGGCTTGTTAATGTAACACCAAGCAAGATACCCAAGCTGTGTTTGTTCTGATTCAAGATCTTAACTTTATATTAAATCAGGCACCAAATCCTAAGTTCTTGCAGTTTGGGTTAACTGCTGACTCTAAGTTGCCTCAGTATGTATGAAACACACAGTAATTAGGTGATTTGGAACAGATCAGCTATACTAACCTTGTTATCTCATAGTTATCATGAATTATTTTGGCATTTAAAATCCACCAACAGAAAATTGGCAGAGGAAGAGAATAAATCACTGGGACAAGTAGCAGGCCAAAAGAGCGAAGTGAGGTAGACTTCACTGCAATATTTGATCATGCTATGACACGACTGATTTTATATCAGGAAGATCACAAAGTTCATGTACCATGATCTCATCAGCTGTTCAATGTTCAGTCATGCAATGAGGCAGGGGAAAGCCTTTTAAGGCTTTAATCACAAAGAGAGATATTTCATGTAGCAACTCTTATTCACATGTGAAATTGAGAAAGTGATTTATCCCACCACATCTTGTCCTTCTTGAGTAGTGCTTGAGTCTGGAAGTATTACTGAAAACCAACAGTGGTCTGAGGCTGACAAAAGAAGATATTAGCAGCTAAAAAGCAGCCTGTGTTTTTCTCTCTATTATAATAAAAAAATTCCTGGGACGAGACAAAAATTTTTACCCTGGGACGAGACTTTTTCAGTGAGACACTTTCACGTACCATGAGACGAGACTTTGTGCCAACAGATTTAAACACGCCCGGGGCTGGAAATCATAGACAAAGAGTAGATGACAAAGTAGAACTTTGTAAAGAATTCGAAAAATTGGCACGATACACATGCAGAGCAGGATAGAGATAATAAAAGTACTAAAATTCCAAAGTCTCAAAAAAATTATAGTAAATATTGTATTAGCGCAAACAGAAATTATTACTCAGTGAAATAACGGAACAGTGAAAAGAGATTGATTATATTGTTTAGATTTGTGGACTGTCTAATTCGTGTTGCCATCTGGGAAAAATAATAATAATAATACAGTTTATTTATACAAGGCGCCTTTCTAAGAACTCAAGGACACCGAACAAACAATAAATTAAAAAAAAACACATTATAAACAACTTAAAATATCAGAAAGTACAGAAAATATAAAAATGAAAACCAAACAAAGCCACTGTAATCATAGAGAAAAAGCCATTTTAAACAGATGGGTTTTAAGTTTACATTTGAAGTAAAGTAGTGTTCCTTCCCAATGAAGAGGAGTATCCACGAGAATTAAAAGATTTGTTGTTTGGTGAAAGTGAAATTCACATACGTGATTGGCAGAGACACAAAGTGGCTGACGCATAGCGTAGGCTGGGTGGGTTGGCGAGCAAAGCGAGCAGGGGACAAAGCTCCCTAATTTAATTAAAGAACCAGAGTTTCTGATGAGAAAGACTAATGACAAACTTAATAAATGGTTTGAAAATGTTTAAACTGAGAGAAGGAGAAACAAGGGAACAGAAAAAAATGTCTTCCTAGACCTTTTCTTTTATTACTTTAAAATCTACTGTTTGCAATTAAACTTACCAAATGCTTAACTAATAGTGGTTTGATCTTTAGGGGCCACAGTACCAGAACAGTACACTAATGAAAAGGCACAAAATAGACTTTTCTAAAAAAAGAAGCTCTTGTAAAACCAAATATATTTCCAAGCCAAATACTGCCTATGGAGGCAGCATGGTGGCACAGTGGTAGTACCGCCACCTCTCAGTAAGGAGACCAGGGTTCATGTCCCTGCCTGGAGTTTGCATATTCTCCTTGTATCTGCATGGGTTTCTTCTAGGTGCTCCAGTTTCCTCCCACTGTCCAAAGACAAACATCCATCCATCCATTTTCCAACCCGCTGAATCCAAACACAGGGTCAAGGGGTTTGCTGGAGCCAATCCCAGCCAACACAGGGCACAAGGCAGGAACCAATCCCGGGCAGGGTGCCAACCCACCGCAGGACACACACAAACACACCCACACACCAAGCACACACTAGGGCCAATTTAGAATCGCCACCAAAGACATGCAGGTTAGGTGAATTGGTGATGCTAAATTAGCCCTAATTTGCGCTTGGTGTGTGTGCGTTTACCCTGTGATGGACTGGCGCCCAGACCAGGATTTGTTCTTGCCTTGTACTCTATGCTTTCTGGGATAGCTCCAGCAGCCACTGCAAACCTGGTCTGGATTAACTGGATTAGAAAATGCTACAACTTCACAATATCTATTGTGAAGGATGGTTTTGCAAGTGGAGGTAGTGAACCCAGAAGGGATAAAGCACAAGACCCTCATGCATAAAGGAGGATCTGGCATTGGCTGTGAGGTATTCATGTCAGAATAAGAAGGAAAGCACCATTGGATGGTTGCCTCCTAGTTTGCAAAATGAAGGCTGGAAGTGGTTCCCAAATGGAGGATGTGAGGACCAAGTTGCCCTCTTTAACAGGGAAAGGCAACAAGGATGTTGTCATGGACACCTGGCCTTTTAAAACCCCTGAGTGGCTCACTGGTGCATGAACAACAGGACCTTTTAAGCAGCACTCTATCCTGATGGAAAACACACATGTCAGGGTGGAGAAGATGCCAGACCAGAGAGAGAGAGAGAGAGCCAGAGAGAGCCAGGAGTTAGAGGAAGTCATTTGTAGGTAGTAAGCTGGCAGGTAATTGTACAACCCACTGGCCCCTCAAATAAAACTTTAACCAACTGAAGCACATCTGGAATGGGCTTAGGCATATTGCAGTGATTTTCAATGAGTGTGCCGCAGCACAGTGGTACACTATGAGAGCTAACCAAGTTTTCCGTGGATATAATAGTGTAGCACACCTGGGTTTTAACCTGAGAGGGACAAGCAGGTGGTCAAGACCTGTCTGAAGAGGACAGGACTAGCTGGAGAAGCAGACATAAAAGCAGCTCTGTAACCACTATGTTGCAGACACATTTCAAACGTGTCGTCTGGCTGCTAGAATCCATCTACCTTGGTTTGTGATTTTGGAGCTGCTTTTTTACAGGCTTCTCTACTAGTCCTGCCCCTTCTGACAGTTGAGCATTGCATGAGATATAATGAGTTTCTGGTTCATAAAATATGGATGTGCTTTGGGATGTTTTTTGTTACAGAAAGTGTGCCACCATAGAAAAAAGACTGGGAAACACTGGCGTATTGTTTTATGACCATTTGCTTTAAGAGAATATGCTGTTCTAAAAAATGCCAGAAAAACGTTAACACAACTACCACTGTTGGAAATTTAAATTTTTCTTGTGTGGGCCTACCATCATAGGAAACAGTCTGCACCAAACACACAAGGTGGGAGTGTAACCAGTATACTGTATATATTCAATTACAAAAAAATACTTGACCCCAAAAGCAGTGGTTCAATTTACATGAAAATAAGTAGACATTGATAAGAAGCAAAGGAATTATATATTGGTTCAGAAAGTGGCTGCACATGGAGTTAAACTCCAATGGTTGTTTGTACAAGCTGCTATGTAGTGTGTCAGAGTTACACAGATGACAAAGTGGGTTGTGTGTCATTTTTCACTGAGTATTCTGTGAGCTGTTGTCATGAACCACTTTTATTTTAATTTTTTTCTGAGAAAATGATTTTCCTTGTAATAATGTTGTTTATAGTCATGAAGCTTTTTGTTTAAGTATTTCATTTGTATGAGATACTTTATGAAAGTTATTGTTTATTTTTCTGTTTTATTTAAAGATACCCCACGCAATTTTTTTTTTATTCTAACATCGTTGTTTTGGTACCTTGTTGCTAGGAAGTAACCAGAGTCACGCTCTTGTAAAGGTCGTGCCCCCATGTCAGTTCCACAATGACACAAATAACATCTGGGGGAAACTTTCACCATCCAGACCCTGCTTTGTTTTCTTTCTCAAATTATGATTTTGCCTTTCCCTTCCTACTTCGATTCTTGCATGCCTTTTGACTTCTCTTCCCAGTTAGCCACCTGTTAACCTGTCTGCTCCTTTTTTCCCCCAACACAAGAACAGTGCTGTACAGAGAGTGCAGAAGGCCTACAGTTGTCTCCTTGGAGATGAAGAGAATGTAACCTAGGTAAGAGCACTGGCATTACTTAGGTATACCTTAGAGATGGCATCCAAGTGTGGTTAGGGGTTGCCCTGCTGGGACTGGCACTAAGATTGTACCATAGGTGCCATAATCTCCTGTATATCACTGTGCAGTTAATCTGATCCTCACACGCTGCAGAGACTATTGGGTCCATATCTTGATACCCATTGTTTTAGCCATTCTGCACCATTACCTGTATTGCTTCCAAGGAAAAAGTTGGACCATGGACCTCAGGTGTTATGATTAGCCAATTTTATATATTTTTTGTGGCTTTTCCTCGGCATTTTGCAGTTTTCTTGGCGAAAACTGTGGAGTTTTGGAACTCAGATAATTTAATTCTATTTGCACTATTTTGCTTTCTGAAAAAGTATGCACTTTTATTGTCTTATCGTAATGCAATTTTGCATATTGATCGGCATTATTATTGTGAGATGTTAGTGTTAGTGATTGCTATGGTTTCCATCCCAGAATGCTCTGGGAGTGCACAGCATGTGTCATCATAGCACGACCCTAAAAAGTCATAGTCGCTGGGTGCTTATTTGTGCTTGGATTCATTTAACATTTTGGTGCGCTATTAAGTTACTGATATCTTTAATGGCGTCCTGTCTAGTTTCTGATTTATGACTTCGATTTTTGTTTTACATCTCTAGCTTGGTGAATAATTAATTGACTTTGCCTCATTACCTGATTCTATATTTAAAATTCTGTGTTCACAGAACATCAGACTGCACAACCCTGGCATCAAATCAGATGTACTCTGTGACCGTGAGCAGTCAGTGATAGACAATGCAGTCAATGTCATTATTGGAGTTTGACCTCTGCAAATCCCCTGGCTGTGATTCAAAGCCTTTCTTAACAATGTACAAAAGGTGCCACATCTACAAGGTGAGACACAAAAATAACCAGATTGGTAAAAAAAAATATTTATTGATGAATTACAGCATTCTAAACATTGCCACCTTCTATATACTCCTCCTCCCAATCTCTGCACTGCTCCATACATATCTTCCATTAATTGAAACAGTGCTGGAAGTCTTCTTCCTTGAGGGTCTCCAACAGGCTTGCTGTTTTTGTACAAAAATGAGTTCTTCAAGGTCACTTTTGATTTTCGGGAACAAGTAAAAACCACAGGGAGCTAAATCAGGCAAATTGGGAGGATGATCGAAGACAGGAATGTTTTTGTCAGTCAAAAACTGCTTTATGGAAAAAGAGAAAATTTGTGAGAAATTTGATGTTGATTCACTGTTCGATCTTTTCACCTGACATTATCGCAGCAACTCGTGTAGCGATTATTGTGCAAATACTGACTGGGCTATTCACAGGATAATCCTACCTGGTCGGCGGTTTGAGAGGTCTGGTAGGAGAGGACATAGTTCTATGATTCACATCTGGCCGACCTCCAGACAGTTTTCCAGGAAAGCCCCAAGCCCAGTCTTTTTGTGTCTCACCTTGTATGTGGAAAGTGTACAACATTGACATAGGTGGTATGGTGATCTTTCTGATGACCCAATAGGTCTACCATGCCTCCAAGACCTTCTTGAAAGATCCAACTTTGTGCCTATCTTCACTCTATTTTCACGGTCTTAAAACCATCATGTGGCATCACATGTCACACTGAAAACCTGACTTCATGAAAACCAATGACTTATCCCCAAATAAACTCACTTAATTATTCTAGCCACAGTGGATGCACAAACCAGTGTGTTTCTTTGTGCCGGTCCCAAGCCCGGATGAATGGGGAGGGCTATATCAGGAAGGTCATCCGGTGTAAAATTTTGCCAAATCAATATGTGGACAACAATACAAATTTCCATACTGGATCGGTCGAGCCATGGCACCACAGAAGTGCTGATAGTGTTGCTGTTTCACAAATGCTCTAAGCTCCCAGCCAGATGATTGCTTGTTAAGTGCATTCATTCTTCCCATTTGGGTTTTCTCCAAGTACACCAAAATTATGAATGACGAGAGGACGAAAGTAAAGAGAGTGGAACTGAGGGTAGGAACTGTTGGCAGTATGACTGGTAAGGGGAGAGAGTTAGCAGATATGATGAAGAGAAGGAAGGTTAATATATTGTGCATGCAAGAGACTAAATGGAAGGGGAGTAAGGCCAGGTGGATTGGAGGTGGACTCAAATTGTTCTATCATGCTGTGGATGGGGGGAAAAATGGTGTAGGAGTTATTCTGAAGGAACAGTATGTCAAGAGTGTTTTGGAGGTGAAAAGAGTGTCAGGCAGAATAATGATTATGAAGCTGGAAATTGGAGGTGTGATGATGAGTGTTGTTATTGCATATGCACTGCAAGTTGGGTGTGCAATGGGTGAGAAAGATTTTTGGAGTGAGTTGGAGGAAGTGATGAACAGTGTACCCAAGGGACAGAAAGTGGTGATAGGAGCGGATTTCAATGGGCATGATGGTGAAGGGAACAGTGGAAACGAGGAGTGATGGGTAGGTATGGTGTCAAGGAGAGGCATGAAGAAGGTCAGAGGACAGTGGATTTTGCCAAAAGGATGGACATGGCTGTGGTGAATACGTATTTTAAGAAGAGGGAGGAACATGGGTTACGTACAAGAATGGAGGAAGATGCACACAGGTAGATTACATCCTATGCATAAGAGTTGATCTGAAGGAGATTGAAGACTGCAAAGTGGTGGTAGGGGAAAGTGTAGTTAAGTAGCATAGGATGGTGGTCTGTAGGATGACAGAGATCAAGAAGAAGATAAAGTAAGGGCAGAGCCTAGGATCAAATGGTGGAAGTTGAAAAAGGACGACTGCAAGGTTGAGTTTAGGAAGGAGGCGAGACAGGCACTGGGTGGCAGTGAAGAGTTACCAGACAGCTGGGAAACTACAGCAGATGTAGTAAGGGTGACAGCAAGAAGGGTGCTTGGCTTGATATCTGGAAAGAGGAAGGAGGAAAAGGAAACCTGGTGGTGGAATGAGGAAATTACAGGAGAGTATACAGAGGAAGAAGATGGCAAAGAAGAAGTGGGATAGTCAGAGATGCAGAAAGTAGACAAGAGTACAAGGAGATAAGGCGCAAGGTGAAGACAGAGGTGGCGAAAGCTAAAGAAAAGGCGTATGATGAGTTGTATGAGAGGTTGGACACTAAGAAGGGAGAAAAGGACCTGTACCGACTGGCTAGACAGAGGGACCGAGCTGGGAAAGATGTGCAACAGGTTAGGGTGATAAAGGATAAAGATGGAAACGTACTCACAAGCAAGGAGAGTGTGTTGAGCAGATGGAAAGACAACTTTGAGAGGCTGATGAATGAAGAGAACGAGAGAGAGAAGAGGTTGGATGATGTAGAGATAGTCAATCAGGAAGTGCAATGGATTAGCAAGGAGGGAGTAAGGACAGCTATGAAGAGGATTAAAAATGGAAAGGCCATTGGTCCAGATGACATACCTATGGAAGCATGGAGGTATTTGGGAGAGATGGCAGTGGAGTTTTTAACCAGATTGTTTAATAGAATCTTGGAAAGTGAGAGGATGCCTGACTAGTGGAGAAGAAGTGTACTGGTGCCAATATTTAAGAATAAGGGGGATGTGCAGGATTGCAGTAACTACAGAGGAATAAAATTGATGAGCCACAGCATGAAGTTATGGGAAAGAGTAGTGGAAGCTAGGTTAAGAAGTAAGGTGATGATTAGTGAGCAGCAGTATGGTTTCATGCCAAGAAAGTGCACCACAGATGCGATGTTTGCTCTGAGGATGTTGATGGAGAAGTTTAGAGAAGGTCAGAAGGAGTTGCTTTGCATCCTTGTGGACCTGGAGAAAGCATATGATAGGGTGCCTTGAGAAAAGCTGTGGTATTGTATGAGGAAATCGGGAGTGGCAGAGAAGTATGTAAGAGTTGTACAGGATATGTACGAGGGACTTGTGACTGTGGCGAGGTCTGTGGTAGGAGCGACGGATGCATTCAATGTGGAGGTGAGATTACATCAGGAATCAGCCGAGCCCTTTCTTATTTGCAATGGTGATGGACAGGTTGACAGACGAGATTAGACAGGAGTCCCCGTGGACTATAATGTTTGCTGATGACATTGTGATCTGTAGCGATAGACAGACGGGTATCAGCAAGAGTGAAAGGGAAGGTCTAGTGAGACGGACGGTAGTGAGACCAGCTATGTTATATGGGTTGGAGACTGTGGCAGTGACCAGAAAGCAGGAAACAGAGCAGGAGGTAGCAGAGTTAAAGATGCTAAGATTTGCACTGGGTATGACGAGGATGGATAGGATTAGAAATGAGTACATTAGAGGGTCAGCTTAAGTTGGACAGTTGGGAGACAAAGTCAGAGAGGCGAGATTGCATTGGTTTGGACATGTGCAGAGAAGAGATGCTGGGTATATTGGGAGAAGGATGCTAAGGACAGAGCTGCCAGGGAAGAGGAAAAGAGGAAGGCCTAAGCGAAGGTTTATGGATGTGGCGAGAGAGGACATGCAGGTGATGGTTGTAACAGAACAAGATGCAAAGAACAGAAAGATATGAAAGAAGATGATCCGCTGTGGCAACCCCTAAAAGGAGCAGCCAAAAGAAGAAGAAGAAGACACCAAAATTATGAATGTTAGGTTGACTGACAAATCTACATTGGTCCGGTGTGGTTTTATGCTTGATTGTGCCTTACAGTGGATTGGAATCACTAGCGATTCCTTTTTACCTTGACTGAGTTGGTTTTAGCCTCTTAAGTAAGATACAAATTGAGTTTGTTTTTTTTTTTTTTGTAACTAGTCAATCTTGGCAGTGATCTCATCAGACCTGCCTCTACTGCAAAGAATCTTGGTGTCATTTTTACTCTGCCCACATAAATCACATTAAGAAACTTTCTTACTTTCACCTCTGTAACATATCCCGTGTTCGCTCCTTCCTCTCCTTTTCTAATGCTGAGAAACTTGTCCATGCTTTTATCACATCCCGCATCGATTATTGTAACTCACTGCTGGCAGGTTCCCCTTCTAATCTTATCTCACAGCTCCAGCTTATTCAAAACTCGGCTGCAAGAGTCCTTACTCGAACCAGCAGCAGCGAGCACATCACACCCATCCTGCTCTGTCTTCACTGGCTCCCTGTGTCTTACAGAATCAAATATAAAATCCTACTAATAACCTACAAAGCCTTAAATAACCTCGCGCCAAACTACATCAGTGACCTTCTCCATCACTATGTGCCTGGCCGCTCAGTAAGGTCCTCTGATTCTGGCAATCTTGTTGTTCCCCACACTAATTTACACTCCATGGGTAACAGGGCCTTCAGCTGTATAGAGCCCAGACTCTGGAATGACCTACCGAAATTAATCAGATCAGCTGACTCCATGAATTCTTTTAAAATACAACTCAAAACTCATCTGTTCAGGAAGGCTTTTAGCTCTACTTAACTTTATTACCCTTCTCTAAGTTTACCTCTATGTCAAGATGCTCATGTAACCTGTGTGTGTGTGCTAGACCATCAATTATGTTGTCTGTTAGGCTTTTCTCTGAATTTACTGTCTTAATCTTCTTTACTTATTTATTTGTACAATGCTATATACTGTATACCCTGCTGTTCTTTCTTATATTCTGTAAGTGCCTTGAGCATGGGAAAGGCGCTATATAAATAAAATGTATTATTATTATTAACTAAAAAAAGGAATGAAAATAGTATTTTATATGCTAGCAATCACTGTGAGAATTAAAAAAACATGAAAGAATTTGAAGAAGAAAAAAAAGAAAGGAACTACCACAAATAAAGGCCAAAGAAGAGGTAAGTACAATACTAACTTTAAGACAATTGAAGACTGGATGACAACATTTAATTTTACAAAGATCTGACTACCAGAAAATCCAGGTTCTGAAGCATAATTCCAGCTGACAGGCCTAGACTTAGAACTCTGCATATAAAATGTAATCTGAACTAATTGCCTTTCTTGTTCAAGTGTCAGTTTACTTCTGCTTTAAATTTCAAGAATGAAATTCTGTAAAGCTTGAAAAGAAGAAGAAAAAAAAAAAAAAAAAAAAAAAAAAAAAAAGGACAGCACCACTGCCTGTCCTATAGTTAGGTCAATAACCTACAGTAACCCCAGGCTTCAGCTCATTATCATCACAGTGTGCACAGAAATCAGCTCACACAGCCATCCAATCAAGCAAAGCTCAGGGGAAAAAGTGCTGAACAACTAAAGGGAGGAGTAGGAGGAGCCCTTGCACTGGAGACCACCCAGCAAAAACAGAAATCAATTGTTTCACCTTCAAAAGGGACACAGATATTTCTTTTTAAAATTAACTGTGCAATGGAAAAAATAGATCAGTAATTTTATAAATCAGGAAATGTGGGAAGAATAGCTGCCAGTGAATTTACAGAAGGCACTTAAATTTATAAAATTAAAGAAACATTTTTATATGGTACTACTAACACACACACACACACATTTTCCTTCAGGCACTCCAATCTTCTGCCAAGACCCCCAAAGACATGTAAATTGGGGTAATTGGCAATTCTAAATTGGCAGACTCTGGCGGCCCTGCCAATGCCTGGTGTCCAGCCCACCCCTCAGATCTGGAAGTGGCTTAAGGAGGTCTGAAAATGTTGGAATATTTTTGTATTAATTGAAGCACTACCATATGAAGTGATTAACTCAGGGTCACAAAATTGTGGATTACAGTCTGGCCAACAATACTGGATCAGTACAACTAAAATTCTATGAAAAGCAATGTATATACTAGATCCAATAAGCATTTAGAAATACACTTGCTTAATTATATAATAACCATACTGAAATTATAGTGAAGACTGAATAAAAGTCAGTAGACATACTAACATATATAAAAAAAAAAACTTCAAACAAATTCACATGCCCAGACTTCTTTCTAACACTGTATCAATGCAGCAATAATCTTATGCTCTCCTTTGCTCCATTTTCGCTGGTACAATGTGGAAGCACAGAATGCCCTTTACTGGCTTGGTGTCAAACAGCTGTTGTACACAATAAAGCTGCACTTATCAGCTGATTTTCTTTTATGCTTTAGCCAATCAGTCAATGAGGAAATCACGGTCATACTTTGGACAAAGTGTCCAGCTTTCTAGGAAATGCAAATTCAGCTAATAGAGGCAAGAGGCATCACAGCATGATTTCTGATTTACTACTGTAAAATCCAGACCGCAATAACTTGTATAGCTATTCTTAGCAAGCAGTTTTAGTGTGTTTTACAAACAGAAAACAGGAAAAACAATTAGCAATTAAATGATAATCTTGAAAAAAGTAATTGCGGTACATTTTCACTTTCATTTAAAAGTACAGCTCTTGCTTCATTTTCTGAACACTAAACCAACCTTGGATGGAGTGCAAGTCTATTGCAAGACCTAATTCCTAACAGAATTTAGAATATGACCTGTTAACAATGTCTTCAGATTGTTGGATTAAAAAAGCATTTGCTGTCAAAAAAGACTTAAGCTCTAGAAATTTTTTTTAGAAATTCTAGTGTATAGCACGAATGAGTTTGATAAGTATGCATTTCCTCCCACTCAACTCCAAGCAAAACAGTTTGTCAAAAAGTGGTACAAAAATGTGCACATTCCTTGAAAACATCCCCCCCTAAATATTTCTGTTAAGAGGACATAAAATGTTACAAATCCTACAGAAAGCTTTTGAAAATACTTTGTACATTTTTAGAAGTACCCTTTATTTGATAGCCAAGATCATGACTAATACCATTGGACAGTAGTCAGAAATGGACTTTCTACATGCAGTTTACTTAACCCAGTACACTTTTTTTGCAGATTTCCTCTCTATATTATGATGGAGGATTTATATTAATTTTAAATCCATCCATATTCTGAAGTTCTTTGCCCCAATGTTAGGGTGTAGAGCTTAGCTCCTGGGTGGAATACACATTGGTTTTAGTACCTAGCCCTGTAACATCCGGAGGAAAGCAATACTAAGAATTGTTAAAAAGCACAGTTATTTGCAGGCCATTCACGACACATTTACACACATTAGGCCAATTTATAGATAATAACTTTAACAAATATTCAAATACAATGTGAATTCAATACACATACAGTGGTGTGAAAAACTATTTGCCCCCTTCCTGATTTCTTATTCTTTTGCATGTTTGTCACACAAAATGTTTCTGATCATCAAACACATGTAACCATTAGTCAAATATAACACAAATAAACACAAAATGCAGTTTTTAAATGATGGTTTTTATTATTTAGGGAGAAAAAAAATCCAAACCTACATGGCCCTGTGTGAAAAAGTAATTGCCCCCTGAACCTAATAACTGGTTGGGCCACCCTTAGCAGCAATAACTGCAATCAAGCGTTTGCGATAACTTGCAATGAGTCTTTTACAGCACTCTGGAGGAATTTTGGCCCACTCATCTTTGCAGAATTGTTGTAATTCAGCTTTATTTGAGGGTTTTCTAGCATGAACCGCCTTTTTAAGGTCATGCCATAGCATCTCAATTGGATTCAGGTCAGGACTTTGACTAGGCCACTCCAAAGTCTTCATTTTGTTTTTCTTCAGCCATTCAGAGGTGGATTTGCTGGTGTGTTTTGGGTCATTGTCCTGTTGCAGCACCCAAGATCTCTTCAGCTTGAGTTGACGAACAGATGGCCGGACATTCTCCTTCAGGATTTTTTGGTAGACAGTAGAATTCATGGTTCCATCTATCACAGCAAGCCTTCCAGGTCCTGAAGCAGCAAAACAACCCCAGACCATCACACTACCACCACTATATTTTACTGTTGGTATGATGTTCTTTTTCTGAAATGCTGTGTTCCTTTTACGCCAGATGTAACGGGACATTTGCCTTCCAAAAAGTTCCACTTTTGTCTCATCAGTCCACAAGGTATTTTCCCAAAAGTCTTGGCAATCATTGAGATGTTTCTTAGCAAAATTGAGACGAGCCCTAATGTTCTTTTTGCTTAACAGTGGTTTGCGTCTTGGAAATCTGCCATGCAGGCCGTTTTTGCCCAGTCTCTTTCTTATGGTGGAGTCGTGAACACTGACCTTAATTGAGGCAAGTGAGGCCTGCAGTTCTTTAGACGTTGTCCTGGGGTCTTTTGTGACCTCTCGGATGAGTCGTCTCTGCGCTCTTGGGGTAATTTTGGTCGGCCGGCCACTCCTGGGAAGGTTCACCCCTGTTCCATGTTTTTGCCATTTGTGGATAATGGCTCTCACTGTGGTTCGCTGGAGTCCCAAAGCTTTAGAAATGGCTTTATAACCTTTACCAGACTGATAGATCTCAATTATTTCTGTTCTCATTTGTTCCTGAATTTCTTTGGATCTTGGCATGATGTCTAGCTTTTGAGGTGCTTTTGGTCTGCTTCTCTGTGTCAGGCAGCTCCTATTTAAGTGATTTCTTGATTGAAACAGGTGTGGCAGTAATCAGGCCTGGGGGTGGCTACGAAAATTGAACTCAGGTGTGATACACAACAGTTAGGTTATTTTTTAACAAGGGGTCAATTACTTTTTCACACAGGGCCATGTAGGTTTGGATTTTTTTTCTCCCTAAATAATAAAAACCATCATTTTAAAAACTGCATTTTGTGTTTACTTGTGTTATATTTGACTAATGGTTACATGTGTTTGATGATCAGAAACATTTTGTGTCACAAACATGCAAAAGAATAAGAAATCAGGAAGGGGGCAAATAGTTTTTCACACCACTGTATTAGTGTGTCCCCTGAGGTTTTGCTTCAATTCAAAATTTATTTAAATGTACAATGTCAGTGAAATAGCTAGGTAAAAATATTTCTGAACACTAAACACTGATCCTGAAGATTAATATTTATACAGCCCCTTCCTCTCAATTCTTATTTTAACACAAAGGACTATTGAATCCAACTCTGTGACCTCAGCAAAGTTAAAGCCACTCTACTCCAGAGTGGATTGAGCTTGCTATTCTTATTTGATGCCTGGCCAACTCCAAGATCATCCTCATTTGAATCTTATGTATATAACTTTAGCA
>JANRMT010062791.1:243042655-243092739 GCA_026402145.1 Polypterus bichir lapradei | reverse complement strand
TTTTTTTTTTTTTTTGGTGTTAACTGGCTAAAATTAGCCAGTTCAAAGTATATGTAACATGAAATAGGGAAATTTAAGAATCTTGCTACCTCTACCATTCAAATCAAAGGATTTTACTGTAATTTATAATATTAAACTAAACTAATTCTGACAAGAACAAATCCTGTCTACCTAACTTCTCCAAAATAACACAAAGTTGAGACTGGAATGTCCCTAAAGTCCTACTGCCTATTATGCTACTTGGGTAATTTATTCAATGAGTTATAGCTCTGTTCAGAATTCATAAAATCAATACATTAAGCTGAAGACTTTGCATTTGATATTTGGAATGATTTCTGATTTGTATGTTTCCAAGAGAAAGGTTTGTTTGTAAATTTCAGCTTTCTTTTAGACCTGGGTTTTTAGTGACTGAAGTCATTTGCTTCAAAAGGCCGTATAAGAGGATACAGATCATTAAGTTGCAAAATTGATGTATAATTTACTACATTCCATGTAATTATTTTTTTGCCATTCTCTAGGTGAGTGCTGTGCTGATGTAATGGAAGTTGCTAAAGAAGCAAGGAAAAGGAACCTTGGCCCTCTTCATCCTACATTTAATTTGGTCAAAATTCTGCGGAATGGTCTATACCGCAATCTACCTGATGATGCTCATGTGTTGGCTACGGGACGTCTCTGCATTTCTCTTACAAGAGTATCTGATGGTGAGAATGTACTTGTGTCAGAATTCAACTCCAAAGAGGAACTCATTCAGGTGTGTGATAAGAATATCATTTAGAACTGTTATGACTTCTTTGGTCCATGCAGATACACAGTGGCTACAATCTACTAATTTGAGGCTTATTTGTGTTTTACTTTTATACAGTATGTGCTATGCCAACCAATAACTTGAAGAGCAGTATAACATGTCTTTTGTTCTACAAGGTTGATGGCTTCATTATTATGTATTTATATCTGCACCAAGTGTAGGTCTGTGACATAAATTAAGTGTTACACAGGTAAAAATAAAATTAAAGTGGGCAGAAGGTAAGTCAATAATGGATCATAGTTCAGTATTTAGAATTGTGTAAATGATAGTAGGAAACCTATCATATGATGGTGGTTTTGTTGTGTAGTAGCAAGAGGTTGGTCTGCTCCCTGTAACAATTTAGTAACACTAAACTCCTAGGTAAAATGCATTTTGGTAAAGTGATTATGACAGGTACAGTAGTTCACCTGACAATGTGCAATGACAAGCAGCAATAATGATTACCATGGCAGACTTTTGATTGTTAACTAGCTATATATGAGTAAGGGAACTTTTGGCAGGAAGCGCATTTTTGAATTGCACATACTCTGAATGCAACCTTGTAGTAGAAAACTATCTCGGATAAGTTTGCCCATTCATTTTCGACTCCACTTGATCTTGATCACTGTCCCAAAGGTCCGAGTCTTTCTAAGCAAGATCAGATGTAAAGCAGTAACCAACCTGACAAGAAGCCAGAATGAAATACACATATAAAATACAGAAAGCTATTTACCTTAGAAATTTCTATTGTGAAATTCAATTTTTGGCATTTTAACAGTACGTGAAGTCTCCACCCTTGTCTTGGTTGTAACCAGGCTTGACAAAGCCATATAGTGTTGGAGTTTGCGAAAGTTTTGCTAAACCAATTGATACTGAGAAATAATAGGATATCAAGACAAATTCTGTCTACATGCCAATAGTGTAGTTTGGCAAAGTATTTGGGTGGGCGTTTGGGAAAGAGTTATTTCCTATTCCTTAATGGTTTTATAGTTTATATTAATTAAACCTGACTTCAGCTTTAAGAATTGTAGTTTTTTGTTATGTCTGTGTTTGGTACTACTGCATTAAGAACCAGTGTGCTTCATTTATCTGCTGCATAGTATCTTCCATTTCATTATCGCTAAAATTTAAAGATACCTATTGCAAAGCACTTAGGAGGGTGGTGAAGTTAGCTTGGTATATTAGTAGTGCACAGCTCCCTGTGGGACCAGGGAAAATTGTATAAAACCCATAGAAAGGCTAACAACATTATTAAAGACCTTGAACAGCCTTTTCTTAATCCTCCATTCTGGCAAGGAGAATAGGACCATAAGCACTTATACCACCCTTTTTTATCTTCTGGTTATAAAGCTGCTCAGAAACCACTAACGCAAATAAATGTGTGAGCATTTTTTATATCTGTTGCCTACAGTATTTAATGTATGGTTATATTTGATGTCATACTGCATCCAATAGCCTGTGGGTGATATACAGGTAAAAATTGCATTGGACCATGCACGCAAGTCAAATTGTGAACATTAAGTTATTCTGAAACCAAATATCTGTAAAATGCCAAATACAGTGGTACCTTGAGATACAAGTGCCCCAACGTACGAGTTTTTTTGATACGAGCCATCACTAGGTAGATTTTTTTTTTTTCCTTTTCCTTGAGTTACGAGCCAAAATTCTAAATACGGGCCATCAAAGAGCTTGTTGCTGCACATTCCAAAAAACTGACAATGGAGGAGTTGACGGAACTACAGACGCAGCAACATAGAGGTTCTGCAGGAGATTGGTATCGCAGAGGAGCAAGAGGCGGAGGAGGTTATCTCTTCACGTGAGATAAAGGAACTGTTGGCAATATGGGGAAAAGTTTCCAACTATAAAGAAAAGAAACACGCTGAAAAAGTTGCAACTGGTCATGCAGCGCCACTATTTAATGACACTTGCCTAACTCATTTCAGAAACATTCTAAAGGGGAAGACAAAACAAAGTTCCTTGGACAGGTTTCTATTGGAATGCCCTGCGAATGAAAGTGACGAAAGCGTGGCAAAAAAGAAAAAACTAGTGAAGAAAAAAATTAAGTTAAGCAAAAGGGAAGTGAAAAAATTGGGGTGGTTTTTTGGGGGCTGGCACAAATTAATCTCATTTCAATTAATTTCAATGAGGAAAACTGATTTGAGATACGAGCATTTTGAATTACGAGCTCAGTCACAGAATGAATTAAACTCGTATCTCAAGGTACCACCACTATATTCAAGTAGCAAGGGAATGCATAGCAACTGGTATTCTTTGCAAAAGACATTTACTGTAGAAATTTTGTTTCAGAAATTTATTTATTTATTTTTTTTGAAAGCCTTAGCCATTCTTCCCAGCACAGGGGAAATGGTTATGGTTTAGTCTCTATCAACAAGTAATTGGAAAGTGGAAAAAAGATAAAGGGAAGACTCCTGTATCAATTTCCTGAATCTGCTTAATCCACTTTTTAGGGTTGTGGGGAACTGGAAAAGTTACCTTAAATTGTACCATATGCACTTTGGTCCTGTGTGAATAGTGGCAGGTTTGGAGTTTAGAAAGATTTTTTGTTATAGTTGTGGGAGGCTGTGATAAAGAAACTAGATAAATTTTGGTAATGGGATTTTACATTTACCACAAAACCATAGCTAGCCAAAAGGGACTCGTCTGGACCTATAGCAGTGAGTTTTCTGTGTTGATCAGAGTAAATATTATCTAATCATAGAAAAATATGAATGTACAAGTTGTCACTAATGACTTTGCTGGTGTGTTTTTTAATGGTGTTTTAAAATGTTTTGTTAGGTTTGAAATCCCTGTATTATCCCTGTCTCTGCTTTACCCTTAAATGAAACATCTTGGTTGACACCACCCCATCACTATCCTAAACTTCTGAAACTAGAAAGACTTTGGACTAGATTAGTGTTAAAATATGTTTATCATATTGATTTAAGTACACCGCAAAATACTTTACAATAAAATAATGTTATATAACAGTACAGCATTAATAAAATACAGCAGGCTAATTTCCATCCTATCTGATAGTGTATATAGCCTCTAAAGTATAGTATCAGTTAATTCTTTTCCCCTTTACTGTGCGATTATGTAATTTCAGGAACTTGCCTACACTCAACTTTTCTCCCCATTGCAATTTGCATACTTTTGTGAAATTAAACATTTTTTTTTCATTCTGGTTAACCTGAGAATTGGTAATTTCTTCTAAGACAGATGGCTTGATGCCATATTGCAATTTGATTACTTTAAAATTTACATTTTTGTTCTCTTGCTTATTCTGGAATGACTGTTCAATAAACAGAATACTGAGTACAATTTTTAAAGTTAAGTAAACAAATAAGGTCTTGGTTCACATAGAAGTCCAAAGTTGAGAGTTCTGCAAAGTGTTGAATTGTGGAGTGAGCTTTTCTAATCTCAGCAGAGAACTTGTAAACAAAAAAAAATCTAAAAGTTAATATCTGACTGGACTTTGTAACAGCTGAGTACTACAATTTTGTAAATTTATGTTTTTCAGACTGAATTAAAACTGAATGAATATGAGTTACACATAGGCCAACAGAGTTTGCTTCTGCACCCTTAACAGTTACTGGAAAATTTATCTGGAAATATTTTTCTACCTTGTATTGGAATCACTAGTTTCCTTAGGACTTACAAGTGTGGTTTTGAAAAACAGATGACTAGCATGGTAGAAATCCTTTTTAGTGGTGAAGAACTGAGCTCAGCTTACTCCGGTCAAGTTATTTTTATTTGACTCCCTTCCTGGATTTATACATCATGGTTTTTACACTAAAAAAATCATTTCACATATAAAATGAAGGGTCAGTTGGTAAGCAAAATGTGGCATTGTATTTGTAAGTCCAGCTGTCTCCATAATATTTCAGATTTGTTCTACTATTCAAGGTCATCTACAAATTCAGATTATACAGAAGCAAAAAAAAAAACAACACTAAAGGTAGCAAGGCGACTCCCATTGCTATAAATAATTGAAGCATTAGATTCTTATTTTGTTTACTCATCCTTCATTTTCCTTGTGCTTACTAGACAATCTTTTATTGTTTCATGTATGGGTTTATAGTAGTTTTGTACTTGGTATGTGCTATGTGACTGAATATTGGGTAGTATACTAAACTGTATGCTAGCATAAAATATCCTGGGAGGCAACAAAGGAAAATAATAAACTGTCAATTGGGTTTTGGACAACAATCTCTCATGAAATGCAGAATCTGGTCAACATTCAACCTTGTTTGCCAGCTTCTTCATTTGTAAACTGACAGCAAATACTGAATTTATCAGCTTTTTACAGAGGTGTTGCCTTTAGTGGCTAATGCGTTATACTGTAAAATACAAAGGCTGAATTTTCATTTCTCACCACAGATGCCATACATAACCCTGAGCAAATTGTTTCACCGAACAGTGTGCCTTAAGGTGGAAATATTGAATCTTTTCTTTTCTGTACCTATACATTTCTTACAGGCAGTGCTCATTAATGAAATGTGTGGAATAAAACACAATTGCAGTTTTAATACGTGTATTTAATAATAAGATCAATTTTGAAAATTAATTAATAAGTACTTTTTGTTAACTTCACATGAATTGCAACATATCCCTTCATATCATTACTTCATGATGTGGGCATTGCACCTGAAACTGCAAAATAAATGATCTTATATGAAATATGTTTTTGTGCAGATTTGTATGCATTTCTTGGATATATGGGTTGCAGTTATGGGTTGCAGTTATGGGTAGCCCTTCTGTGCCTTATGTACCATAGCCACCCATCAGTCTTCCTACCCACTTCTCCAGTGCATAGTTAGCAGCAGCTGGAGTCTATCCCAGCAGTCCTAAGGTGCAAGGCAGGGACAATTACTGAACATGGAGCCAGTCAATCATAGTTATGTACAGTACAGTAAAGTTCTTAATTACTGAAAAATTGCTTGAACTGAAATTTTAAAATTAACCATAGTCAAAGTAAATGTTTTACGTGTATTCATTAGAGGCAGTTGCTGCAGTCACAATTCTTTTATAAACTGAGTGTCATTGGAGTCTTTGTAATAAACTGAGAACGTGCTAGTTAGGATAGGATTGTGTGTAGGACAACTGAAACTGTTGTACAAAAAAATAATCAAAAAATAGTGACATTAGCCATCTAGTTTTTCTGGACCCCAGCTGTCCTCTGGTAGTGTTATTGTGTTTAACAAAGGCATTAAAACTAACATCCCATATAATCTACACAAATATAATTAAACTGTGTATTCCATCTTTGATCCCTAGCCCTCGTGGAAGAGCAGTTTATCCTAATGGTTGGTCTTTAAGTAGAGACTTTTGATTTCTGTACAAAAATGTAAATTCACAGTCCATGACATTGTTTGTATGGCATTAAATTTGGTAAAACCCTAGTGTTGAGTCAATAAGAGTAGATAGAACACTCTATACAAAGGGATACACTTTTATCATCTCCCTTTATGTACCTATTTAGTGAATCTGTTCTACTGGGAGGGGGTACCTTGTTATGCTAAGAGGAAGTTGTGTTAGTTACACAGTGTATATTGTACATTAAATAGCTCTTCCGGTGCATTTTAAAGTAGAATTCTTGGTGTTGGTGCATTTAATTCTCAGGCATATTTATGATCTGAATATGTTTTCTCTTTGTAGGCACTAATCTGCAGTTCATTTGTCCCAATATACTGTGGACTAATTCCTCCATCATTTCGTGGTGTGGTAAGTGTGACCTAAAAGATATCTATAAAGGAATTTATTGTTGATTGAATTAGGACTTCCAAGAGTAATTCCCTAGGTTTTATCGGCATTTGGTCCCTCCTGCTGAGCAAGGCAATGACGTTCTCAAAGCTGTTCTCAGAGGTGGTCACTTGGGGTCTGGTCCTGTGGAGGATGTCTTAACTATTTAAAACCTACCTGGTGATTATCAAGCCAACTGAGGACTTACTACTTTCTTCCTAGCACTACTTCTACTATATTCCAAGAGCAAACAAATGTAAGCTTCAGTATATATTATTGAGGGGTGGGGGGTGGGGGAAGACTTCTGTATAATGCATTCAAGTTTTACATTGCTAATTTAATCTAATTTCTGCTGTACAGCAGTAAAGAAATAAACATAAAATGTTGGATTAGAAAAGATAGGTTAAATAAAAAGCTTTTAAATATCTGTAGTTGTCAGTTATTCACAGATAAAATCAGCCACATATTCTCATTATTTTCAGCAAAGCACATACATGTTCTGTAAATAGAGAATAATTCAGTACAGATTCAAATGACCCTTGGGTTTCTACCAGGCTTTTACATATATTTACTTTGTAGCACATGTGTTCTTGTCATCTATTCACTGAAGAATTTTCTACTGCCCATTTAGGAAACTGACATATTACATGATAGTATTTACCCACATATGGGAAACGTGAATACAGAGTTCTTGTTTTACGTACACTACTCTGTCCCTAAAGATGTCTGAAACTGCAATGACATTTCATAACACAATCTTTCTCTGATAGGTTTTGCAGTGGCCCCAGTTCCCTCAGAACTAGGTTCTTTTGTCTCATAGCCTAATGTGAACCAACACACACATCCTATTTTAAATTGTGCACAACTTCCTCTTGCTAGGATCTACACTTTTCAAAATAGGCATCAGAAGGTAAACTGCTGAAGCGTAAGAATAGCTATTGGGTTAGTGTAGATCATCCATCTTGAAACAAATAGCTAAAAGGAAAGCACATCAGTATTTTGAAAAATTCAGGTACACAATGAATATGAGAGGTTCTTGACTCTTCATCTGTGTACTGGTAGCTTTGTTCAGTGAAAATATCCAAACACTGGATGACTTGATGAATTCCATCAAGACCATACTCTGATAGCAACATTTCAACATCTTTTTTTTCTTTTTTTCTTCAAATATTGTTTACAAGTCCAATAAATGATACAATGGCATAAAAGCCCCTTTAAGTTCCAATACATTCCTGGCTATATAAGATTTTGTACTTAACCTTCAACTGTTATCTTATTTTGTAGCACATCACACCTGCCTAGTGTCTGGTCCTCATTCATCAGTGTTGTAGTAACTGTTGACTTTGTTTCTGGTGTGTGGTTTTTTTTTTTTTTTGTTACTGCATTTATTTTTTTTTTAGCAGACAGTAGCCTACTATAAGTACAAGCTGCTATTGCAGTTTGGACTGAAGGCATTATTTAACAAATTATACAACAGCACTGCAATTTGTTAGGCACTTACTCTTGCTTATGCTTCATGTTATGTTCCTTAAGTTTGAATGTTTCCATAAGTATTCTTATTTTAATAGTGTGAAGAGAGTGGAACGAGGTAGTAGCTTGCTGCTACTGTTTATCTTGTTTTTGTGTTTACCACCTATCTAATAACATCGTAATACTTTTAATTGGCATTGGTCCTTTAAATCTAAACTGGAATCAGCTACTTCCCTTTCTGGTGGATTGAGCATAACTGCCATAGTTTCACTCATTTTCTTTCATCAATTTTCTGTTTAGTGTTTTTGGGTATGCAGTGGTGACATAGTAAATGTGTACTAGTATGCCAACTTGATGATTAAACAGTAAATCTGTATTAAAGCAATTATTGCCAAGGTAGACATTAACTTCCTATTTACAACCCCAACATGCTTTTAGATAAAATGCATGTTGTGCCTTACATCCAATTGGTGCTGGAGCTTAAAAAGTCCTAAATATTTTATTAACTAGTTTTACTGGGCTCAAAGTTCAAAACTACAATGTATTATATAATTAGCAAGCAATCTTCTTGTGGACTGGGATGTTGTTATTAGAGTTGTTCTCCACTGCTATTAAAATGATAAGATAAGATTTTAGTGTAGAATTTCAGCAAAATTGAGGGTATTTACATAAAAAATAGATGAATAGTGCACATCAATTTCAGTGCTTGAAAGCTGGCTGCTTTCCTGCTCCTTGGCTGAATATGTGTTATTAAAAATTCCAACGGATGATTCTAATTGTGGTATTTTCATTTGAAACCTGTTGCTAACGTCATGTAAAATGAGGACCAAAAAGGGTTGTCAGTGTACCAAGAAAAGCAGGCCATCTGGAGGCTGAAAAAATATGGAATAACAAACTTTTTAGGTTTGTTAAAATCAACTATATGGTACAATATTGTAAAGAAAACACATAGTTAAGCTCCAGAATACAAAATGACCAGGTAGTCCAAGGAAGACTACTTCAGTGGATGACAGAATCCTTTTACCTGTACAGAAAAAAAAACTTTCAACTGTCAGGATGTAGGTGTAGTTGTATCCAAGACACACGAGAAGACTGCACAAGCATAAATTCAGAGGGTTCACCAGAAGATCCAGACCATTTGTGTAAACCTTAAGAACAGAAATTCCAAGTTACAGTTTTCTAAGACATCAAATAACTTTTGCAGGTTTAGAAAATGTCTTACAGAAGATTGATGGAAGAAGAAAGAAGAGGATGGTTCTAGGAATTCTACTTCCTTTATGAAACCTAGTGGATGCAGTGCTAAAAGCAACCAGATGATTTCTGAGATGTAGAGAGAGACATTTTATTTGCTCTGATTCAACAAAACATGTCAAAACTCATTGGACAACACTTTACACGGCAGCAGGATAATGAAACAACAAACCATATTTCTAAGACAAGCAAAAAGTTCTTCAAAGCCTAAATGGCTGAGTCAATCCCATCACTGTAATCTGATACCGCATGCATTTCACTTGCTGTAGACAAGACTACTAGCAAAAAACCCTGAAACAGGCAGGAACTGAAGATGGCAGCGCAGACCTGACAGATCACAATGGAAGTAACCCAACACCTGGTGAGATCTATGGGAGCAGGACTTAAAGCAGTCACTGACTGCAAAGGATTTGCAACCAAGTGTTAAATATGACAATTTTATTTAAGGTCATTTTAAATTGTTCAGTTACTTCTGATTCTTTAAAGGGAGGGTTGAGGGGCAACCACATACGAGGTGTGATCAAAAAGTATGGTGAATTTTGATGCAGAGCACCATCCAAGAGCAATGCAAAACAATTCAATGCAGGTTCTGACATGTCCATCCAAGAGCCTAGTTTGTGACCAGTTAACAGGTTTGATACTGTCAGTCGTTTGTGAGCCACTGTTGAGTTCAATTGTGTTTTTCAAGTTTGTTGTTAATAATGGATATCGAGCAATGCATTAACATGAAATTTTTGTTTCAAATTGCAAAAAGCGCAGGAAAACCCATCAGATGTTAAAATCGGTTTATGGTGACACCGCACTGACAATTAAGATTGTTTACGAGTGGTTTGATAGATTTTGTAATGGATCTGACTCGGTTGAAGACGAGAAAAGATTAGGACGTCCTTCAACATCAATAACCGAGGAGTTGGATTCAGCCGCTCTGTTACCTTTCGCTAGGTAAAGATGGTTTGAAGTGCATACATGTTTTTTTATAGATTATACATTGGAAATTGATGCTCACGTTTTGGTTTGTGTGTTTTATTTTGTCCCAGGTTCTTAAATATTGGCCTTGTATGGGATTCCTGTGTTTTGCATAGGTTTTCCTTTTTAAAGTGTGACATTGAAAATTGGCTTTTAGTTGTGTATTTATCCCAAGTGTACATTTGCACCAAAGTCCTATCCAGGATTTGTTTCTGTTTAGCTCTTAGTTTTTACTGTGATAGGCTTTAATTAATATTATATATGAAATGGATAGAGAAGGTAGATGTCTAACTTATCCATATCTTTTACACTTGCTAAAACACATACACTTTTAATACATTTTCTTTAATTTCCATTGGGATGTCAAACCTGAAAATGGAATGACTACTGTACAGAAGTTGTAATGTAATTTTGCATCATTGTAGTGTATCTTCACTACTGCAACAGCAATTGCATGTGCCAGCTCAATGAAGAGTTTCAGATTAACCTACTAAAAATACATTGTTGAATTATGAAACTGCATTACCTAAAAACCAATGTGAGCATGCAGAGAAACTGCAACCTACATGCAAGGAATGGACTGGGATTTGAAACCAGATCCCTTAAAGAAGTAGAGCTGGCCTTTGTGCACTCCTAAATTAGAAAACTTTAATAAAAAACCAAGGGAATCAACTATTACAAATTTGCTTCTAGATATTTATTAGGGAAACCTGGAGTGCAATAATATCCTATTTAAGTTACATTTTAGTGTGATCTTTTTGAAGAATTAACAGGGTTTTACTGTAATGATACATTTAGTTAAAGGTACTTTTCAGTGCCTACCCTTTTGTTTGTAGGAAATTTTGAGCTAATGAGGGTTACCTACATGGTGCAGTCAGTTTTCACCTGTCAAAACAAGTTCAAGAATGTGAGTTTTAGAACCTTTAACTAAATGAATATTTACTTCCTGGCTTTGTAGATTATCCCTAATACTGTTGTATCTTTACAGGTTTACCAATCTGCTGCTTATAATGTTATTTTTTCCCCCCCATAAACTAAGTACAGTAGTTGGTTTATATTAGTAATACTGTTTCTTTAAGTGAACTGGAACATGTATCTGGCCAAATGTCATGTCAAGTACACACCGTAAAGACAATGTTGTGGCATTCTCGCTTATCTTTTAATCCAATATGTAGAAGGATGTCTTAAGAATGTTTTTTGCATCTTAATTGTATTGGATTGACTAAATAGTGAATTAGCGTTAATGAGATAAGCCACCTTAAATAGTGTTTTGTTGCTAGGGGATTTAAGAGTAGTGAGTCCTTAATGTTTTTCATTTCAACGTTTGTGTGGGTTTTTTTTTTTTCTCTCTATATCTTTACTGTTCAAACATTGGGACTGGCCTAGCAACTCTCTCAGGATAGATACACTGACAATCTAGATTAGAGATTGAACTAGCAAAATTTTTAGTTTACAATGCATTGTCTAACTGCAGTGGGAACATTAACAATTGTAATATATAATAACATTTTAATACACACTTAACTCTGTTCAGAGCAGCTGAGGCTGAAGCCTATTATTGCAGTATCAGACACAAGGTAAGAACCATGGGCCTCATGCATAACGCTGTGCGTAGGATTCACACTAAAACATGGCGTACAGACAAAAGAGGAAATGTGCATATGCACAAAAAAGTCCAGATGCATAAATCTGCATACGTCAACTTCCACATTCTTCTGCTCCATAAATCCTGGTCAGCGTGAAAAGTAACACTCGTGCACGCGCTTGTCGCTCCACCCATACTCCTCCCAGAATTACGTCTTTTTGAATATGCAAAAGACAATGGCAAAAATACAGGGGGAAAAAGAATTGCAGTAATATAAACAGCAAAAGGAGGCTGATCGAGTGACAGAGTGGTTGATAAACTTGAAAGTTCAAGTTCAGAAAGTGCCCGAAATAAATAAGTGGTCAGATATCAAAGTAGCGGTGAAAAGGTCTAGTCCACGGTCTGAGTGTCATATGGAAGCGTATTATGGTACAGAGAAAACAAACTGGGATACAGTGTGAAAAAAGGTAGAAATTTCCACTTTAATCACTTAGTTTGTTTATTGCCATTAAAGCAGAACATCCTAAACTTCATCTTAAAATCGTTTAGTTACAATGGGATTTGAGAAACTGTTAAATTAAAGTAGCATGTTAAATGTTTCGTATTCTATGTACTCTTACGTGTGTGAATCAGTACACTTACATGTGTGAATCGGTACATGTTTCTTAAACGGGCTTTCTCTTACGCCGACAGGACACAGAATACATTACATTCATGATGTTACAGCTCTCTAAACAATTTGAATACAAAGATGTATACTTGATATAATTTTTATGATGACAGAAATGAAAGCATGTATAAAACATTGAGGCACATTGGCGTAGTGGTAGAGACAAACTGCCGCCCCATCCAGAGATTGTTTCTGCCTCCCACAAGATGCTTGCTGCCCCGTGCACAATCCTACTTTTTTAAAATAATTTATTGCAGCAGTATTGTCTTTTTCAAATGTACTAACCCCTGATTCCTGTCCTTCCTTTTTTTTTTTCTCCAAATAACCAATCACCACACAATTGGATCTTTAATAAATTTCAAGTCATCGGTAAGCTTAGAACACCGACTCTTCAAAACCTTTAAGGAACATTGAAATATCTTCGTAATGCATGTTTATTTATTTTATCCATCCAGGGTCACGCCAATCCCAGCAAGCATACAGCGCGAGGCAGGAACAATCCCTGAACGGGGTGCCAGCTCATCGCTGACACTGCGCCACTGAATCCTTGCATATTTAATCATTGACAATATAATTTAAATGAAGTTAAAAATGTATCTATATAATATAAATACTTTAATGCATTTCATCTTTAAAATGATATCAAGAGCTCAACGAAGACAGCGCCTGGAAATCTAAATCGACTTAGAAGCCAGTTATCATCTGTAAATATGCGCTCTCAACTGAATTGAATTCTTTTATTGTTCTTGTATGGTACAATGAGATTCAATATACAAATCCTTCATAAACTTATTTTCCTACAAAATGGTAAAATAACAACAACAATAGTAGTAATAATAATAGGATAAAAACAGTGAAAAATATACAATATGAAAGCATAAGTGGCTCAGGTTGTGCAATATTACAACTGTAATGCAAATTTAAAGTGAGGTAATTGTACTTGTAAGTACAAACAGTTCTACCAAGAAGCAATTAATGGACTATTTGAGTGCATTCATAGCTCTTGGATGAAACCGCGAGGTCCGTACAGGAAAGGCTCTGAAGCGTTTGCCGAATGGGAGAAGTTCAAATAGACCGTGTGCATGGCTGAGGCAGTGTATGCTAGGTGCTCTATCCCGATATTTCTCTCCGCACTTGTCATAATCTGCCATAGAGCTTTCCAATCAGCTGCTGTAGAGCTGTGATTCCACACTGGGTTAAAATACTCCGAATGGTACACTGATAGTAACAACTCTAAAATGGCTATGGTATTTGGAATAGTTTGGCCATTCGGTGCACCATTATATGGTTACAGGTTGATTACAATCAGATGCCTTGAACTAAAAAACGATATGCGGTTAATTTCAGGATTAATTTCAAATAAAGCCGCATCAGGGATGTGAATCAAATAAAGGGGAACCACACAAGAACAGTAGCATTGCTTTGACACTGGGGGCCGCCAGTTAACAAAACTGAGCCGAAAACTTGTGTACACTATGGTTTGAGCTCATGTGAGAATGTGCATGGCTTTACGCAGTTTAGTTTTTTACATCGTGATGTTAGCGTGGAAATGGGTGTACGCACCATTTATACATGAGGCATCTGCTCTTGATGGGGTGCCAGTCCATCCCAAGGCCTACTTATACCTACACATAAATACAGGGACAATTTAGTGAGTGGGTTTCAGTTAGAAGTGGGATTCCAATATAAAGCACTTGTTAAAATGAGTCAATGGACAATAAAAGTAATTTACCATCAATATAAAAAAGTAAGATTTTGTCAATCATTGCCATGCACCAAAGCAGCAGTTACATGTCCCAACATAATTTAAAATAAAGGGTTAATCAGAATATTATTCAGTTTTAAACTCTTTAAAACGTTAGCTTCAGGCAGAGGCTAATTGTTATTACCTCTATATATTGCACATTGTGGAGACAAACATCTTTCTAGTTTTTACAATTAGGATGGTTTACCAGGCTGTTAAATGCTGTATGAGTAGTGTAGCGATGATGAGCTGTGAGAGAATCTATACAAGAGAATTTGCCTGCCCATTCCATGGTCTGATATGCCCAAACCTTGTGTAGAAAAAGTTAGTGCTTACTGTAAATAGCCATGACATTTACGTTTGCAAGGTCCCTAGCAGACGTTAGAGATGGGCTCACTATTTTCAGTATACTACTCTAGCAGGTAAATTTGCTTGGCTTTTATCAAGTGTTGTTATGCTTAGTGGGGCTGCTCCTTTGTGAGAATGAAGACATGTCTTACCATGGACAGGTTTGATAGTTAACTGTGACAATAAAAAAGACACTTGCACATCTCTTTTGGTTTTTTCTTCATTAATTCACAAATAGAAGAAAAGGATGTAATCCTGAAAGTGGTTGCTTTGTGTCCCAGAAATATTAACAGAGAAACAAAGGCATGTTTTGAGGATTTTGTTTTCTCCCTAATAGTTTTCCTCCATATAACAAAATAATGTTGTATTCCATTGCATGTGTCCTAACGTGTAACTGACCAGATAATCCAAAGCCCAACAAGCTTTCCATTTAATATTTTCAGCTTGGGTGGTAAAAGTGCCACAAGTATTTTTGAAATTACCTTCTAGTATTTCTTGGTCTGGGGCCAAAAAAACAACCTCATCTTATGTGAACTTTGCCTTGCAGCGGATTTGCTGAGTCTCTAAAATCGGATAAATAAGTGATAAGGAAATTCTGACCCATACCTTGATGACACTGATGCCTTCACTTTAAGTCTTTTTTAATTTTTGTGACTGCTCTCCTTTAATCCCAGGACTATCAAATATCATACTTTGAGCACCACTGTATGTTGTACTGCTTTTGCAAGTTTTAAAATTTCTTTTATTTTATACATTTTATGAAAATTGGTCAGCTCTATTGCTAAAGCACTAAGAACACATCGCATTTGCTCCAAAAGATTCACATTCTGAAAGAACTGATGATTTGTAAGTAAAGTACACACATTGCAACCTGCTTGTTAATACATTATACAGTATCATTTTAAGCATCCTGTGGAATTACTTGATCCATCTGAAAAACTTAAGTTTAAAGTAAATTTAAGTATTTTCAATATTTATATATCTGTCATGTGATCTCCTGTACACAGTAGTACAAGAGTACCATACTACTTTTTGCTTGATTTAAGTGGGTTAATCACTTTCCAACCCTACTGTTCACTTACAGACTGTAAGTTTACTATCCAGTTTGAACAAAGGCTGGTTTATAATCCTGGATGGAGTTTTGGTTATATTTGCTGTTTTCTTGAACAGTGTAGTCTCTTTTAAAGGTGGGTGGTCCTTCAAGAGTCCTAACACTTTCTGGTATTGCTGTTTTGTGCTTAACTGATACCCATCAATATTTAATACTACATGCCAAACACTATTTGCACATAATCCAGACATTTTCCTGCCAAAAGTGACCCTTGATTCTTCTTCACCCTGGACCTTTGATGTACTGATGTACAGTACGTGTACCAAAACATCTATTTATCCCTCTCAATGAGAATTAGTCAAATTAACACAGTTGTATCTCTCTAATGTGTAGGAGGAATATTTCCTTCTCCTTTATCAGACTCTGATAACTGAATGCAGCTACTTTGATGGGGGAAGGTGGTATGCCAATCACAGTGTTTCTGCTTTTTTTTTTTTTTTTTCCCCCCCCCTAAAGTCAGGCAGGAGTTATCTTGTATAAGGTGCAAGATGGACAGAATTTAGACTTGGAGTCCTTTCTCTGCACATAGTTAAGCTTTGAAATGCATGCATTTTAGGATTGAAGAACAGGGTAACCTCTGTGTATGATTTCAAGGAGATTGCAGCCAGTTAACACGTGTCATTACAGTACTGTGAGTTTGTGAGAAGTACCAGTACTGCATACTGGTGAGCACTGGCTGAATTCAGACAATACTGTTATGCATTGAAAAACTCTGGTGAGTACTGGCTCACTTCAAGCACTGTACATACTGTACACACATAGTTTTGTATATACAGAAATTGAATACACTCATTAAAATATGACACTTTATCAGTGTCTGTATTATTCCAATGTACATCTGATCCTATGCTGTTCACTATTGTCTGTGTAATAGTTTTTCCTATTAGTTTTCAGTGTTTATGCTCTGTTGTCTTGCTGCATTTTTTATAATATTACTGTTAGTAGCATGATGTAAAAGTGAAAGCAGATAACTTTACAAAACACTGATTGATCTCCACACTTACTAAAGAATGATTGTCTATGTTTTTTACTAAAAATATTATTATATAATAGAATAATTTGACTGTCATGCCAGGGCATTGAGCTGATATTAGTTGTAGTTGAAAAGACTACCATTAACAAACTAGTTGAATGCCTTGAATATCCAAAAGTCTGAAGATGTGCAATCTGAAAGCACCCACTGCTTGCATCAGATTGTCTAGGGCACGACTTCTAATACCTATATTGTGTTTTTTTTTTTTTTTTCCCCCTATATTACTGTAATTTCAGGTAGCATTCTATGTATGCCGTTGTGTGTCTTTTTTGTTAGCAATGTGAGGATAATAATAATAATAATTCATTGGATACCAGTAAGTTAAGAATTTTATGCACATGTGACAGTTAAGCTTGAACTTGCCATACTTTACACGGGATATATATGTGTATAGATGTGGGTGTTGCACTTATGTAATATTTTGCATTTCTGTTTTGACGGTTTTGCTCTGTGGTTTTTGTTCATTTTTTGTTAATTTTCTCTAGGGGATCAATAAAGAAGTGCCTGTGTTTAAACATTTACATTATGTCGCGAGATGTATGAAAATGTTGTGAGAGATGTAGAAGTCCTTGTATTTGTCATTTTTACAAAGGATCTTGATAAATGCACTTTATACACATTAGTTTTAATATTTATATACTTCATACAGTTTGTAGCTAGTAATCCACAAAAGGAGAAAATGAATCATGTATTTTAAAATAGGTTTATTATTATTTTTTTTTTCTTTGTTCTTAAGCTTTCAAAAAATCTATCGGGTGGTCATCATCAGAAGAAAATTATTAGACCTACAGGAATCAAAGGCAACATATACTGTAGCAAATGAGGGTGTGGGGGCACAAAGAGGTGGGTGGAGCAATAAGGTCGGGTTTGGAGGCTGTTGGTCATAAAGTCTTTTTTTATTATTCAAGTGTCCATCTTTTTAAGCCTGCATATGCTGGGTTCATGTCCACATGTCTGTTAATGGCATTTTCATGCCATGATTCAGGCAGCTCTCTGGCACTTAGTGTTAACCCTGAATTTTACTTGCACTGTGTCCCATTTCAATGTGTGTCTGGTTGAACTTGTATGTGCGTATATCTAAAACGCTTGCAACTTGCATACCAGAACATCACAACGCTGTCAGAAGGAAAGACCCATGATCTCACATACGCGTATATGCACATCCAAGTTCAACCACATGTTTAACTGGGAATGGTGCAAATAAACTTCAGGGCTAATACTAAAATGCCAGAGACCTGGCTGAATCACTTCAACAGACATTTGGATATAAAAACAGCATATGCGGGGTTAAAAGACATTATTATGACACCTAGTAGGTTGTTGAAAGCTTAGGAATAAACAATTTTACGATGCATGATTCATTTTCTTCCTTTGTGGATTACTGGCAAACCATATCACAGACCTACTCTTCCACTTAATACAGTATGCAGCCTTTAGTTGGTTGCTGTCACAGTGACAAACACAATACCCATTTTGTGGAGAAATAAAATTGAACAACTTTTTATACTTTTACCTAAATATGGTTTTAAATTTTTACTTTGGAATATTCAGACAGAGTGACTGGCATGTTGGGGGGGAGTAACATATCCGGGATTGTATATAATATTTTGAAATGTAAACTTGCTGTCTCTATAGATATAATTGAAAAGACACATTTCATGCTTTCATATGTAAAATTAGCTAAAATAAAAATGTGCATATTAGAAAACCATACAATTTCAAGAAAGGAACTGGTTCAATAACTTGCGCAAGTGTCTGCAATAAATATTTTTTATTGCAAATACTCCAGAAACTCATTCTGTGCTGATAACAGAATTATGGGCATGTGTTCTGGATGTCTGGCCCAGTGCCAGCTCTGTTTGGGAGTTTGTTTTTTTTTATATAAAAGACACCAATACTTTTTAATTTGCACTTCTTTTAGAGTGTTCTTATCTTATTCTTAGTGTTTTTTTTAAAGTACCATTAGTGAAAGTTGTAAGTAAATAGTTGATTCTTGTTTTAATAGACCAGAACAAGCAGCCCAAGAAAAGCTAAGAGCTCCTGGCCATTTAAGTGCAGGGATAGCATGGCCAAAAGAAACCACTGTCTATTGGTATTTGGACTTAGAGTGAATCAATTGCCTCAGGATTGTTACTGTGAATAGTCAGGAAATATACCCCAATATTGCATATTAATGGCCATCTGCTGAAAAGAGCAGAATCAACATGGGTCAGCAGTGGTTAAAAATTGGGGAAAACATGGAAGCAGAGTGTTTGGAAATTTTAATATGGGCAATTGGGGCACCCACTCCACCAAGTTAGATTGTGCCTAGTCTTTTATTAAGCCTGTAAGGTGAGGGGCAGATAACATTTTTATTGCCAGTTATTTTGTTATACTATATGATTCAGTACCTTATTTTTTTTACTTGTTGTGTTTGCTTCCTTTCTTATATACTTTGAAAATGTGCCCACCTGTGTAAATGGGAACTAGGCAGGCCTAGGCAGATATTTAAGGCAGGAGGCCATTTCCTTACTGCTGATGGCATGGAAGAAAGAGGATTGAAAAGTAACTATTGTAGTTGTATTGTGTGATGAACAACTAGTAATAACAGTCAATCTGTTTGCATTTAAGATTAGGTTAAATCATGGTCTTGGTTAAATATCAATTCAGATGTTACAGTTGGTTGTTATTGATTGGTCTTGGTGATTGTTTCACGACGTTTTGTTGCACACTAAAAAGCCTGGCTGTACTGAAGGACATGCCTTGACTGAACTTAGATTCTCCCATTAGTACGACTTTACAGGGGTACTCTTCACATCTCTCAATGCCTTCATCAATAATTAAGATTTTGCACCCTAACTGCATCCCTAGTTTATGGTTAGTAACAAGTAGTCATCCATTGACCCATTTTAGTATCTACTTATTCCAGTTCTAGACACATGAGAAGATTGGGTCCATTTCTGTCAGGAAACTAGCATGAGGTAGTTTTCATATCAATATTTAACCACTTCAACCTCCAGTAGTTGAGTCTGTCTACCATAAAGCCTTAAGCAGACAAAAAAGGTGCATTTACTCTATTACAGCATAGCTAAAAATATCAGTAGTGGCTTCAGTAAGTTTTTTCATTTCATATAGTGACTTTCATAGAAAATATTCTTGCACAGTGCTGATCAAACCAATTATCAGTAACTGTTTAAAAAAAAATTCTAATTATACATTGAGATATTTGGTTGATTAACCAAGACTGAGTACAGAAAAACTCATTGTTTGGGTGAGCAAAGAGAAATAAAGGTCTGCAATGTCAGTTGAGAATATTGATAATTACTAATTATCTCATACAGGTAAGAAGTGTGTTGATTTGTCTGTATTTAAGAAATGCTCCATAGTCCTAGGTTCAAATACTTTACCAGTTATTGCAGATGTGGCTTAAATTACATTTTTTTTTCTTTTGTCATTTAGCGTTATGTGGATGGTGGAATCAGCAATAACCTTCCTCAGTATGAACTGAAGAATACCATTACAATTTCTCCATTCTCTGGAGAAAGCGACATTTGTCCTAGAGATAACTCCACTAATTTCCATGAGTTACGTGTGACGAACACAAGCATTCAGTTCAGCTTGGGGAATCTCTACAGGCTGACAAGGGCACTTTTTCCTCCTGAGCCCAAGGTATGCAATAATCATGCTTTTTGGTTTATAATCTGTAGCTTCTGAGATAAGATCTTGCCCTCGCTCAAACTTGTATCAAGAAAATTAAGAAAATAGTGGTGTGTGTGTGTTTTAAAATGCTAATTCCATTAACAACCATAAAGAGAGCATGTTGCTTCCCCCAGATGAGTTTGAGACTTGTGTGACCAAACCATCAGCCAATATTATGGCATCAGTCTTTTTTTTTAATCCTTGTACTTTTTTTTTTTTTTCTATTCTTCTAAAATTTACTTTATTAGGTTATATGAATAATTTGGATTAGAATGAAAAATGCAATACACTTTATTAGTGTACTCTACAAAAACCTTGAAATTTAGCAAATCAAAAATGTTGCCCTTCATGAGCATCTCACAAATGGGGTCGTTAGAATTGTGGACTGCACTTCCACTCTGTATAAGACGACTCTTCAGCACGTAGATTTTAAGCACTAGGCAAGCTAGTGTGTCTATAAAACTTAATTGCATGTGTTACAGTACATCTTTTCAGATCATCATGTGTAGGATTAATTATCACAGCTGTAACTATTTCAGCAGTTATAGTTGTGTAATGCCTGCAATACCTTCCTCCCTATAGGAGAGCCACATGTGTATTTTTTATTTTATTTTATTGATTTTATTGTAATCATTCCATACAAATAGATCAACTTTTTACAAATCAACCCCCACCCCTGACAGCATGGCCAACAGAGTAAAACTTAAAGCTAGTAAAAATAAAGATAAATGGAGAAGAAAAAGAAATGGGAAGAGAATCTGCTTCCTCAGTGCTTTAAGAGCTTAATCTAAAATGTTATTGATTTAGATCCTGTCAGGTTTTGAAAAAGTTCTGCACAGATCCTCTTAAGTGAGAATTAGATTTTTTTTCCAATTTCAAATAGTAAACATCAGTTACCCACTGACTTAAAAGAGGAGAATTAGGATTCTTCCAGTTGAGAAAGATAAGTCTATGTGCCAATAGTGTAGTAAAGTCAATTACAGTTTGTCCTTCACTTTAAGCCCATCTGGAAGAACACCAAATACAGCTGTTAGTGGATTAGGAGGGATTGTGACACCAAGGCTGTCTGAAAGGCATTTAAAGGTTTTGGTCAGGAATGATGTTAATTTGGTGCAGACCTAAAACATGTGACCCAGTGAGGCTGGAACTTGATTGCAACGTTCGCAGGTTGGATCTTGCCCTGGAAAAATTTTGGATAGTTTTAAACGAGACAAATATGCTCGATATGTAATTTTGAGTTGTATAACTGTATGCTTTGCGCATATGAAGCTCGAGTGAATTCTCTGCATTGCTACCTTCCCATCCTTTTCTGATATGTTGAGTGAGAGATCCTTTACCCACTGACCTCTTGGATCTTTGAAAGGGAGGGACTGTAAAATGGTTTTGTATATTGCAGAAATGCTGTCAGAGTCCTCAAAACTGAGCAATATTTTTTCTAGTATAGAGGAAGGTGGGAGATGAGGAAAATTGGGCAGGTTCTGTTTAACAAAGTTTCTAATTTGACGATCGTGAAAGAAATGTGTTGCTGGAAAGTTAAATTTGTAATGTAATTGTTCGTAGGATGCAAAGACGTTGTCTATGTACAGATCTCTAAGTGATTTAATCCCAAATGTTTTCCAGATATTAAACTACATATTAATTAATACAATTGTCAGAAAAAATACATTCTTCCCAGGTTAAAGAGAAATCCATTCTTTTTTTTCATCTACTGTATTTAACCTGGACTTGGGCAAAACAATCATGTCCCTAGATTGTTTCTTATTGTAATATTTTTTGTATTTTTTTCTCACAGATACTAGCAGACATGTGCCAGCAGGGATACAATGATACCCTTCGGTTCCTGAAAGAAAACAGTAAGCAAACCTGTATTTTACAGTTATGTTGGTAACGAAGAGACAAATTAAGTTTATTTTTCAATTGGTGGAACTGGGGTGAGAATGGGCCTTGAGCAGCTGTCTTGATATGGGAGAGTTTTGTCACAGTATTAAAGTTTATATCCACACCTCAAAAATGTGCATGTACAGTGGGTACGGAAAGTATTCAGACCCCCTTCAATTTTTCACTCTTTGTTATATTGCAGCCATTTGCTAAAATCATTTAAATTTAATTTTTTTCCTCATTAATGTACACACAGCACCCCATATTGACAGACAAAAAAAAATTTTGAAATTGTTGCAGATTTATTAAAAAAGAAAAACTGAAATATCACATGGTCCTAAGTATTCAGACCCTTTGCTGTGACACTCATATATTTATATTTGTGTGGAGTTTACATGTTCATCCTTGAGATCACCTTCATTTGAGTCCAGCTGTGTTTTGATTATACGGATTGGACTTGATTAGGAAAGCCAAACACCTGTCTATATAAGATCTTACAGCTCGCAATGCATGTCAGAGCAAATGAGAATCATGAGGTCAAAGGAACTGCCTGAAGAGCTCAGAGACAGAATTGTGGCAAGGCACAGATCTGGCCAAGGTTACAAAAAAATTTCTGCTGCACTTAAGGTTCCCAAGAGCACAGTGGCCTCCATAATCCTTAAATGGAAGACGTTTGGGACGACCAGAACCCTTCCTAGAGCTGGCCGTCCGGCCAAGCTGAGCTACCGGGGAAGAAGAGCCTTGGTGAGAGAGGTAAAGAAGAACCCAAAGATCACTTAAGCTGAGCTCCAGAGATGCACTCAGGAGATGGGAGAAAGTTGTAGAAAGTCAACCATCACTGCAGCCCTCCACCAGTCAGGGCTTTATGGCAGAGTGGCCTGTCGGAAGCCTCTCCTCAGTGCAAGACACATGACAGCTCGCATGGAGTTTACTAAAAGACACCTGAAGATTCTCTGGTCTGATGAGACCAAGATAGAACTTTTTGGCCTTAATTCTAAGCTGTATGTGTGGAGACAACCAGGCACTGCTCATCACTTGTCCAATACAGTCCTCACAGTGAAGCATGGCGGTGGCAGCATCATGCTGTGGGGGTGTTTTTCAGCTGCAGGGACAGGACGACTGGTTGCAATCGAGGGAAAGATGAATGCGGCCAAGTACAGGGATATCCTGGACAAAAACCTTCTCCAGAGTGCTAAGGACCTCAGACTGGGCCAAAGGTTTACCTTCCAACAAGACAATGACCCTAAGCACACAGCTAAAATAACGAAGGAGTGGCTTCACAACAACTCTGTGACTGTTCTTGAATGGCCCAGCTAGAGCCCTGACTTAAACCTGATTGAGCATCTCTGGAGAGACCTAAAAATGGCTGTCCACCAACGTTTACCATCCAACCTGACAGAACTGGAGAGGATCTGCAAGGAGGAATGGCAGAGGATCCCCAAATCCAGGTGTGAAAAACTTGTTGCATCTTTCCCAAGAAGACTCATGACTGTATTAGCTCAAAAGGGTGCTTCTACTAAATACTGAGCAAAGGGTCTGAATACTTAGGACCATGTGATATTTCAGTTTTTCTTTTTTTTTGTCTGTCAATATGGGCTGCTCTGTGTACATTAATGAGGAAAAAATTAATTTAAATGATTTTAGCAAATGGCTGCAATATAACAAAGAGTGAAAAACTGAAGGGGGTCTGAATACTTTCCGTACCCACTGTATAATTGGTAACCGTAAATAGGCCTGGTGATCAGGATATGTGTTAGTGCTCTGTGTGAATAATAGTGATATCCTGTAATTTATTTGGCTTAACAGAAGTTTGAAAAACAACTGGAGAACAATCAGTCCTTCAAGCAGGTTTGCTAGTAGATGAATTTTCCTAATATCTCATTTAGATATTCTTATAAAGTTTTGCACTTCTCATTCTGTGGTTTGTCTAAACTACACACAGGTGATTATAATAGCCTTTCATCGAGAGTTACAAAAACAAGAAGGCAACAGTATAAACAATCAGGCAAATTTATTATCAAGGAATGTTTAATCTATTAAACCCAGAGTTCTAACTTGGTTTAAAAAAAATCAAACTCTGAGATAAAAAAAAAAAAAACTCTGAAAGCACAAGCCCATGGGAATGTTACTTCTGGTTTGCATGTCATTTGTTTTGTTGAGGCATTCAGATAAATTATTAAAGTCTTTCTTGTCTTAAATTTGTAAAACTTTTCAAATAAGGCAAAATCTGAAATGTTTTGATAAATACAGCTACACTTTTTCCTGGAGAAAAACGAACCAGTCTTTTCACAGTTACACTCTCTAAGCCTTTCTCTATACTGAATATTAAAAAGTAAAAATTTACAACCATATTTAGGTAAAACTGTTTTATTCCCTCATAAAATTAATTTCATGTTTGTTACTGTGACAGCAACCATCGATTTTTTTTATAAAAGTTGAGCATTATTGATTTAATATACTGTATTTTAGATCAGGGGTAGGCAAAGTCAGTCCTGGAGGGCCGCAGTGGCTGCAGGTTTTTGTTCTAAACCCAGTTGCTTAATTAGAAAACAACTCTTGGTAATAATTAAATTTCATTACTTGTTAGTGCTTTAACTCTGCCATGTCAGGTCATTTTTTTTCCTTTCTAAGGATATCATCCAAATGATTTGAAGTCTAAAACAGAGGAGTAATGCTCAGTCCTTCACTTTCTTCTCTTCACTTTTCTTCCAAGTATTTAATTAAACCAAATAGTGCATGATAAATGCACACATGTGTAAATGGTAACAAGCTAAATGGAGAACTGCTGCTGTCTTTAGTCACTTCCTAATTTTTATTGCTAATAAGAAGCAATTAAAAAACTGAGAATACAGCTGTTTAAGACTAAAATAAGCAGTAAGGGTTCAAAATCTTAACGAGTGAGTCAGCTAAAATGAAGCAGAAGTGTTACTTGAGCAATAAGTGCTTCTTATTAGGCCATTGGGTTGCAGCAAAAACCTCCAGGCACTGCCGCCCTCCAGGAACAACTTTGCCCACCCCTGTTTTAGATCCTTTATTTTTAATGCTATATGGAAATAATATAGCATACTTTATAAAAGGATAGTGCCAATAATCAGAATTAAGACCACAGTTCCATCTACACCAGAGGGGAAGTTACTGAAAGCATGAGCAGTTTTAAATTTCTTTGAGTGACTTTCACTGACAAACTGGAGTAAGCACGACATAGTTCAGCTCTTTTAAAAAGAGCGTCTTTACTTCCTCAGGCATCTGAGGACAGCTCACATTTATTAATCTGTTCTCACTAACTTCTATAGATAGTAGAGTCCATTCTCACTGGCTGCATCAAACCCTGGTATGGCACATGTTTTCCCATCTTGTGCCAAGCACTACACAGTGTGCTGAAGGTGGTACATAATACCAGCACTGAGATGCCTTCTATTCAGGATATATACAGTACTCTCTCCATTAGAAGGGCAAACAGTACAATTAAAGACCTTGACAATCCTACAGAGCTACTTTTCTCATGCTTCTCCGCATTTCAGTGGTACAAGATCACCAGAGGATTCAGGGACAGTTTCTACACACATTTTCTAAGGTTGTTGAGCAGTCAATCATAAGAACAAACATTGTAGTATAACAAGCAGTGTGTATAAATGTAATATTTGCAAATACATTTTGCATATAGTGTATGTACATGTTTGTATGTGTATTTTATATATGTACAGTACAGGCCAAAAGTTTAGACACACCTCCTCATTCAATGTGTTTTCTTTATTTTCATGACCATTTACAGCACTCCATCACTCTCCTTCTTGGTCAAATAGCCCTTACACAGCCTGGAGGTGTGTTTGGGGTCATTGTCCTGTTGAAAAATAAATGATCGTCCAACTAACCTGACTTCTGCACAACACAACTGCTGGTCCCAACCCCATTGATAAAGCAAGAAATTCCACTAAATAACCCTGATAAGGCACACCTGTGAAGTGAAAACCATTTCAGGTGACTACCTGTTGAAGCTCATCGAGAGAATGCCAAGAGTGTGCAAAGCAGTAATCAGAGCAAAGGGTGGCTGTTTTGAAGAAACTAGAATATAAAACATGTTTTCAGTTATTTCACCTTTTTTTGTTAAGTACATAACTCCACATGTGTTCATTCATAGTTTTGATGCCTTCAGTCATGAAAATAAAGAAAACACATTGAATGAGGAGGTGTATCCAAACTTTTGGCCTTTTGCAATAAAGGTGAAGTAAATTCTGACAGAATTTATCTTGGTTTAATTTTTTTTTTATTGCACAATCTACAATTTTGGCACAGGTGTGAAGACTTTTTATATCCTGTGTGTGCGTGTGTGTGTAGGTTTAAAATTTTGTATTCTGTAATTCACAACAATACGCTACATGTCAGTACATAGCACTGGTCTTCATTTTCTTGATTTATACATACTGACATAGGTGCAGTGGAGTGGGAGGAAAGGGGGTTGGGAGGAGGGTTACTGCAGTCCTGGTAAAATGCTAGAGAAAAGATGTGAAGGTAAAAAAAAATTTTTTTCTCCATTTCATGCTTTCGTAAGAAGATCGAATCAATGTTACATCACATAAGTGCTAAATAACGTACCTTTGAGTGGCACTAAAACCGGAATAAGTCGCTAGTACCTTTATTTAACTCAATCTGCCAGGTACTTTACAGTGCTGACTGCCCTAATATAATGACAAAATTCTACAAAACAGGTAGGAATAATCATTACACTTCTATTATTCCAGCTTGCAGTATCTTTACTAATTATTGGAAAAAAGCAACATAACCATCTAAGTAATGCACGGTATCAGTTTTTAAGTGAGATAGCAGCTATGCATATCTTTTTCAGCGTGCCAGGAGCAAACGTGTAGGTAGAGCAGTGTTTTCCAAAATTTGTTTCTGTGGTGGCACACTTTTTGTAACCCAAAAAATCCCAAGGCACACCACTATTTTACCAACCGATCTCTTAGATGTGCTAAATTGTCTGAAGCAGCGTGATAGGGTCTGGGGGGTGAAAAAAAGCAGCTCAGAGATTGACATTTGCAGAAACAGTACTTAGTTAGCAGTTTGAATGCATTTTCCAGTTGTTTCATCCACTTTGCCCACTCTTACAGGCGGTCCTCACTCTACTGACCCAGGGTAAGAGACAACTCATATGCCCATTGGCTCTCCGCTCTGCAAGAGTTGCTTGCGAACCTGCACCCAGGCAGATGAACCCCCGACACGTCTCCTGACTGCTACAGTGCTCACTAAGTGCTGTGTCTGCAAAACAGCGATCATGGTGCTGCTTTATTTTCCAGTTAGTCTCTCTCTCTGGTCTGGATCCAGGAGCACTACACTCTTAGTTCCATGGCACATCAGTTGAAAAACACTTGTATAGAGTATAATTATCAAGTCATTGATGGTGATGAACAATTAAGGATAGTATTTGCAGAGTTTTAACACAGGTTTTAATGTATGCCCATTTAAAAGATGTGTATACTTTCAATTAAATCAGTCTTTACCAGTGCATTCAAAATTAACAGTCCTTTCATTTTTTACTTTCACACATCTGTGTCTCATATGCTATGGCGATTTGACAATTAATACATTGGCCTTGTTTTTTTATTACCTTCTTTTCAACTTGCCTTTTAGGAAGGCATTCAGATTCATGCTGTACTTGTATTTTGTTAAGTTCAGCTTTTAAGGTCATTTATGTAAGTTTAAACTATGACATTAGTTTGTTTTTAATTAATGTTGATTCTACATTAATATTGTAATTCAGTGTGAATTTACTTCATGACTTATGGATTAATTTTATAATTACATGTTTTAATGTTCGATGTGATTAATCGCAATTCATTTCATACATTTATGTGGTTGGTGGCCCCCCCCCCCGGGTTCCCAGTTATATATATATATTAAAACCATTCCTGCCTTTTGCTGGCAAAACAGCTCTAAGCCATTGAGGAACAAACTCCACAAGACCTCTGAAGGTGTCTTGTGGCATTTGGCACCTAGATGTGGGCAGCAGATCCTGTAAAGTAGGGCTTCCTTGCACCTGTTTTTTCCAGCACATTCCACAGATGCTGAATAGGATTGAAATCTAAGGAATCTGGAGTCCCAAGTCATCACCTTGAACTCTTTGTCATGTACCTAAAACCATTCTTGAAAATTTTTCTGCAGTGTGACATGGTGCATTATCTAGCTGAAAAAGGTCACTGCCATCTGGGAATACAGTTATCATGAAGGGCTATACATGGTCTGCAACAATTTTTAGGTAAATTGTACATGTCAAAGTAACCTCCACATGATTGCCAGGCCCCAATGTTTCCCAGCAGAATATTATCCAGAGCATCACACTACCTCCACTGGCTTGTCTTCTTTCCATAGTACACTTTGCTACCATCTCTTCACAAGGTAAGCGATGCACACGCACTTTCGGTGGTGGATGGGGTTCAGCATGAGCACATGACCAGTCTGTGGCTACACAGCAAGCTGCGGTGCACTGTGTTGACACCTTTCTCCTGTCCAGCATTATGTTTTACAGCAATTTGTGCTATAGTAGCTCTTCTTTGGAATTGGAACAGACAGCTTAGCCTTTGCTCCCCACATGCATTAATGAGACTTGGGTGCCCATGACCCTGTTGCTGTTCATCGGTTGTTCTTCCTTGGATCACAGTTTGGCCTCTCAGATCATTATGCTTGCACATTTATTCGGCTTCCAACACAATACATTCCAAACACTGACTGTTCACTTGCTACCTAATATATCCCAACCCTTGACAGGTGCCATTGTAACTATTTTGTTTATTTCACCAGTCAGTGGTTGCAATGTGGTGTGTTTGTGTGTATATAAAATAAGACACTAAGGTCTGTGTGTCCAGTCCATGTGATCAATCTGATTGGTCAGTTTGGCTTTGGTGATGTGATGAAAAAGGAAGCATGAGCGTGAGACACAAGAGGAGTCATGTGGACAGAAACTCCTTCAAAGACGGAACATATAAAGCTGGGCAGGAGTTTAGAAGAGTGCCCTAAAAATAATGACAAAAGTCTTAGAAACAGGCTTTAGGGAACATGCTCAAGACTGGGAGAGCAGATGAAGAGATGCTCACACACGCAAATACAGAGGAAAGGGGCTGAAGGTACACAGTGGAGACCAAATATTTTTACATTTTTCTATAATCTTGCTTTGACAGGTACTGTGGCTTGTGTGTGTTATACATAAAATAAAAGAGTGTGTGTTTGTTTCTGAGAAACGCAAGTAGGAATTTCATTATACTTGATGAATGAATGTAGAGTAAGATGTCAAAAAAAATTACTAGGGTTAGCAACTAATAATTGGGTAATATGGCAATGTCAGTTTTCAACTATACTATACATAAAAAAAAAACCTTGTTTACATTCCAGTGGTCTAATATTCTGTATGGCTTATTTTTCATTTTTAGTGTTTTTTTTTTTTTTTTTTTTTTTTTATTTTTTTTTTTTTTGTTTAATAGATCTTTTGAAACAGCACAACCCTACACTTACGAGGCCTATATCAGAAGTTCAACATCCAGCAGCTACATGTTGCCCTGGTAGAGATAAAGCGAGCAACATGTCATCAAATACACTGAAAGAAGACCGAATCAGAAACAGAATGCTGAGTATCCTCCATCTTCTGCGCCCACAGCACTGGACCCAAGACGATTGTCTCATTGAGAATCTACCACCAAGACTTCAAAAAGGTAGCCAGCTGAACCTGAAACACTGACCGTCTATTCCTATTGACCTTTTGTGGAGCTGTAATTTACTAAATATTTTTAGAAGGAAATCTATTGAGTACTAGAATTGTGTACGTACATATACTTAAAAGAAAGGCAAAGGGTGCCTTGTAGTGACCAAGATGATGAAATGCTTTTTAGAGCCTAAGCTGGTTAAATTGAATTGAAATTTCCTATTTGGGGAAAGTACTGTTTACAAAGTAATATTCTGAGAAGTATTATAGGCATAATAGGGAAATCCATTTTACCATTCAATTAACAGAAAACCAAAAATCTGTTCCTTTCTTATAAAAGGTCTAATTAGGGTGGAGTTGAGGAGGATACTATGATAGTGAAGAAGATGGCCCTGCCAATGCTGGCTAGGTCCATGTCTGTGCATGGAGCTCAGTACTCAAGTTGGGTGTTGGACTGAACTAATTTTATAAACCTTACAATTTGTTTACTTTTCTAATCAGAAATGCAAGAATGCTTTCCTTTAAATACTATGATATTCAGTATTCTAACATCAAAAATGGCAGCCTTTCCTAGAATGATGTCACACATACAACTTTTCTTCAAAATACAGGAAACTGTATACTAAATAAAAAATAGATTAATGAACCTGCTTAATATTTGGTTTTCTATTTTCCTAGCGTTTTTTGAAGCATGCAAGGAAAAAAGTGGACTCTATGCCCAACTGACCAACCTGCTTCCAATGCGAGTGGCATCATATATGTTGCTCCCTTATACTCTTCCATTCGAGTCTGCTTACTCTTTTGCACTAAGGTAAGTACATTTCAAGGATACATTTAATTAGTGCTGCTTTCAGTTTACATACAGACTTGTCATCATTTCAGATGATGCTTAGTGTATTGTTGTAAAATGTAAGCTCATGGCCTGTGACAAAGAATAAACTTTTTACACAAGTAGATCTCTGAACACACTGAAAAAGAATGTTAATCCATCCTACTTTTTAAATGAGCTTTTCAGTGTATAATTTATTATTGGCCATTTTGCACATGTCTTTGAACAACCTTTCTTAAGCATCCAATACTACTGTAAAACCTGTGCTTTCTTGCAATGGAGTTGCAAACTGGGCTTATCTGTTGGCTCACTGAAAAGGTTATGGTGTCAACCTAGCCTCTCCAAGTACTAGCCTGTAAATGCTGGAAGTGCCAATCACTTGTATTTTAATACTTAATTAAACCACCTGTGTGCATGTATTCAATTTAATCTTTAATACTGAAATTGCATGTGGACATTTGTGTTTTGCTAGAATGGTAGAATGGCTTCCTGATTTTCCAGACGATGTTCGGTGGTTACAAGCTCTGATGAGACAAATTGGGTCTTCCTTATACCAACATGCCAAAAAGAGAATTGGATCAGAGGAGCAAAGGTAGATTTTTTTTTTTTCTTATGATTTTTGTGATGTTAACTAGAATACCTGAATTTGTGTCATTCTTTTTCTGTAACAAGTTTTTCTAGTTTTGTTCATCTGTTATTTTGCATCATGTTAAGCTAATTTGTCTAGGAGTAGAATGATCAGTAAACAAATTAATCTATTAGTTTACTGGTACTTTTTATGTGGAGCACTGTATAGCAAAGCACTGCCCAAAAGTAATGCATGGCAGTTGTTTTTAAGATTTAATATAGGTGTAGGGTATTATGTAAACAATGCACTTATAGCAAGGTATAACATGCAGTAGGGTTGCTGCTGACCAAGCTTCAGGATCACTTCCTTGGTCAAATGGCATTATCGTTCCTATGGGAAAGCAACTTGGCACCCTTGTATTTCTTTAAGGATTGGATTTGTGATGTATAGCGTGATGTTCATTTCCTACAACAATCAATATAGTCCCTCTGTCCCAAACGGGCCTTCACCCATTATCCCTCCGCTCGATCTTACATGGACAATCTGGCAACAGGCACTCCAGGTGTTGCACTTAATGAACATGTACTTCCACTTGACTCTTAGTAGAGATATGAACAACTTCATCACTCCCGGGTTGCATTACCTCTAGTTTCCTGTTCTGATAATACATTATTAAATGCTTCATCCCATGTTGAAACTGCCTTGTTGTTTTTAGAATATCATCTCAATTTGGGCCTACCTCCTCATTGTAGCCTCTGATCTCCCACACTTTTCATGCATAGTTACTCTTTCTCTGTCATTATGGGTCTGTCCTCTGAATATTTTTGGTTGAGACTTTACACTGCTCTGTGCCATTCTCGCAGTACCCTTTCCCTAAATAGCCATTTATGAACTTGGCATTCCTTCAAAAAAAATTAAGGGATTTGGATTTCAATTATATATTTAAAACCAATTTGTCTCTTGAGCTAACTTGAAAACCAATTATGATTTGTTTTTATTCATCTTTCTGTAATGGCAATTGTTCAGCTTAACTGGTATTTTTTTTTTTTCTTTCAGCCAATCTGTTTTGAGAAAATGTATGAGCCTGCCTCCTACACTGAACATGCAGACATCTCCCCATAGCCTGGGCACATACCACCAGATGTCCTCTGTAGAGCTGGATCAGTGGTACTGGGACATTCCTACTCCTTCTGCCCTCCAGCCTAAGCACACTTCCCCAAATCAGAAGGAACATGGTTCTTCTCCTCGTCAAATCTGCTTTTTCACCAGCTCAGATTCTGAAACAGAAATTGCATCTGATGAATATTTTGAAACTTGCTCCGAAAATGGGTTTCAATATGATGAGACGTAGAGTCAATTTAACTTAAAAGTTGAACATTAATTTTAAAAGCCTTACCAAGCTCACCTTCCTCAGCTACAAAAGGAAGGAGGAAGCAAAGTAAGTTAAACGTGTGCCCTAGTGCTATTATGAGTGTGACTGAATGTTGAAAGACAGAAAAAACTATTATTAATGAAACTGAAAATAAGCAAAGCACAGCTTTTTTCCCCTTTTAAAACCTCGGCATCACAAAAAAACATTTTTTTTCTCTTTCTACCTCATTTTTTTATATTTATCTTTAAGAAGCATTATATACCTTCTTCAGTCTTTGTAAAATGTGTGTTAGGTTTTTATGTACAGTATATTTAAAGACAATTGCACAAATTGTATGTATTTAAAGCTAATACCACTCAAAGTGCCTTGTCATATTTTTATTTTTGTTATTGTACTTTTGTTTTGTCTGTTCATAATTTTTAAAATTCAGTATTAGGGTGCTGTTTTTGTCTCTAAGTATTTAAAAATGTAACTTAAATCTTGCATCAAGAAAGTTGTGCTACAAATTCTCTACAATACTAATGTTTTGATATATTTAGAAAATGACTGGGCAGGCCAGATAAAAGTGAAAGCACATAAGAATGGTACTGTATGTATGTATAATTTTAAAATATTGTAAATTGGTGCATTTCAGAGTGCCTTTTTATATCCAAGATGGGACAGAGCTCCCCAAACCATGACTATTAAGGCAAACCAGGGGGATGACTGTTTGTTTGGGTAGTTGGGTGGAGTAAGAAGGGAATTCTATACAGTATTTAATTTCATCAATTAGTGGAGTTGCCACTGGCACTTAGGATCCAGAAAAGCTAGACCTTTTGTCACTGCTTGCTGCCTTAACCACAGTCCAAAACCAGGAGTTTTTCTCATTTAGAAAATATTGGGTTATGTTTGGAATTGTTTCTTTTTTCTATAGAGCCTCATTGGGCTCACATTTTGTTCTCTTATTTGGCATTTTTTATCATAATGAGCTGAAATATTAATCTGGATAGACAATACTGGAAAGTAATTTTACAATGCATTGAGTTAAATCCGTTTTTCACTTAATACAGGACTCCGAAATCAACAGTAATGCACACACTTGGCATTAAATGTTCATTTAAATAATGCATTTTCTTGACATTGTCTTATTTCGATTTACATTTCTTGTAATGTTTTTCTGTTTATGAATCATGTTAAATTTCTTGAACTTATTGTCTTTAAATTATTTCAGAAGTGACCATTTGTTTAAAATATCTTTTTATTAATGTTTATTGTATGTATAAATAATAAATTTATTTATACAGTAGATTAATATAAATGGTTTAGGACATAAATAAAACTGAAATGTAATATTGCTTATTTTTATGCAGAAGTTCATTTTTTGTATGTAATATTTTTGAGTATACACTGTATATGTAAAATAATATTAAAAGCACTTGTATCAAGAGTTGTAAATTTTGATTAAAATAAACAAATGGATGGATGGATTTTTGAGTTTCTCTTAATATTGTTACTGCAATGAAATGTGGAATTCCTACAGACGTTATCTAGGCAAATTAGTCTCATTTTGATCTTACTGCATGTCTTTAGAAGTTTTATTTTTACAGATCAAGCTCAAAAAAGAAAACTCCTAAAACTGGGATCTAGCTTTGAGTCAGTACTGTATAGATCTTCCTTAGAAAGGGTCGGGAGCATATACTGTTAGAATGGTGGCTCAATTTGAAGGTTGCTGGTTCAAATCCTGTAAACACCACAAGTAACCCTACTCTGTTGGCCCCTTGAGCAAGGCCCTTAACCTGCAATTGCTTTGTCCTGTGTATGATGATAATCTCCATCCAGCCCTACAAACAGCCACCATAACTCTAGCCAATGTTTAAAAAAAAAAAAAAACTGACTGACTGGAAAACAGGACTTGTCATCCCTATCTGGAAAGGGAAGGGTGATCACCTGGATTGCGGCAACTACAGGGGAATAACACTGCTCTCGGTACCGGGTAAGGTCCATGCTAGGGTCATCCTCAATAGGGTCTGTAATCACTTGCTCACCTACCAGCAACTGGAGCAGTTGGGTTTTACACCTAAGGAGTCTACCATCGACTCCATCCTGGCACTGAGGGTTCTCAAGAGTTCAAATGCGAATATAGTCAGTGTTTCTTTGCAGCCTTTGTTGATTTTCGAAAAGCATTCAACTTAGTTGATCGAGCTGCCCTGTGGGACATCCTGAGACTTCGCAGGGTCCCCCCAAAGTTTCTGGATGTCATGGCTGGTCTGTACACTGGTATTGTGAGTGCTGTACATAGTGGAGGCAGAAACTCTGTGTTGTTCCCAGTTGATTCTGGGGTTTGTTAGTGTTCTTACTACTGCCCTGTTCAGTGTTTGCATGGACTGGATGTTGGGCAGGATTGTGGGGTTCAGCAGCTGTAGGGCATCTGTTGGTGAAGAAAGAATCACTGATCTTAACATTGCTGACAATGCTGTGATCTTCACAGAGTCAATGAATGCTCTGATCAGCATTCTCAAGAGACTGAGCAAGGAGTAGTGTCTGGGCCTGTGAATGTCCTGGATAAAAAATAAGATCTAGGCCTTTAATGGCCTCTTGGGCACAGCTATTGGCAGTGTGTCTGTCTGCGAAAAGAATGTCAATGGTTTTGAGAGGTTTACTTACTACGCCACCAACATTCATGTCTCTGGTCACTCTCCCCGTGAAGTCAGTTTACAGATTGGGAAAGCATAGTGAGGTTTACAGATTGGGAAAGCATAGTGAGGTCATAAGGTTGCTGGAAAGAGGTGTGTGGCGGAAGGTCAAAGTCTTTAGAGTCCTGGGGCCTCATGTACAAACGGTGCATATGCACAAAAATGTTGCGTACGAACGCTTCCATGCTCAAATCGCGTTGTATAAAACCTAAACTTGGCGTAAAGCCACACACATTTCCACGGTAGCTCATACCCTGGTGTACGCAAGTTCTGCGATCGGTTTTGTAGACTGGCAGCACCCAGCGTCAAAGCAGTGCTACTGTTCCTGTGTGGTTTCCCTTTCTTTTTTAGATCCACATCTACGATGGCGGCTTTATCAAATACACTTAAATTAACCGCATATCGTTCATAAATTTAAGGCACCTGATTGTAATCAACCTGCAACAATATAATGGTGCACAGAATGGCCAAACTATTCCACTGTCATGGCTGCTTTAGCGTGGCTAGATGACATCGCAAATGGAAGGATTAGAAGAGAACGCATATTCTAAGATCATACTGATTTCTTGGCACATGATGATGAATGGCTTCTAAGTCGGTTTAGATTTCCAAGAGAGATCTTCTTGGAGTTGTGTACTGAACTGGCGCCGGCTTTACAAAGGCAGACTTTGAGTAATTGTGCTCTACCTGCTCCTTTGCAAGTTTTGTCCACTCTCAGGTTTTTAGCCACAGGAGCTTTTCAGCGTGAACTGGCTGACCGACCCGGTATTTCTAAGTCATCACTAAGTCATCGTGCCATGCCAGCTGTATGGGAAGGTATTATCCACTTGTCAAGCAGATATAAAAGATTTCTGTACACTCTTGTTGAATAGGCAAACATCAAAGCACAATTTGCAGCAATGTCCGGTTTTCCCAATGTAATCGGAGCGGTCAACTGCAAACACATTGCTATAAAAGCACCTTCACAGAATTAATTTGGTTATGTAAATAGAAAGCATTTTCACTCTATTAATGTGCAAATCAGTGATGCAAAAATGCGCCTCACTAATGTTGTTGCGAGATGGCCTGGCTCAACTCATGATTCATTCATCCTGAGAAATGGTAGTGTGGGGAACAAACTTGAAAATGGCGCTGTGCGTGATGGCTGGCTTCTCTGTAAGATAAGACATTTATTATCTTTTTGGTCCCAGTTGTACGTTATCTGTATTATGTAACCATATAACACGATTACTTAGGTGACAGTGGGTACCCGCTGAAGACATGGCTCCTCACTAATCTCGCAAACCCACTGACTGAACAAGAGCGACATTATACTGATCTCCACTCTCAGGCACGGGCGGTGGTAGAACGTACTATAGGGCAGCTTAACGGCCGTTGGCGCTGCCTGGATAAGACTGGTGGAGTGCTGCTCTATAGTCCACAGAAAGTGTGTCGCATCGTGCAAGCATGTAGCATTCTACATAATATGGCACTCATTCGTAGCTTGCCCGTACCTGAAGAGATATGACATGATGAACCTGACCCTAGACCACCAAATAATCAGCCACAGCAGACAGCATTACAATGTCGAATGAATGTAATTAACAGAATGTAAAAACAGGTAATGTATCATTTATTTTTTCACAAATTCATTTAATTTGTGGTCAATATCACACAATACTGCCTTTATATTTTATAGTTCATTGGCTATATCCCGTTGTGCATTGGCTACATCTCTCACCACATCCACCAATGCATTTTGGGATTCCAGAACTGCATCAGTCAGCACACGGCCAGATGATCGCCCAGCAATTTCAGAGGCAGGGGTGTCTGAGCAGCCAGCGCCCAACGATGTGGTCGGCACAGAAACAGCACCATCATCGCCTGGAGCCCTATCCTCAGCATTGGGGTCAGCTTTTGTACTATTGTCTGGAACTAAATAAACAGTAATTAATACAGCATCTGCAGCCTGATTGCTTGTCTTATTACACATGCAAATTATTTACACGAGTATGGATAAATGTAATCAAAAAAGAAATAAAAACTCACCGTCACCCGCGGTGATTTCAGGATCTCCCTCCCCCGCTGGTAAAATGCCAGCAATAAGTGTGTCGCCAATAATTGCAGCAACTCGCTGCTCAAACGGCGTGAGCTCCAGGAGTTCACTACCTCCTCCAGTGGTGCTAACATGCAGACGATGAACTGTGACTCTCCTTTTCATGGCGACTTTAATGTCTGACTTTGTGTTGAATGAGCGGTTGCTCACAGAGTCCAGAATGAGGCACATTACCTGCATTGTTAGGGAGCGTCAGTTATGGCACTATGGCCATGTGCCACTATTCTCAGCTCACAGGATCCTCATTATTGAGGACCTGAGTGGCTTGACCAGGCTAAGAGGTCACTCACATAACACCTGGCTGCGGCAGATAGATGGGAGGGTGGGACTGGACTGTGTGTCTGCCTGGGGGGGTTGCCAACCAGGATCCCGAGCTGTTTCATCGTGTGGTGGGTGTGGAAACAGGCTGTACCAGCGAATGCTGCCCAACTTCACCTGACCTAACCTGTAGCAGTGAGCAAACTGAAGGAAGAAGCAGTCTTAGAGCCCTTGAAACTCCCCCTGCATATTCCGAATCATGGATCTATGCCCAGTGTGGGACTTAGACGATTTGATTATCTGGTAAAGGCATTGGCCTCTGTTGCCCTAAAGTAACTGTAAACACTGTGCTTTAATAAAATCCTTATTGTCACACTACCTCCGGCTTACCTTTCAGACCAGTCAAGGCTAAAATAATGTTAGTATTTAAGTATTTAATCAAAAGAGTAAATAAAATAATTTGGCTTAAATTGTATCTTTTCAGTCAATTAGCAATAGCTGAATACACTTGATTGGCACTTTATTAAGCACAACTGCTTGTTAATGCAAATTGCTTCCTGCTCCAAACACCCAACAAAAAGGATGCAATTTAATATACAGAAAATGCAGACACAGACAAACAGTTTAACTGTTTTTCAACCAAACATTACAATCAAGAAAATGTGACTTATCTTGGACCATGGTATGGTTCTTGGTGTGCAACACAGTGGTTCCTGAATCTCAGAAATAGCTGCCCACCTAGGATTTTCACATACTGAAGTGTGTAGAGTTTACAAAGAAGGGTCTGAATAGCAAAATCATCCAGTGAGCAGCAGTTCTTGATAATAAAAGAGAATGACCAGACACGTTCAGGATATCAGAAAGATGTAGCTGATGTCACCACCCAATCAGTACTCTAGCCTTATTTTTCACTTTAGGGGTACATTAGCTGACTATAATGTGAATATTATGAGTACTGCCACTGGATATACACTGCTCAAAAAATTAAGGGAACACTTAAATCTTACATTAGATCTCAATGAACAAAATACTCAAGTGGAAAATCTTTACTGAGTAATACTGTGTTAATTCTTTGACAACAAAATGATCTAAATAGAGTAAATAGAAACTAAAATCACCAAACCTTTGAGGGCTGGATTCAACATCATACTGAAAATCGAAGTCAAAAATTAAAATCACAGACTGATCCAACTTGCATGAATTTCAGTGGTGTGTATGGCCCCCACGTGCCTGTATGCACTCCCGATAACATCTGAGCATGCTCCTGATAAGACAGCGGAATGTATACTGGGGCATCTTCTCCCAGACCTGGATCAGGCATCAGATGCACTGCTACATAATGTCCCAGAGGTTCTCAACTGAACTGAATTAGGGAACATGCAGGCCAATAATGGCATCATTGCCTTTGTCATCCAGAAACTGCCTACACACTCTGGTCACATCGTCCTGCACCAGGAGAAACCCAGGGCTCAATGCAACAGCAGTCAGGGTGGGTAACATTACCTACACATGTGGAAGGTCTGTGTGATCCTCCAAGGATATGCTTCCAAAGACCATCACTGACCAACCGTCAAACTGGTCATACTGGATGATTTTTCTGGCTGAATAACACTCATCATGGCATCTCCAGACTCTTTCATGTCTGTCACATGTGTGCGGTGTCAATCTGCTTTCACCTGTAAAGTGAATGGGGCACCAATGGTGGAGATACCAACTGTGATATTGAATGACAATCGAGCTGCATGGTGAATCACTGTCAGCATAGGTCCCAAATGAGGTCAAGCCCTCATGCCACTCTCATGGGGTTTGTTTCTGACAGTTTGGTCAGAAACACATACACCAATAGCCAGCTGGAGGTCATTTTGTAGGGCTCTGGCTGTACTCCTCTTGTTCCTCCTCACTCAAAGGAGCAGGTGCTGGTTCTACTGCTCGGTTTATGAACTTCTGCGGCCCTGTCCAGCTGTCCTTGTGTAATTGCCCATCTCCTGGTATCTCCTCCATGCTTCTGAGGCTGTGCTGGGAGACACAGCAAATCTTCTTGCGACAGAAAGTATGGATGTGCCATCTCGGAGGAACTGAGCTACCTGTGCAACCTGAATCGGTTGCAGTTACCACCTCATGCTACCATTAGTGACAAATACACAGTCCCTGACAAAAGTCTTGTCGCTTCTCTATTTTGTAGAAACTCCTGCTATTAACCTGACTTTTAATTAATCAACTGGTGTTAGAAATAGCTCATATGAAAAGCTAAAGCCCTCCCAAATGATGTTTAATGCACTGAAATAAATTAGTTTCACTGAAAAAAGATTTATCATTTAATCAAGACAGAAAGGTCAAATTTGGGCAAGACAAAAGTTTTGTCGCCTATACAGAAAATGAACAACTTTACTGCAAATCCAAAAATATGTCAGCAAATTAAGTAGAGGTGCTGTGAGATCCAAATTTAATATCTTGTATGACTTCCATGAGCTTGAAGGACAGCATCCATGCGGTTTGGCAAGGATTCATACAATTTATTGATGAAGTCATCAGGAATAGCAAAGAAAACAGTCTTGCATGCCTCCCAGAGTTCATCAATATTCTTTGGTTTCATCTTCCATGCTTCCTCTTTCATCTTACCCCACATATGCTCAATGATGTTCATGTCTGGTGACTGGGCTGGCCAATACTGGAGCATCTTGATCTTCTTCGCTTTAAGGAACTTTGATGTGGAGATGGAAGTATGCGATGGAGCACCATCCTGCTGCAGAATTTGGCCTTTTTTATGGTTGGGAATATAAGAGGTAGCTAAGATTTCTTGGTATTTTAGACTATTGATGTTGCCTTTCACCCTGCAGATCCCTTGCATACCCCCATACTGGATGTAACCCCAGACCATGATTTTGCCTCCACCAAACTTCACTGTTTTCTGGGTAAATCTCAGCTCCATGTGGGTTCCAGTAGGTCTCCTGCAATATTTGCGGTGACTGTGGTGTAATTCAACAGAAGATTCATCTGAAAAATCCACCTTCTGCCACTTTTCCAGCGTCCATCCTTTTAGCAGGCTGTGGGCCTTGGCAAATGCCACACGGTTTTTCAATTGTCTTTTGTTTAGTGCTGGCTTATGGGCACTGATTCGACCATGGAGGCCATTTCGAGATAGAATCCGACAAACTGTTCTGGTTGACACAGGGACTTCAGGTGACCAGGTCTCGTGGAGCTCTGCTGCAGTGGAAAATGGGCTGGCCTTGGATTTTCGAGCCAACAAACGGTCCTCTCGAGCAGTTGTCTTGCGGGGTCTTCCTGACCTGGGCTTGTCAAAAACGTCTCCAGTCTCTTCAAATCTTTTTTTTATCCTCTGAACTTGACGCTGAGACACATTGAAGGTGTTTGCCACATCAGCAGTGGATTTGGTCTTCAGCCTCTTGATAATCAACACTTTAGTCTCAGGGTGAATCTTAGGCATGTTTGCAGAGGTCTAGTTGCAGTTGATGTGAAGGTCTAGTGTACTGGGGTTCTTTTTATACACACCTGAGACCTAATTGATCCATTATTAGTCACAGGTGAAGCTCATATGACAAGGCGACAACACTTATGTCTTGCCAAAAATTGACTCAATGGGCTTTACCAAGCTGTGAATATTAGAATACTTTTTGTCAGTTTCGTTTTGCACTGAAACATTATTACAAAAGTTGATGGGATTAAAATGACCCATTTCTTGTAACAAAAACTTGATTAGAAATATATTTTAGCGGCACTTCAGGTCAATTTGTACACAAGCGAGAAGACTTTTGTCAGGGACTGTACTGGCAAAACACAAAACTAGAAAAGAATCACTCAAGAAGGATAAGAAGAGAGAAATTGTCTGTAGCTACCACCTACAAAACCATTCCAATTTTCAGGGTTCTCTTGATGTTGCCTCTCCAGTACACCTGATGTCATTTTCATTTGCACCAAAGCAGGTGAAGTTGATTTGCAATCACTTATGCTCCCTAACTGGACATATTGATATTCCTGAGGCTTAACTGACTTGGTGTCAGACTGTGATGATTAAGTGTTCCCTTAATTTTTTTGAGCAGTGTATAACACTTATCCTTGTGCACTGGCAGCATAGGCCGCATGGCTAATTTGCATGCATAACTAGCCATGTGCTAGACCAATAATCCAAAACAAGTCTTAAAGAAGTCTTCCCTTGCCATCTCCCACAGAAAGAAAACACAAACAACCCTATGAAATATTATTATTACTGTATACAAGGTGTTTTTTTTTTATCTTCTGCATGGAAGAAAAAAGTGCAAAGCATCTGTATAGAGTGTGTAAACAAAACAGATGTTCCTGCTATACCTGGAGCAGGATGCTGCTTTGTTGCATGGCTAATGTGTGTCCCAGGACTGGAACTCTGAGAGCGCTATGATATATTGTTTGTGGCCATCCTTCCATCTGTGTCTTTTGTTGTTTGAGAAACTGTGGCACAGTGGTTAGCACTACTGCCTCACAGCTCAGATCACCTTTTTGGTCACAATATTTGGTCTACCATAGTTAGCAGACACTTCCATAGTCCTCAGGGACAATTAAAACACCACTGAACCATTATAATTCACTCAAAACTAGTTCCTCTCTCCCCATTGACTTTAATGCATTTCACGGGGTTCAGTGAAGTTCCAGAAGATTTTCGTAATTTCACCATACTCACAGTGAAGTGAAGTCCACAGGGGCCGCTGTTCACTACTAAGCACTATTGCTGACCATATGTATCCCTTTATAGCCTCATTGTAACCTTTTTTGGGCAGTGTAGTGTGCCATGTTATAAGGCATTCATCATCTTAAGCTATTTCTACAAACATGGCAATGACTAGTTTACCTAATTAACCTTCACCTATATTCCATTCAATGGAATTCAATTCCATTCACCCTTATGATGAAGTAAAATGGGAGGCTTAAAGCATAACAATGTGGTCAAAAAACCGAAAATGCATCTGACTCATGATTGAGGTGCCAAAATTTATTATTTTTTTTAACATAATCTGATTCTCTCTCTCTGTCTGGTCCCAGTTCTTGTGTTTTGGCTACTTAATGAGGAAACATTTTGCTTGATGACTATATATCCATGTGCTTCAGGTTTCTGCCGTTAGAACCTACCAATCAACAGAATTACAAAAAACACCAAATCTCCTCATGCTGATATCAGTTCACCTAAATGCTAAAAAAAAACCTTAATTACAAATGGCAGGAAAGAGTGAGGTATATGATAGGCACAAATTACATTATCTACTCTTTCCAGGAGTTTGCTTAATATTTAAATTTTCTTTCAATGAAAACAGTTATTATCTAGGTTCCACCTCTTTTCAAAATGAAAATAAAAACTGAAATAGAAAACTCTGAAACTTCATAACATTACACACTGACATCACACACTACATGAATGAATAAATGTGTGGAGGTATATACACATCAAATAAATAAATCATTCAGTTCCCTGAGGTTATTGAGCAGGGCAGCTACAGAAATAAATGCAGTTTAATTAATCATTTTCAGGTGTTTTTTTCACATAATGCACGAATCATCTATTGAAATAAGCATGTCCATCTACTTGTCTGTACGGCTCACTCAGCCACCAGTGGTCCAATTTTGAGGAAATGTGGAACACTTACTTTTCAAGGAAATTTGTCACAACAGTTTAATATTTGTTGAAATAGCTTAAACAAATGGCACCGTATAAAGTTTTCAAATTGTAAAATGTCCCATTGAAATTTGCAAATTTCAAAATTCTCAGTATTGAAATGGAGAAACATTCTGTGCAAATTCAACTATGACTTAGTTTATTGTTTCAATTTTACCTTGAAAGAGATCACTTCAACTTGTATATTTTATACATTTTCATCTTTTACTCGTATGACAGCCACTTGGCTCCCCAGAACAAGTTAGTTAAAACACTGGGGGCACACGACCAAGCACAGTTAGCATAGACTGAACTAACAGTATTTATGTTATTGCATAAACTACCTAATGGCTGTATAATATGCACCAAGGTTTTTGTAGTTTTGCCTTTTTATATTAGTTTATATTTCTGTATTATTTCTGATCTTACTTGGAAATTCAATTTAGTTTAAGTTTCCTTCATCATGTATTTTTAGTTTTAATTTAGTTTTTATTTCACAAAGACATTTGTATTTTATTTTTACATACATTAGTTTCAGTTTTAGGTTTAGTAATTACGGTATGGTTATACTATCGAGTTTAGTTTTGTGTCACAAACAGATGGATCTGTACACTTAATGGGACTGGATATAATATGAGTTTAAAAGCTTACTGCACTACATGGTTTACTATCTGGTTTTGCTTTTGTCTGTTAAAAACAAGTATAATCAAAATCAGATACTGAATATGAACAATTTTGCACAAATGTGCACTGACTGTTGGCATGTTTCATCTTTTCCTTTTCTTGCCCACAATGGGCCAATTTGTGATGGAATTTAGGTGAATTTTAAGGTTTGAGGGCTTTTCGTCTCTAAATGTCTACAGCACACAACATATACTGCTCCAAGACAATGTACTTATAATTAATGCCTTCAATATTGTATTAAAAAATCTCCCATATTGGGCCCTTTGTTATTTTCAACCAGCCATATTTATCTCTGATTACATTTCAGGCAAATACAATTTACAGACCGAATTTTGCCACCTGCAGGCCTGAAAAGATATCAAAAATCAGAAAATAGTTGGTACTGTGTTCTGACAGGTGTGCTTATGAAAACCATAGGGGTTTAGGAGGAACAGGGCTCTTAGGCTTGAATCAGTGTGCAGACCCCACCTAGCTGTATTGAGAAACACAAAGAAAAACAAGCACGAAGTGTCAAGTTTATAGGTGGTGAGATTTGAATAGCCCATACACAAGAACAGCCACAAAACAACAGAAACAGCATCTGAGATTAGGAGCAATATATATATCTCTTTGCTCGCCAACACCCAAGCGGGCACTGAGTGCTAGCCACTTCGTGGATCTGCTGCTCCCTTATGGAGAATCGGATATACAATTTAAACGGATTGTTATTTTCTTGGGAATTTTTACATATGCATAATAGAACTAACTATTTTACATTACAGCGAGTAATTAACCATAGTAAAAAATAGTAAAACATAATAAATTGAAAGAAAATTATGTTTCATGTTGTGTCACAGGTATTCGTTGTGTTATATGTTTTTGTTCTGTTTGGCTTTGAAATTAACATGCAAATACTTTTTAAACTTACACTTTTACTGTAAAACAATTTTTTTAATTAACTTTTCATCAATATCGCATTGAATTCTGTGTTTGGACTTGCATCGTGACAACACAACGTATAACTGCCTTTCTCTCTAATAAATAAACCGACTTTTTCAAATGTTTGTGCCTGTGATTTGTTAATTGTCATAGCAAAAGCTATTCTAACAGGAAACTGTAAATGTTTTAATACGAATGGCATATCAAGATCTTCTTTGGTGTTGTCAAAGGTGGCTGGGGAGGCGACCCGGCCGGGATGCCCAGGTGGACCGGAGGAGGGCTTGCGCCTTCCCCAGACCATCTGGGGGCAACCGCCCTGGTTCCTTTGGGGGCCACAGGTACAGAGCTTTGAAGCTCCACTCTGTAGGGGCCCGTGGTCGCCGCCAGGGGGCGCCCCCATGCCTTTGGAGCCCTGGACCTTAGCACTTCCGCCACACCAGGAAGTGCTGGGGGGAAGAGGAGCAGGGACACCTGGAGTGCTTCCGGGGTTGCAGCCGGCACTTCCGCCACACGGGGGTGTGTCCGTGGAAGTTTGCTGGAACCCACCTGGAGCACATCCGGGTGATAATAAAAGGGGCCGCCTCCCTTCATTCAGGGCGAGAGTCGGGAGCGGAGTGGACTGAGCTTGCTGGAGGAGGCAAGGAGGCGGCCTGAAGAAGAGAAGTAAGGCATTGTGTGGCCAGGACTTTGGGGACTTTGGGGGTTTTGTGGTGCACTTGACTGTTATATATATTGTAAATAAACGTGTTTGTGGGTGACATGAACGTGTCTGCCTGTCTGTGTCCGGGGCAGCCTTCACAGTGTCTAATGTTATCCGCGGAAGATGTACTACAACTACTACTACTTTGTTGCCACCTGGTAAAATTTTACATGTCAGAATTGTTTGACTAATTTTGAATACAACTAATCTTGTCCTATTGCATAGCCCATCACTCAGACATAAATTATGCAATAACATTACGATACATCCTTCTTTCAATAGTAATTCGGCCAGTGGAAGACTGGAGGGTGTTAATGGTTGTAGATATTCTACGGGATATTGTAAGTTAATGTTTTTATCTTCCGCACCATCACCACCAACTGTTTCAGCATAGTCTATTGATACGCATTTAACCATTTGCCATGTAACCGATCAACAATTTTCGAGTTAATTCATTTGACTTCATCGTTTCACTATGCAAGGATTGCCCATGTATTCATTTCTTCTGTTGATAACTGTTTGGGATGAAATTCTTTAATAAGATTTGGAAATAATAAGTCTTCTTTTATTGGGAACTTAAAGTGAGGAAAACGTAAAAATTTGTAAGAGCTGAAAACACAGGAACTGTTTCTGACAAAAGCATTCACACGAATGAGAGGTGAGAGGACCGTGGGTGTGGTTAAAAATAGTTGAGTTGAATAGTTGGGCTGGACCTGAAAAAATCTTTTGGCAATAGTCTCGTCTTGTGGGATTTGAAATTTATTTCCAATTTACTAGAAATTACAAAAATGCTTCAATTACATTTATTTTATAGGAATGGTTAGGGGTGCCTATAATTGTGGCACACATGTAAAAGGTTTATTTATTAATGTGGGATATTTTTCCCAATGAATAAATGTACTTCAATTAACGGTTGGATTTTTCTCTCTTTTGTGTTGTGAGCCTATGTTTTTTAGGAAGAAAAGAATTTATTAGAAGCCTAAGAACACATCTTAACCAAGGTGCCAATAATTGTGGAGGGCGCTGTACAGTGATCCCTCGCTATATTGCGCTTCGACTTTCGTGGCTTCACTCCATCGCGGATTTTATATGTAAGCATATCTAAATAAATATCACGGATTTTTCGCTGGTTCACGGATTTCTGCGGACAATGGGTCTTTTAATTTATGATACATGCTTCCTCAGTTGGTTTGCCCAGTTGATTTCATACATGGGAGCTATTAGCGGATGGCTGAGAAGCTACTGTAGAAGGAAAATTTTTTATTAGCATAAGAGAATAGCAAATTAGCATATAAAGTCATAAAAAGTAATTAAAACCTTCTAAAACATTAGATTAAGCATAAATTAGAATGTTAAGCAAATAGTTAACTAAAAATCAGTTATATTGCATTATTTTATAGGCTTACATTAAAATTTCCAAAGTAAAGAAAAGAATAGCTAATTGATACAGCGAAACCAGTTTTGGACAGGATAAGAGTTTGAGGACACCTGTGATTCAAGGTTAGGAAGAGATAACTTACAGAAGAGGCCTCTGTATTCAGCTGAGTTGCTGAATCAGCAGTAAGGCAACAAAAGGCCTTTTACTACAAGCAAGGTCACACTGTAATGCATCTTAGCAAATGCAGGCATTAGCAAAAATATTATAAGAATATATTAGCAATTAACTTTAGTGTAGAAATTAAGACAAATCAAGCATGCCAAGCAATGATCAAATGAAAGCACATACTATACTTCTTTTTAATTAAAGCTTAAGCTTCAGGTCACTATAGTAAAAAGTTTGGAAAACCTAAGAGAGGAAAACCCATATATGGATTAGAAGCCTTGGCCAGTTAGAAAAAATGGGAACAGAATAGAAAGAGAACACATTCCACTAGCAGACCAGTCTAACGAGATGATAAGGGTTCCCACGGAAACTCAAGATTTGGTCGGATGGGAGTAAGAGGGAGTCAGCGGAGGTAAGCAAACCAGCTCATTAGAGCAAGGTCAGAAAAGATAGGAAATTACATCAGGAAAGCCCAAAGATGGAAAGAGGAAGCCATCCACCCAGTCTTAGACCAATCAGAATAAGCCAAACAGACACTAAGAGGGACAATGGACAGTTGAACCAGGTGCAGAGTCAGCTAATTGAATGAGCCAAAATGATAAGAAATTGTTATAAAAGCTTCAATGGCTGAAATGATCGGTGCTCAATCTAATTTGGCCGTATTGGGTTGAGTCCTTGTTATTTTTTGTGTTGATTTATTGCAATAAATCCTTAAAACTCTGTCTGTCTATCTTGAGTTCTAATAGCCTTTATTTTTAGGTAAAAAGCCTTCTGATGATGAATTTTTCGCCACGACACTACCCAATCAGAGCACGTATTATGTATTAAATAAAACTCCTCAATGATATACGATATGCTTCCCGCGTGGTGCTTCGCATACTTAAAAGCCCGAACAGCACGTATTGATTTTTGATTGTTAGCTTTTCTCTGTCTCTCTCACTCTCTCTGACATTCCCTGCTCTTGACGGAGGGGGTGTGAGCAGAGGGGCTATTGGCACACTGGCCTAGAGGATACGGACACTCCTCTAAAAAATGCTGAAAGACTACCTTCATATTGCTCCCTTCCTTGCAGCTGCTTTGTCGGGCAGTGCTTTTCTCTCTCTCTGACTCTCTCTCTCTCTCTGACATTCTCTGCTCCTGACGCGCACTCCTTTGAAGAGGAAGATATGTTTGCATTCTTTCAATTGTAAGACGGAACTGTCATCTCTGTCTTGTTATGGAGCAGAGTTTAAACTTTTGAAAAAGAGACAAATGTTTGTTTGCAGTGTTTTAAAGTCCCTGTCTCTACAACCTCCTGTGTTTCTGTGCAAATCTGTAACCCAAGCGTGTCAATATAAAAATAACAATATAAACCTATGGTTTTTACTTCGCGGATTTTCACCTTTTGTGGGGGGTTCTGGAACAGGAGCAGGTTTTCTATGCTCTAACTGTGAAAATATTTGATTTATAAATAAAAATCCTACTTCACTGAAATTCATTTATCACTGTAGAGTCTGGAAATGATTAACCGCGATTGTATATATATATATGTATACATACTAGGGGGCTTTGCCACCTGCTTCCTTTGCTCGCCAATCCCCGTGCCTATGCTACGCGGTAGCCTCTTTGCAGTTCTGCTTCTCGCGTATGGGGATGTGGATGTACAATTTAAACAGATTTTTATTTTCATGGCAATTGTTACATATGCATAAGAAATATTTTATATTACAGCGAGTGGTTAACCATATTAAAAAAGAGTAAAATGTAATAATTTGAAAGTAAATTATGTTTCATGTTGCATTAGAGTTATTCATTGATAATACGATTTTGTTCTGTTCGGCTTTGAAATTAACACACAAATACTTTTTAAACTTACACTTTTACTGTAAAACTTCAGTAAAAACACTTTTTGAATTAAATTTTCATCAACATCGCATTGAATTTTGATTCTGTGTTTGGATTTTCATCATGACAATACAACATATAACTGCCCGTGATTCAACTTCGTTTCTTTCTCTCTATTAAATAAAATGGCTTTTTCAAATGTTTGGCTCTGAGATTTGTTAATTGTCTTTGCAAAAGCTATTCTAATAGGAAACTGATAACGTTTTAATATGAATGGCATATCAAGATCTCATTTGTTGTGTAATGCTACCCACGGAAGACGTACTACATTTTCTTTCTTGGATACATCCTTCTTTCTACCGTAATTCATGCGGTGGAAGACCGGATGGCGTTAACAGTTGTAGTTATTCTTCGGGATATTGTAAGTTGATGTTTTCATCTTCCACGCAATCACCACCATCTGTTTCAGCATAGTCTATTGATAAGCATTTAACCAATCTGCCATGTAACCGATCTGCATTTTTGGCGTTAATTCGCTTGACTTCATCATTTTTCTCTACTAGGATTGCCCGTGCACTCATTTTTTCTGTTAATAACCCTTCGTGATGAAATTCTTCAAGAAGACTTGAACATAATACATCTTCTTTAATTGGGAACTTAAAGTTAGAAAAACGTCAAAAGCATTCACACGAATGAGAGGTGAGATTACCGTGTGCATGGCTGAAAATGGTTGAGAGGAGGGTGTGACTTGAAAAAATCTCATGGCCCAGGTCTCACCTCGCGGGACTTTAAAAAATCTTCCAAAAAATCTTGTCTCAACGCAGGATTTTTTATTATAATATTTATATATATATATCTATACTAATAAACGGCAAAGCCCTCACTCACTCACTCACTCACTCACTCACTTACTGACTGACTGACTCATCACTAATTCTCCAACTTCCCGTGTAGGTAGAAGGCTGAAATTTGGCAGGCTTATTCCTTACAGCTTCCTTACAAAAGTTGGGCAGGTTTCATTTCGAAATTCTAC
>JANRMT010062791.1:243009226-243037655 GCA_026402145.1 Polypterus bichir lapradei | reverse complement strand
ACACACTGTTTATATACAGTAAAACCTAAATATTATTTTAAAGATATTGAGTGTCTCCGATATCACATATGTTACAGCCATTACGATAGACAGGTCACCAGCAATAAATACGTACAATGCAAGAAAAATAGTATACAGTAAATGTGTGTACAGTGACACTAAACGTACGTACATGTACTAAGCACTGTAAGAAGAAAATTAATTATGGTTACTCACCAACAATGACACGATGACTTGTCCGATAACAATGAGTTTAATTTTACTGCACAACAAAGGAGAGCGTTACAGCCCTTGTAAAGGAGCCACTTCAGGCGATTGTGTAGCACTGCCGTTGTTCTTCTTCTGGCAGTCTTCAATCCAAATCCCTAAAGCAGATTCCATCCAGACTACTGCCTTATTACATCCACTTACAACTCGTTTTGCACCCTGGTTAAAAGGACGCTGCAGCCGTAGATCTTATATTCCTTTCCTACTTTTTAAATAAAAAGAATCGTAGCCTTCAACAAATCCAAAACGTTTACCTTTTCGGCAATCGTTAACATCTTCTTCTTGTGCTTGGGCACGGCACCTGAAGCAGTAGCAGATTGTTTTGGAGCCATAATGAAGGGCTTGACTATGCACAAAGATAAACACTAAAGAGCACAACTCTTTACACAGCGAAGCACGTTGATGCTGAATGAGCGAGATGAGACTTCCTGGTTAACACTGCATAGCTCCTGCGTGCTCTGATTGGTTAGCTTCTCAGTCAGGAGAACTTAACTGCGTGCTCTGATTGGTTAGCTTCTCAGCCATCCGCCAATAGCGTCCCTTGTATGAAATCAACTGGGCAAACCAACTGAGGAAGCATATACAGGAAGTAAAAAGACACATTGTCCGCAGAACCCGCGAAGCAGCGAAAAATCCGTGTTATATATTTAGTTATGCTTTCATATAAAATCCGCGATACAGTGAAGCCGCGAAAGTCGAAGCGCGATATAGCGAGGGATTACTGTATTCCAGCGCTGAGTTTATATATTCCGACGCTGACTTTATATATTTAAATTTTGACTTTAGGTGGCAGTGTGACGAAGTTGCATCGGAAGACGACGTTAGCCGCGGAGCTCAGCTCAGAGCGAAATGAGGTAAATGGGAGGGGATATGATGACGTGACTCCTCCACCCGCCTTAACTGTCAATCCCCCACAAACACAGTCTCTCGGAATTTGCATAAGCACACCCCTTCACCTGCAATTTTAACTTAGTTACAAAGTGATCAAAACTCTCGTTTATATCCTGCGTCCTCTCATTAAACTTGTATCCTGCATTACCCGTGGGCATGAAAAACGCCAGCGGCAGCCTGTCTATTAACTTAATTTAAAGTTTAGGTTTATACCTTGCTTTGTTTCCGAAGTAGCTGCACTGATGAATATGGTAGTATATGTCACTCGCTCGCTTCTTATTGTTTCGCTGCCTTCTCAATTATATAATGCATGTTTTCTTCAGCGCATTTTGGAGCTCTTCCTGGTTTTCTACATACTGCGTTGACAGTCAGTTCACGTGATTACGTGGGCGGCGTGATGATGTCACACGAAACTCCGCCCCCACGGCTTTCAAGCTCAACTCCATTACAGTAAATGGAGAAAAATACCTTCCAGTTATGACCATTACGCGTAGAATTTCGAAATGAAACCTGCCCAACTTTTGTAAGGAAGCTGTAAGGAATGAGCCTGCCAAATTTCAGCCTTCTACCTACACGGGAAGTTGGAGAATTAGTGATGAGTCAGTGAGTGAGTGAGTCAGTGAGTGAGTGAGTCAGTCAGTGAGGGCTTTGCCTTTTATTAGTATAGAATCTATAGATCTATACTATCTATAGATAGTATAGTATCTATACTATAGATACAGGAAGTGTCAAGAAATGCAGCAGCTCATCATAACAGACATGCAGCTTGGAATTTGGCTTAGTATGTGCTGATGTATATACAGGGGGTTACAATGTCTCGACATACGACATTTCGAGTTTACAACACTCACTCCCATAAAAACTTAAAAAAACTGAGACGCGAGTGTTTCGGCTTACGGCGTTAAGAGTCGTACCTATAGACTACGTGTGTGAACTAGTTTGGTTGCGCACAGCGGAAGAATATGCAGTAACGCGGCGTATGAGTGAGGGAGTTGGCAAGCTAATTTGGTTGTGTTGCTTTGTTTGGTGACTTTTTGGCCCTTATCATGGCTCCTAAACAAAAGTCAGAGTCCTCAGATGGTAGTGCTTCGAAGAGCAGGAAAGCCATCACGTGACGTGAAATTAGACATTGTAAAGAGATCAGAAGGAATAAAGGTAAGGAATTTTTTTACACTCATTTTTGTCATTTTTTCTGTTACTACAGTACAGTACATGTCCTTTACTTTTTTCTGTGGCTTAGTTGTGCTTTTATGTTCTAGATTATGATTCTGCAAATGTGTTAGGATAGGTAAGTGACTTAGGCTAGGGTGTGTTTCGACTTACACCAAAATTCGGGTTACATCACTATTGTAGGAACAGAAATGTGTCGTAACCCGAGGACCTCCTGTACTGTATATTGGGCTCAGTCAGAATTACAGCTAACATGTTGTCATTTATGAAAAGACTGAAATTCTATAAGGAATTATCTGTATTGCCAAGCACATTCAAAGCAAAATCATCACCTTAGTACGGTTCACTAACTATTGACCCAGAACCTATCATGCTCTCATTATCAGCTGTTGAAGAATTGTTATCACACAGTAAATTGCTTTCTTTGTCACACACTTTACTAAAATGCCCATTTTCATACTAAAATGCCCATTTGCATCTTGTTCTGTTACCGCAAATTTTAATTCATGTCCATAGATCGTGTGTTTTAACTAAAACCAAACATTCTGCATTTTGTTTGGCAGGTTTTCGAGTGTATTGCATTTCAATTGAAGACCATGCATTAATCATTCCAAAACTGAATGTAATCCAAAAATCAATCAGTGTGAAAAGGTGGGGCAAGTGTTATAAACAGTTGGGATAATAGGCCTTACAATCACAAGTGTGTTCATCCAGTGCTAAAGATATTGAACAGGGTGTTGAAAAGGGAGAGGATCAGCCATCTCATTTAACTGGTTGGCTATGTATGTATCCATGTCAACTGGTTGCTGGACAGGGCTGTTGTAACAGAAGCAGCAACAGAAGAACTTAAAGCTGCTACAGTAACAAGAGATACTGTCCCAAAGAGCTGCAGCATACTAATGGGTACACTGTAAAAAATGTCCGTAAATTTAACGGTACAAATACTGTAAATGGTGAAAGTAAAAGACCTTTTCTGAAAAAAAGGAAAGTTACCTTATGTTCTACTGAAGATTATCTGTATATCTTAAACAATAAATTTCATTATTTTTTACAGCCAAGTTCTGTAAAATCAATATTTTTCTACCTTCAAAATATGCTAAATACCGTTTATTGATGCATTACAGTTATACTGAAAAAAATCTGTTAATTTTACAGTGTAAAACTGTTAAATAACAAAGGTAAACAACTGTAAAATGTAAAACGGTAAATCACTGTTTCAGTAAAACCAGTTACGATATTTACATAAGGACAAGCCCCTTTTTACAATATTGTTCCTGGTGAACCGCATACCTTTGAATAGTAGGGAAAAAAACTTAACCTAAGTTAGCAGACTTATTTTTGCCCACGTGCTGAAGGTTTTTTGAGGTTATGGAAGCTAATTTATGGTGGGTTGTATTCGATAAGTAGGACACCATATATCACAAAAGAAAACTTTACTTCCCCACCAGACAACGTGCCGTAACTTCCTTAAACATTGAATTGTTTTCAAAGTGTATAATTAAATGGTACATGCTTGCTATTGGTTGTTGTTACTTTACTGATGCAAACTGTGTACTGGGGTTTGACCCTGCCAATACATATTGTTTATTGATTGTCATATTTATTACACAACATGAATTTCTGGTTATGGTTAAACATTCCCTTCTGTTGGAATTTGTTGCAAAGAACAAATAGTTTTTACTACAAAATTAAACTGTAGACCTAAAAATATTGTCATCTTATTTATTACAGTAAAATTTTGGCAACCCAGCTGCCAGTATTTTACCGTAAATGTAACATTTTTTTTTAAAGTGTACCGTAGACCAAAAAATATTGTGACCTTCTTTTTTACGGTAAAATTCTGGCGACTCCAGCTGCCAGTTTTTTACCGTAAATTTAACATTATTTTTTAAAGTGTACCGTAGACCAAAAAATATTGTTACCTTCTTTTTTATGGTAAAATCCTCGCGACCCCAGCTGCCAGTTTTTTACCGTAAATTTAACATTATTTTTTTTACAGTGTAGATCATCACCTGGGGTGTTTGCCCTCCAATATTCTCCAAAATAGGGTTTGTAAATATCTGTAGATGGGGATGACAGCACTAGCTACTACTAAACTTCTTAATGTGTTAGTTACGACTATCACATCAAGAGTGGAACAACAGGCAAGCATAACACATTATTTAGACAACTTAGCATAACAATAAACTTTTCCAGTGTGACTTAAAACCTACTTTTTACCATTCTGTATGCTTGTCACTATTGAGGGATATATCTACACTACTGTTGATTAACATGTATTCAAGAAAGAATCATGAGCACATAAAGAGATAAGTATTATATTTTATTAAGTATGAGCACTGTAAGAACTCAGCCACAGGGAATGTACAAACCAGTGTGTTTCTTTGTGCCGGTCCCAAGCCCTGATATATGGGGAGGGTTATGTCAGGAAGGACATATGGGGTAATTTTGCCAGATCAACATTTGGACAACAATACAGATTTCCACATTGGATTGGTTGAGTCCCGGATTAACAACGACCACAACCAGTACTGTTAGCCAACAGGGTGCTGGCAGAAATTGGGCTACTGTTGGCCGAAGAAGGAGTAGAAGGGGGGGAGACGTGTCCGGAGGAAAGACGAGAGAAGGTAAAAAGAGTGGAACTGAGGGTAGGAACTTTGAATGTTGGCAGTATGACTGGTAAGGGGAGAGAGTTAACTAATATAATGGAGAGAAAAGTTTGATATATTGTGCGTTCAAGAGGGTAAATGGAACGGAAGTAAGGCCATGTGGATTCAAATTGTTCTATCATGGTGTGGATGGGAGGAGAAATGGGGTAGGGGTTATTCTGAAAGAACAATATGTCAAGAGTGTTTTAGAAGTGAAGAGTGTCAGACAGAGTAAAGATTATGAAGCTGGAAAATGGAGGAGTGATGATGAATGTTAGTGCATATGTCCTGCAAGTTGGGTGTGCGAAGGATAAGAAAGAAGATTTATGGAGTGAGTTGGATGAAATGATGGATGGTGTACTCAATTGACAGAAAGTGGTGATTGGAGCGGACTTCAATGGACATGTTGGTGAAGGGAATAGAGGAGACGAGGAAGTGATGGATAGGTATGGTGTCAAGAAGAGGAATGAAGAAGGTCAGAGAATAGTGGATTTTGCCAAAAGGATGTGTATGGCTGTGGTGAATACGTATTTTAAGAAGAGGGAGGAACACAGGGTGACATACAAGAGAGGAAGAAGATGCACACAGGTAGATTATGTCCTATGCAGAAGAGTACACCTGAAGGAGATTAAAAACTGCAAAGTGGTGGCAGGGGTAAGTGTAGTTAGACAGCACAGGATGGTGGTCTGTAGGATGATGAGAGATCAATAAGAGGAGGAGAGTTAGGGAAGAGCCAAGGATCAAATGGTGGAAGTTGAAAACGGAAGAATGCAAGGTTGTGTTGAGGAAGGAGGTAAGACAGACACTGGGTGGCAGTGAAGAGTTACCAGACAGCTGGGCAACTACAGCAGAAGTAGTAAGGATGACAGCTAGAAGGGTGCTTGGCGTGACATCTGGACAGAGAAAGTAGGAAAAGGAAACCTGGTGGTGGAATGTGGAAGTACAGGAGAGTATACAGAGAAAGAGAATGGCGAAGAAGAAGTGGGATAGTCAGAGAGATGCAGAAAGTAGACAAGAGTATAAGGAGATAAGCCGCAAGGTGAAGTGAGAGTTGGCGAAGGCTAAAGAAAAGGCTAATGATGAGTTTTATGAGAGATTGGACACTAAAGAGGGAGAAAAGGACCTGTACTGATTGGCTAGACAGAGGGAACAAGCTGGGAAAGATGCAGCTGGATAGTGTCATAAAGGATAAAGATGGAAACATACTCACAAGCGAGGAGGGTGTGTTGAGAAGATGGAAAGAGTATTTTGAGAGGCTGACAAATGAAGAGAATGAGAGAGAGAGAAGGTTGGATGATGTGGTGATAGTGAATCAGGAAGTGCAATGAATTAGCAAGGAGGAAGTAAGGACTGCTATGAAGAGGATGAAGAATGTAAAGGCAGTTGGTCCAGACGACATACCTGTGGAAACATGAAGGTGTTTAGGAGAGATGGCAGTGGAGTTTTTAACCAGATTGTTTAATGGAATCTTGGAAAGTGAAAGGATGCCTGAGGAGTGGAGAAGAAGTGTACTGGTGCTGATTTTTAAGAATAAGGGGGATGTGCAGAGCTGTAGTAACTACAGGGGGATTAAACTGATGAGCCACAACATGAAGTTATGTGAAAGAGTAGTGGAATCTAGGTTAGGAAGGGAAGTGATGATTAGTGAGCAGCAGTATGGTTTCATGACAAGAAAGAGCACCACAGATGCAATCTTTGCTCTGAGGGTGTTGATGGAGAAGTAAAGAGAAAGCTGGAAAGAGTTGCATTGTGTCTTTGTGGACCTAGAGAAAGCATATGACAGGGTGCCTCAAGAGGAGTTGTGGTATTGTATGAGGAATTCAGGAATGGCAGAGAAGTATGTAAGAGTTGTACAGGATATGTACGAGAGAAATGTGACAGTGGTGAGGTCTGCGGTAGGACTGATAGATGTATTCAACGTGGAGGTGGGATTACATCAGAGATCGGCTCTTAGCCCTTTCTTATTTGCAATGGTGATGGACAGATTGACAGATGAGATTAGACAGGATTCCCCTTGGACTATGTTGTTTGCTGATTACATTGTGATCTGTAGCGAGAATAGGGAGCAGGTTGAGGAGACCCTGGAGAAGTGGAGATATGCTCTAGAGAGAAGAGGAATGAAGGTCAGTAGGAAAAAGAATGAGAGCAATGAGAGAAAGCCCAGTGTAATGGTGAGGAAGCAGGGGATAGAGTTGGTGAAGGTGGATGAGTTTAAATACTTGGGATCGACAGTACAGAGTAACAGGGATTGTAGAACAGAGGTGAAAAAGAGAGTGCAGGCAAGGTGGAATGGGTGGAGAAGAGTGTCAGGAGTAATTAGTGACAGATGGTTATCTGCAAGAGGGAAAGAGAAGATCAACAGGACAGTAGTGAGTCCAGGATTGTTAAATGGGTTGGAGATGGTGGCACTGACCAGAAAGTAGGAGACAGTGCTAGAGGTGGCAGAGTTAAATACGCTAAGATTTGCATTGGGTGTGACAAGGATGTACAGGATTAGAAATGAGTACATTAGAGGGTTGGCTCAGATTGGACGGTTGGGAGACAAAGTCAGGGAGGTGAGATTGCATTGGTTTGGACATGTGCAGAGGAGAGATGCTGGGTATATTGGGATAAGGATGCTAATAACAGAGCTCCCAGTCAAGAGGAAAAGAAAAAGGCCTAAGAGAAGGTTTATGGATGTGGTGAGAGAAGACAGGCAGGTGATGGGTATGACAGAGCAAGATGTAGCGGACAGGAAGATATGGAAAAAGATGATCCGCTGTGGCAACCCCTAAGGGAAACAGCCGAAAGAAGAAGCATGAGCACTGTAAACGTTAAACTAGAAAAGGCTTATGCCTGTATATTTTTTATGTATCTGAATAACCTGGAAACCACCAATATATTATAAACCAAAGGTCAGGTATGCACAGAAGGGTGGGGAGAGTGAATTCCTTTTTTCCAGATAAGACATGTGAACTTGAGTTGAAAATATTGGCGTCAGCCATTGAACTGGTAGCAGGTGGAAGTAGGTCCTGTCAAGTGTATATGATGTACAGGGAAAGATGCTAAGTCCAGTGAGATGGGAAATACTGGTGGAACCAGATGGAGGCCCGATGGTGGGAAGCAGAATGATGGGAATCAGATGACAGAGACAAATGTGTTGGGAGATAAGAACTGTAATATAAGTATGGTTTGCCTGCCATTGGTTGCTCATTTCACTTGATTTAAGTCTGTATGTTCACTCAATAAAGCCTGATTCTGCTATTTTCTTTAGACTCCGTGCGCCTTTTTTTGAAAACTAAGTGCCATACCTTTGCCACCACACTGCCAGAACACAGAAATATGTAGAAGTGGAATGCCCCTTGTCCCAACCTTTTAATGCTGATTGGTAATTTAATTACATTCAACTTTGGCATGATTGAGTGGTCCTGAATCAAAAATCAATACACTCAGAGAAGCCGCTTAGCAAAATGCAATATGTTTGCTATGTTTTTAGTTATGATCTATGGACATTATTTCAAATGTGGTACGCTTTTGAATTACATTTTAATCTTACATAACGATTGTGAAAAGTATCCAATCTTTTGGTTGATGTTTTTAATTATGACACGATAAAACCATGACAAAGTGAAATGCACCATGTTTACATGTGTTGCATTGCAATATAGATAACATGTTGGACTGGCACAAATATCCATCCATCCATCCATCATCCAGCCCGCTATATCCTAACTACAGGGTCACGGGGGTCTGCTGGAGCCAATCCCAGCCAACACAGGGCGCAAGGCAGGAAACAAACCCCGGGCAGGGCACCAGCCCACCGCAGTGGCACATATATTTTGGCACAAATAATCTTCAATTGTATTTACTGTAGTCCACTAGCACATGTAATTACATTTTATTATTGGTTATTTTTTCAATGATTGTTACAGCAAAATTATTTAATAAAAAATGTGATAACTGACCCTTCCAAGAAGTAACTAAAATAGGTAAAAAGCACCGACTTTCATATCAATTACCCTCTAATGCGTCTGAATGTAACACTTAATGTACATTTTCTAAACGTGTATGTGTGTATATGCTGTATTTTGAGGTCACTTTGTGGGAGACTTGCGTTGTGTGCTAGGCTGGAGGTGGGGTGAACGAAGTGCATAAGTAAAAATCCAGGACTGTGAAGGGATGTGGGGTTTTCGTTTTTTTTTTTTTTTTTGGAATTTGTAATAAATAGTGCTTTCTGTTAAGCAATGATTAAGCTAGAAAATTTTGACACTGTAATATGTATATACATATTTATTATTAGCTTTATTTAGATATTAGTTATCCCCATCTATTCTTTTTCATGTACTTCAATAAAGATTATTAATACAAGGATTTTGAAAGAATGACGAATTAATAACACAGCACGAAAGTACCGCTGATACATTTTAAACTTTTCATCTTGCAAAGCAATGATACTCTGGGAATGCATCTAAATTATGCGCAAAATATATAATATTTACAAAGAACCTTAGTCGTTTTTATCAACATTTTCCCCTTACATTACGGTTTCTATCATTGGTAATATTAGTAAGCAGCAATGCAAAGTTAATCAAAAATTATGCAGGGCCAAAAAGTTTAAGTTGCAAAACATTTACAAAATACCAAAAGTTCAATAACCCATCATATTGGCCGCTTCTTCTGAAACAACATATTTGTCTTAAAAACGCTTACTCTTCCGTTATCATTGTGGTAGAAACGAAGGAAAAACTCCACCTAACCTTCCCTTTGATTTGAGACATTAACGCTTTAACAACTTCTCCCAGAATGCTATGCACAGTGCCGCAGTGAATGCTGGATGTGAGAGGCATGGAAGAGACGCCGGCACAACGTGAAGCTGGAGAGATTCCTTGTGAGGAGTCTTTTGATCACTTTTTAGTACAGCATGAAGCGGCTCTCAGGTCATCTGCAGTTCCACAGATATTTTGGAAGAGTTTGCATTACAAGCTTATTAACGAGGTTTGTGTTTGTCACTGTGTATTTTTTTGCCCTAATGCATTAGCCTTCACTAAAGTCATAAGTAACTCCTGCCTTGATTTAGTGGTCGTAGTGTAGTTACCCCTGTCCCTTTCACATAATTGTTTAACAATAATAATTTTAAAATGTTGGTAGAGTTAATCGGACATTGCTAATATAAGAGCAATCGATCAATTTAAACCGAGTTAATTAAAACTAATCAGAAATAAATGACATACAAAGCGGAAGAAAAAATAAAGTTAATTGTAGCCAAGCTTTTGAATTTTAGACCTGTTCATGCCTTCTGCCTGCATGCTGTGGATTAAGTGGGTTGCGTGATAGAGGGATGTTTACTATTATTTACATGACATGCTGGATACCACTGATGCCTGTCAAGTATAGGAGAGTGGTGTTTACGCATTATTCCAACTTTTAAGAGGGTTTTTGTCCTGGTAGTTTGGTTTTCCTTCTATATCCCATGGATGTGTAGTTGATAGGTGACTCAAGTTGGGATGTTCAAGAAGTGTGTGCTGCGATGGACACATCCTGTGATGGGTTTCTTCCTGCCTTGTGCTTGATTTTGCCAGGAAAAACTCCATCTCCTCTGATTTAAATGTTTTGAAAAATGGATCTTAGATCTACATTTTGGATATAAAATTCCCCCATCAGAATATTTCAGTTTAGCATAAAACATTTTGGTGTGTTAATTCATTTTTTATAGTAGATGATTTGTTTAGTAAATCATAGTAAATCAAGTAAAGATTTTCCCAAAATTTGAACACAGTCAGAAATTATACAACACAATGACACATTTAATATTTCTGACCTAAATTGATAATTTCCATTTCCATTAGATTTACCCTTCTCTTCTAACTCATTCCCATTTTGTTTATGCCAAATTTATATTAAACTAAATGAGTTACAAAAACCATGTTTGAAAATTTTCACGTTGTATTATGCAAGCCATACATATTGTGTTAAAAATAAGTAATTCAGGGTTTACATTCCTGGTCTTCTAGTAAACAGGGCTTCCGATTTTCACTCAAGTTATTTAATCAATGACAGTTGATTCTTATAAATTCAAGTTCATTGTCATTAGTACATGTTTAGTGTACATAGGACAGTTTCCAATAGGTTGACAATAATACAATACAATAATGCAATATGCATATTCATACGCTATTATATACACCATCTGCTTCTTGCAACTGAGAGGGTGTGACGGATGTTTACCTACTGGCCGACCAACCACAAGTATTACCTGGTAGGTAACCACCCAGATAATAAGATTGTGATCAGACATATGGAAATACAGTATGTATATCTATATATATCTATATATATGTATACAGTATATCTATATATATATATATATATATATATATACACACACACACACACTAGGGGGCTCCACCCCCTGCTTGCTTTGCTCGTCCACCCCCGTGTTTGGTTTACCGGATATACAATATAATACAGTTTATTTTTTGTATAGCCCAAAATCACACAAGAAGTGCCGCAATGGGCTTTAAGAGGCCCTGCCTTCTGATAGCTCCCCAGCCTTGACCATCTAAGAAGACCAGAAAAAACTCCCAAAAAAAACCCTTGTAGGGAAAAAATCGAAGAAACATTGGGAAAGACAGTTCAAAGAGAGACCCCTTTCCAGGTAGGTTGGGCTTGCAGTGGGTGTCAAAAAGAAGAGGGTCAATACAATACAGTACAATACATAGAACAGAATAAATCCTCAATACAGTATAAAAATAAAAATTCTAGAAGTACGGAGTAGAATTTCACAGATGATATCACATAATATGATTTGGATTTGTATAGAGTCCTGGAGACCTCATTCATCAAGCTGCCTCTCCCATTTGGCCATTCCACATCTGAAATAGTGCTAATCCGATGAAAGAACCCCTCTTTCCCACGATTCCTGTGATCCTCCATCAGGGATGACTTTACCATAGGCAGGCAATATACAATTTAAAGAGATTGTTATTTTCTTGGGAATTGTTACATATGCATTATTTTCACTTTTACTTTAAAAACTTTTGTAAAAATAATACTTGTCCTTTATTTTCGGCCCTGTGCGTGATTACATCTCTTCCTCGCCAGACGTGTAACGCTGCTTGCGTCGCATTATCTGTTGTTTTCCTGCTGCTGGTGAGCTGCACGTTTTGCTTGTCTCTAATCGTTGTTTTAAGAGCTGGGAGCACATGATGCTTGTCTGACAGATGCAATCCAACAACTGCTAGGTAAGATGTCTGTGGACTTGTTTTAAATGATGGCTCACTGTCTGGTCTCACGTGATGCTGTAAAAACAATACTTGTCCTTTATTTACGGCCCCGGGCATGGTTAAATTCTTACTTGCAGGACGTATAATGCTGAAGATCACGTATTGTCTACTAGTCATTCATTCCACAGGATTTTTTTTTATAATAGAGAGATATATATCTATATACAGGGTGGTCCAGATCTAATTATGCAGATCCAGATCGTCTGGATGACTTTGATTTATGCGGGGATGATTCCAGTTCGGCGCCAAGATGATTCTTCATGTCGTCAGTTTGCACACTTCTCGATGGTCCGGGATTTTTTGGGTGATTTTCTATTTAATAAACTTAATGGGTTATAGTGTAATGAAAATTGCATAATTAGATCTGGACCACTCTATCTATCTATCTATCTATCTATCTATCTACAGATGTTTTCAGCCTGGTAATTACTACTATCTACGGAAATATATTTATTATAATTTTCCCAAAGCTCAAATGAAATATTTAGTTTTGCTTGTGTAATCTAACCTCTGTAAATGACTTGACTTCTTAACATAACCCATCTCACTGAGGATAGCTCTTCAGATTGGGGTATGAGTGGTATTCTCTTTGGTTCAAATCTAGAGAGGATGGTGGGTGCTTCATTTCTTTAGATCTACTGTTTAGCAAACCCTTGCAATTTTAAGGCTGTCTTTGTAATCCTTGCAATGTTAAGGTTTAGCAAATCTTTAAATATAAGAGGCAGTAGAGTTCCACCTTTCCTACTGAATAATATTAATAACAATAATAATAAATGGCAATATGTTGTTGTTCCTAAACTTACTGTTATACAGTGTTACTAGTCAAAATTTTAACTGCTTGTATTATTGTGGTATTTCCCTCTACTTACCTTTTACCTATTTTCTTTATGGGTAAGTGTACTCGTCAAGTTTGTTATCGAGTTGGTCTACTGTTGCACTTTAAGATTAACACGCACATACATACAGTTAGGTCCATAAATATTTGGACAGAGACAACTTTTTTTCTAATTTTGATTCTGTACATTACCACAATGAATTTTAAATGAAACAACTCAGATGCAGTTGAAGTACAGACTTTCAGCTTTAATTCAGTGGGTTGAACAAAAAGATTGCATAAAAATGTGAGGCAAATAAAGCATTTTTTTAACACAATCCCTTCATTTCAGGGACACAAAAGTAATTGGACAAATTAAATAACTGGAAATAAAATGTTCATTTCTAATACTTGGTTGAAAACTCTTTGCTGGCAATGACAGCCTGAAGTCTTGAACTCATGAACATCACCAGATGCTGGGTTTCCTCCTTTTTAATGCTCTGCCAGGCCTTTACTGCAGCGGCTTTCAGTTGCTGTTTGTTTGTGGGCCTTTCTGTCCGAAGTTTAGTCTTCAACAAGTGAAATGCATGCTCAATTGGGTTACGATCAGGTGACTGACTTGGCCATTCAAGAACTTTCCACTTCTTTGCTTTAATAAACTCCTGGGTTGCTTTGGCTGTATGTTTTGGATCATTGTCTATCTGTATCATGAAACGCCGCCCAATCAATTTGACTGCATTTAGCTGGATTTGAGCAGCCAGTATGTCTCTGAATACCTCAGAATTCATTCGGCTTCTTCTGTCCTGTGTCACATCATCAATAAACACTAGTGTCCCAGTGCCACTGTCAGCCATATACTCCCAAGCCATCACACTGCCTCCACCGTGTTTTACAGATGATGTGGTATGCTTTGGATACTTTTTTCTTGCCATCATTCTGGTAGAGGTTGATCTTGGTTTCATCTGTCCAAAGAATGTTTTTTCTAGAACTGTGCTGGCTTTTTTAGATTTTCTTTAGCAAAGTCCAATCTAGCCTTTCTATTCTTGAGGCTTATGAGTGGCTTGCACCTTGCAGTGCACCCTCCGTATTTACATTCATGCAGTCTTCTCTTTATAGTAGACTTGGATATCGATACGCCTACCCCCTGGAGAGTGTTGTTCACTTGGTTGGCTGTTGTGAAGGGGTTTCTCTTCACCATGGAAGTGATTCTGCGATCATCCACCACTGTTGTCTTCCGTGGATGTCCAGGTCTTTTTGCGTTGCTGAGTTCACCAGTGCTTGCTTGCTTTCTTTCTCAGGATGTACCAAACTGTAGATTTTGCCACTTGTAATATTGTAGCAATTTCTGGGATGGGTTTTTTCTGTTTTCGCAGCGTAAGGATGGCTCCTTTCACCTTCATGCAGAGCTCCTTTGACCGCATGGTTTCTGTTCACAGCAAAATCTTCCACATGCAAGCACTACACTTCAAATCAACGGCAGGCCTTTTATCTGCTTAATTGATAATGACATAACGATGGACTTGCCCACACCTGCCCATGAAATAGCCTTTGAGTCAATTGTCCAATTAGTTTTAAGCCACTGAAATGAAGGGATTGTGTTAAAAAAAGTGCTTTAGTTGCCTCACATTTTTATGCAATCTTTTTGTTCAACCCACTGAATTAAAGCTGAAAGTCTGCACTTCAACTGCATCTGAGTTGTTTCATTTAAAATTCATTGTGGTGATGTACAGAGTCAAAATTAGAAATAAGTTGTCTCTGTCCAAAAATTTATGGACCTAACTGAAGATATATGCATACACACAGACCCTAACCACAAAAGTATGAAAGATGTATACACATGCACGTTATTCTCTAGCACTTTAACCCACACAAGTACCGTATGAATAACACATACACAGTCCACTTTCCCTAGTACTCCAAGAGACTTACTTATCATAGGCTTGAACACCGTGCAATGTCTTACATATATCTCAGACCTAAATATTACCTTTGGTCTCCAATGAATATATTCAAACATACAAAGACTGAATATCCCTGGCTATAGGCAATTTATCAACCAGTGAACGTTTTACTTTAACGCACTGTTCATTACTGGACAGAGCTCTTCATCTGCAGCTTGGATCATATGGCAGTTTTCACTGCTCCAGGTGCTCAAAGAAATTTACCTTATTACCTCAATCACTCTAAATATGAAGACAAAGTATAGAAAGTTAGAAGTTTATTACAGGAATAATAATACCATTAGGGAAAATCATAAAAGAAAATGTGGATAGCAAAGTCTGGATATATATAGTCTTTAAAAAAAAAAGCTTACAAAAAAGTAAACATGACAAAGATGAGTGTCGCAGGCAGCTTGTGATATACCACTCGTAGTTGTTCATTAGATGCTTTTCTGATGATCAGATGGAAACGGCCACACGTTGCCGGCAACCTCTTCTGACGTCGCTCTGTTCTTTTCTCCAGACGTCTTCATCTCTTCTGCTGCTTCTTCTTCTGATGTCACTCTTCAGGCGAGGCATATTTATTATAAAATTCTACCGGTGGGTTTTGCAAGATGTGATTATTAGATATTCCAATTGGCTGACTGTCAATATGATGAATGAATTCACTCGTCCATTTTCCCAAACAATAAAGGTTTCTGATGTTGCTTAGTACTACTGGCATGTCTTCCTTTTCCAGGCTGTATACCAATTTAGCAACTTGTTGTCCCAGATCTCCGGTTTTAAAGTAATCAATAGCCTGAGTCATCTCCTGAATTGCTGGTCATTTCAAACAAATGGTACTGTGATGTAGGAAAACAGATTGTCTTGGATCTTAACTGTCCATGCAAGTATTTGTTTTGTCTTGAACAAAATATAATGAAAATATAGTCCACAATTTACAAATTTTGTACCCCACAACACTGCTATTATTGAGGTGTTTGATCCGTGCAATGGGCTAACATTGAGTGCACATCTGACTTAATTAAATTATTGAAAGTGATTGTCTCCTTATATAATTAGTGTTTACCAAAGAAATACAAATGAGAAGCTTTAGAACAGCATTTTCATTTAGGAAAAAAAACTAAACTATCTGCTGCTGTTTTAACCTTGCTGCTATGCAGTGATATAAGTCAAAATTCTAACATATTATTTTGATGTTAGTGGCCTGCGATGAAATGGCACCCTTTCCAAAGTTGTTTCCTTGTGCTCAGTGCTGCCAGAATCCGTTTCTGCATTCGTGGATTAAACACAAGAGGATTAGTAGATTGATGCACTGTTTATTGGGCAGCACACAGTGCACCAAAACCTAAATGTGTGCTCTAATGAAAGCAATCCCGACAAAGCAGTAAACATCCATCCATCCATCCATTATCCAACCCGCAGTAGCAAAAGGAAGTCTATTATGATCTTCAATACAAGTAAAAAACAGCCTTTTTGGTAATTAAATCTGGTAAATAAGTATAGACTGATCTTATAGATGGATAATAGTAGTAACTCTTAAGATTAAAAATGAAAACTATACGGTAATAAATAACTTTCTTGACATAACTCACATATTTACTTCTAAGCTAAACTTATACTATATAACACACTAAATAATACATTACTCAACACTGGTCTCTTTAGCTATAAATTTGATTTATGAGGAAACTGGAAATGAATGAAACAAAATATTCATGACTAGTGATGAGCGAACATTGCTGAGTTCGCTTCGCTGTAAGTTCCCTGAAATAATAAAAATGTTTGAACTACATTAAAGTCAATGAAGAAGAACTACATTTGACTGGATTATACTGGTGCAGTTGTCTTTAAAGTGTCCCTGAGGGCTAGGGAAACTTCTGCCAACTATACTTGACCAATTTATTGTGGCCAGAAAGGTGACCTGAGCTGTGCAGCAGCAGTGCCAACCACTGCACCACCATGCCTTCCTGACATCAAAGAGGAAAGAACGCAGTCAGAGTCGTGCAATCATAGATTTCGCCAAAACAAAGCGGAAATACCGAAATCATAGTCAAAAGTCAGAAAAAAATATATAGGTCTTGTAAAGGCAGAAAATTCAAAGTGCCGTGTAATGATTGAAGCCACTAGCTCGTTCTGTTTTTTGAAGTCGCACTGAAGGTTCTCCAGACTGTCTGTACTGATGCTTTGCACTTGTTCTTCTATCAAAAAGATAGAAACATCTTGTAAATAGTAAAGATCCTTTTGTTATTATTATTATTTCATAGAGTCTCCTCTGTTTGGGTTGGCATCAGGCTCCTTCAAGATTTATTTTCACTCTCGCCCTGCTGCCTGGGTAAATGTTATGCATGCATAGGGCATGCACCTTTTTCTCTTGTATTGACATGGAACTTGAAGATCGACCTGCACATTTGGCTACAAAAACAAATAAATTGTCCCACAGAGTCTGTAATGCAAATGATCGGCATTATGTTCCTGGGGGTGGTCCCATCAATGCTGGCTGTTACAGCTCCAGAGGGCATCACAGTGGCCTTGCAAAGCATTATTGGACGCTGGTATTAAAGAAAAAAAATTCTCCTAATCAATCTGAATTATCAGTAAATAATTTGACGAACAAGGGTGAACACAAATGCGGCAAATTCAGTACGAATAACACTTTTGTGAAATTCCCTAATCAACATAATTCATGATATTACAACTTCTCAAAAAGTGGAATCATTAGAAGTAACAGACAAAATATTATCTACTTTGCAGTAACAGCCATGAATATAATAATCTAGAACATTCTTCAATTTTCCAAAACCAGTTATGCCATTTAATTCCTTCTGTATGCTGGTTAGTACATTAATTAGTACACACTCTCCTACTAAACTGCTTAACACATGCATCCATACTGAACCAATTTAAAGCCACCAATCCACCTAATCTTCATATTTTTAGGATGTCATTAGCATTGCTGCGTCATTTCTCCAGGTTTGTGCATTCTAATCTCGACTTGTGCATACATTCTCTGTAGAGTGTGCACATTCTCCCTGTGTCTTTACTTTAGTTTCCTTCCCCTTACAAATGATGTGACAGCCTAGCTTGACTGGCTACTGTTGTGGAGAAAAACTCATTCTCACCTCAAAGAAAAACACTGATGAGCAATCAGAATAAGACTTTATTTCTTAGGGTACAAAGCTGTCTCAGTTCAATGAAGCCTCATATTTATTATAATTCTTATCTCTAAACAACCTTCCTTTGTACATTTTCCATTACTATCCAACTCCTAAGACACAACTCCCTCATCAGTAACTACCAGGTGTTCATCTGTAAACACTCTTTCTAGATCTGAATTCTTCCATAAAGAGTTGATTAGGCCTGACGAGATTATGAAACGAAGCACCCTAACCTTTTCAACATGATACATATGGCATGAATAAGTAGCCCGGAACCATACATTGCTTTTTTTATAACCTAACTGTACCTTGTATTTTAAAGCAATTATCAGAAATGAAGCTCCCACATTTTTTCACTTTGCCTTTAAGACCTGTGTATATAACACTTTCTTTTGAAGCAGTTTTGATTAATTGTTCAGCTCATCTCTGTATTTGCTCTGTATTTTTCTAATTGCAAATGTTGTATTTGCACTTCACATAAAGTGTGTTTTGTGGTAGTGTAAAGTAACCACATGCATTTTCAGATTTGCTGATGTGAAAAATGTCATATGGTGCAGTTGCTTCATAGGTTATGTAAAGTATAACAACAGTATACAATTTATAAAGTGGATTGTGCACATATTAATCAACTTCATGTTCCCTGACTGTCCAAATATATAATTCTTCTTTGGCTTTATCTTAAACTTTATCTTCATTGTATCCTTGAAGGCTAAATACAGAACTGCAACCATCTATAACTCAACTCTGTACTGTAGTTTTAGGGACCTAAGGCTTGTTTTATATGTACACTATTGTAGCAATTTGAAACTGTTGATCATAAGGACTTCTGAAGTAACAGATGAGTGCAGCACACAGGAGCCTCTAATCACATTATGTTAAGCACACATCACTGCTCAGATTCTTCTTTAATTGTAGTGTTACATACTTTCAAGTTAAGATTTTTAACAGAAATAATTGTATAAAAAATTATTAAAATTGTTAAACTGTATTGTCTGCAAGGTTATCTTATGCAGTCAATAATTTTTTTTTTTTTCGGTAAGCAGGATATAGTTTAATTATTTTCTCTTATAGTTATTGATAGGAGAATACCTTTAAACACAAATATTGAGAAACCAATGTCATATTATCAAGTATTTTGAGCATCATCTCCCACCTGAAGGATTTTTGATTTTTTGAGGCACAGACTATCTGCATTATTGTAGAATAAAATAACATATTTAATGTTTTCTGATTCAGGTCTTTGATGCTGGACAGTTCTTTGGTATAATGCAAACAGAGGAAGCAGATGATGTTGATGATGATAATGAAGATGAACAGCCGCAACTGGAAGAAAAGAAAAGATCAAATCCAGGAGTTGAGCTTTCTTGTAAAGTTATTGTGACCAATGAAAATGGTGTTCGGGCTGAAGATCCTAACAGGTAGATGGATTAAGGGATGTACTTATGCAGTTAAGACTTCTTAATGTTTCTTAATGTTATTTTTTCCTTCTCAGTAAACAGTGGTTTATATGACAAATACTTTTGTTGCTAACTCCCCAATGACAGTGATGTGGCAGATCTTTGACACATAACTGTTTTGTCTGTAAAATCTTGAAGGGGGCCATACTTGATGATTTATTCATTTTTTAAGTTTTGAGTGACTGTATGAGTGGCACATTAGGTTAACAAAATATATAAACTAATTGAAAATGTATATCTTTATTAAAATGAACAGATATAGTGATCAAATTGGAAAAAGATTCCATCTACCGGTAATTCTTAGATGTTTTCTTTAAAGTTGCATTCAGTACTAGATAAATGCATTTGCAACAGTAACCCACTAGATGGCACTTTTTACCAACAAAAGATGACATGCAAGAAATTTCTTAACTGGGAATTTGTTGACACAGAAATGTAATTATGTTTTCTTCATTGTGCCTGTGTTGTTTGCATTTCTGCCAATTTCTCAGTCAATGGATTTTCATTTTACAGTATATAGCAATTTTCACAGAATGAACCATACACAAGGCACTTTACAGAGTTACTAAGTTTACACTGCAATATCAAATAATTTTAATTATTAATGTGGATAAAAATCTCAGTAACTATAGATAAAAATTCAGCACTGACAGGGTCTTAGAATACATCTTCACAATTGCTTCATCAAAATGAGTATAAAAGATCAAACACAATTACAGTATAAAAAGAACGAATATGAGCTTTTAAAGATAGAAGTTAAAGCTATTGTAACACCTAGTACATAGAAACATAGAAACTCTGGCTCAGTGATAAAATAAATAAAAAATTTTTGATGTCTCTTGCCTTTCTTCTGTCCTTGGTAATCCTTCTATGTCTTTCATCTGTATTGTCATTGTCTGAAGCTCTCTTGCCCAGCGCTTTATCTATCGCATTCCCTTAAAGCCTGCTTCTCACACTCAAGGCGCATTGCTTGCCTCCTGTCTACTTTTTGACTGCCACCAATGGTAGATGGGCTGCCTCCATTATCTGCTGTGAATACATCATTTGTATTCTTGCGAGTACCTGCCATCTTTGAAGGTGACTTGAGTTGTGCCTCATCAGTATTTAGCAACCCAATGTTGCTCTGCATGTTATTCATTTTATTGTAGCTGAAATGCTACATTTTAACTTCTTAAAATAATTGTCACAATGAGGTATTGAATTTTGCACCCCTAATGTGTCACGTCATCCTGAGTACCACTGAACCACAAAAGCCAAACTGCTTGAAGAGGTCGGATAATCCCCAGCCCCAACCACACACACAACAGACACACACAGAGAGCTAATTGTGTAAATCAACTTTAAGATCTTAGCAGTATAACAAGTTTATGTAATAGTAGCAGCACATACAGTTTTATAAGGAAACCCAGATAACATGCAGTGAATACACTTGACTTGAGCATTCCTAGTTCTCATCCTCTTTCTCTGTACTTTTGCTCAGAGGTTGATGCGCTTGCTTCCTGGGCAGCTCTTCTTTTCTCCACCCTAGCAGCCCGCTGCTTCTCTTCTTTCGTCGGCATCTTTTCGCATTAAAACTGATTAAGTTAGTTTTTGTGTTGCAATTACTTAGTACGTTTTCTTTCATTTTTCACTTAAGCTGGCATTTATGTCTTCAATCTGCCTCAAGAATGATTAGCGAAGGTGGTAGGGAATGAGAACGGCACCCATATGCATGTGCCGCACAGCCGCCCTGCTGCGTGCTGCCAACAGTTGATTCTGCAATAAAATAAAATAAAAATAAAAAGACTAATAAAAATTATCACCCCGAAAGCAAATAGTAGATGTCATGTAGTATATGTGTACCAAACTTCAAGTCAATAGGTGAAAAGGTTTGCGAGCTACAGTTAATTTAAAATCCTGGACAGACAAACAAACAGCCACAGTAGCGTATTATATAAGAGGATAGCTGAGTTTTGGTAAGGGATGTTCCAATCAGGTTTTTTAAGGCTGATAGTGTTAACGGATTTCATGTTACTTGATTGGCTGATTCTGATACCAATTCAGATTTTTTTTCCCGTTACCCCTTTAAAAAACTTTTTACACTAAGGTCCTGCATAACCAGATGCATAGAAGCCTTATGTCAAATATTAAAGTGTATTTTTGTAATTAAACTATAGACTATGGGTGTTATCTATTTATTTTGTATTAACAAAATGGAATTTTGTAGGCTTATTGTTCAGTGACCATACAAATGTTAAAATAAATAAAAGTTCCTTAAATTGCATACTTTAACAAATAAAATACATACAAAAGTATGTATCCATAATATATATGGCATAAAAGAAAATAAAATTCTCATAATTACAAGCTGTCATTTTTTTCTATATTGTACCAATCTCAAACAAAGCTTAATTTAACAAAAGGTAGTTTTCACCCTTCTGGATCAAAAAATATATATTACTGAAATAAATCAACTTTGTCATGATATTCTAATTTTATGACCGGCACCTGTATACTCTCACACAATCAATTGATATTGGCAATTAAACACTGCTTAATTGTAAATATACATGCACTTATAGATTTTAATCATTAATTGCATTACAGCTTTTTTGCTTTAAAATATACATTTACTATTTTTATACAGGTGTTTTTTTTTTTTTCTCAATGTATCAGCTAGACATTCGTAATTCTTGAGGTGTAATTAGAAAACATTGATTACCATTTTAATTATGTAGTACTTGTTTATTACCAAAACTTATTCTGTATGACACGCAGCAACAAATAATAAACACAGTTCAAATTTGTAAAACTGCAAATGTGTTAGATGTTTGTTTAAAAAGAAGATATAAGACTAACATGCTTAACGGGTTTATAAGCAAAAGACAAATTTTGCTGTTAAGCTAACATTTTTGTTTTTCCAATTGAAAATGTAAGCTGCTCTACTTAAAACAAGCTCTCTGTCCACGCTAAAATGGGGTCCGTTTTAATTAAAGCACAAAAATAAATAAAGTTCTAGTTATTTTTCTAAAGTAAAAAGGTCTAAATTCATTTAAGTAGCTTCTCTTGCCATCTAATTGCACAGGACAACTCCACCAGTTTCTTTTTCTCAGTTTATTACTCCACTTTCTGTAACGTAAAGGCTAATATTTCAGTCATCTCTTGCAAAACTAGCTCTTGCAGCTCTTCGTTTACACTGCAGGAAGCTTGTGGCAAAAAAGAAAAGACCCGCCTTTTCTCAACTACTCTAATACCATACGCAAAGGATCACTGCAACTAAGTTATTGTAAATCTTAGAAAAGCATTGGGCTGAAAAGATTGTTTTTTGTGACTGGCCAATTTACTGATCACCAGTCACGTCTTTTTTGTGAAAATTGGCCTATTTAGACCAGCACCCGAGCAATTGGAGCATCCATAATTTTGGCTGTGTTTTACCATCAGCTATGATATAAGTGCTGATGAACCTACTGAGGGATAATAATGGTTACTCTTTATTTCAGTTAAGAACTGTCACAGTTACATTCCACATCACTAGTGTTTGCTCTTAAAACTAACTTTTGATTGCTTTGCCATACTGAACTGCTCTTTCTATACCTTTTCTCCCTTAAAGTTTTTCTTAATATTTACAAAATATCAAATCCTAGGTTTGTCTGTGAGGCGAGTAACTGCATTCCTGGTTCATAGAGCAGCTAGAGTAGGCGACTGCTGTAGCCTTTAAGATATATTTAAGGTATTGTGAGTTTAATTCCTTTAAGTTTAATTCAGAGTAACAAATGACATTTTAAGTATAAAAATGAGGCTTTAAGGGCATTTAAAAATTATTGAGAATAGGTAAGAATATGCTTTCCTATGGTGAGTTGTTGATGATGTTCAACAAATATCTAGTTCAAAGCTTAGACAATAAGACAGTTTTTATTTCATTTAATTTTATTTAAATCTTGAGTATGGGAGACTTGAGAATACCAGATGCCTTTGCAAAAATCTCAGGCATACAAAGCTATTGCAGTTGAACTTACAGTATATGTGAAAAAGATCTCTTCTCACGGACAAAAGAAAAATATTAAACCTATCTAATAGCCAAGGTCATTCTCAGTAAATCAAATGCTTATATGAAGGAGACAGCTTGGCAAAGCAGTGCACAGCTATGCTTAATTAAAAACAGCAAGGTCAAATTAAGTTCACAACATGTTAAGATAAGTGCACAATCCAATCAGTCATTGCATGTTAAGGCATTTTCACACTGATAGTCTGTTTGCTTTATTCCAAATCAGGAGGTGATTAGTTGCTTTGCTTTAGTATCCAATTAGTTTGGTTGAGTTTCACATGGCAAACTTTCAAGTGAATGAGAAGTAACAACAGGTGACAGGTATCTGGTTGATTTATGTCATTAGACAGAAATGATTTTTTCCCAGGAAAAATTATCATGAAGGGTTGAACTGTGCATGTACACCATCGAATTTGAAATACCTATATGGTTTGTTTACCAAATAGAGCTCAAAGAGTGAAATGCCTATTATCTGATAACTAGTACATGAAAATGATACTTCATCTGCTACAGAAAAAACTTGTTCCTCTAGGCATATACTTAGAAGATGGGAATCTCTAGTGAGGGCATAAAGGGATGTGCTTCAATTTCATTCAGACAAAGCACATATCAGATGAGTTTAAATTCATTGTACGATGTTGCATATTTACTCTCCAGTAACCTAGTATATGAATGTCAGATAAGCTATTTAGTTTATCTTAAATCACGTCTCCAGGCTTTAAGCCTGTAAACGTGTTCATAATGTTCACTTTGGACTGTTTGATTTAACATTTACACATACTGTAGTGTCAAAGTTAATGTTTCTTCAGTTTCCACTTTTTGTCTGGTGTGAATTGATTGGATAGCATTGATAATTTCTGTGAATATCATCTGAAAATTTCTGCAATTGACATGACCTGGTTTTATAGTTTTAGGTGTACAGAGTGAAGAGAAAAGGAGACAGGATTTTTCCTTGTAGTGCTCCAGTGTTGCTCACATCTGTATCAGAAACACAGTCCTTGAGTCTCACAAACTGCAGTCGACAGACAGACAGTCCGTCTGTCCATTATCTAGGACACCATAGGCTCATCCACTTGCATGTCTCTGAACTTAGCCTTTAACAGGGATATGTGAGTGGTATTCAAGTCACGGGAGAAATAAAACTTCAACTTTATTGTCATGTGTACTCTCTACAATAAAAAATCTTATTCTGCGATAAGCAATACGCAAGAATACACAACAATAAACTAAAAATATTCAGGTCAAAAAGAAATGCAAAAACTAACAGAAGTAAGAGTGCATGTGCAAATAAACAAATGATTCAATATAAATTCTGTAGGTATATGATCTACAGATAGCCTGCTATCCTTCAGACACGAGCTAGCCTGCAGTGCTGAGGGAAAGGGTCATGGATGGGTTCTACTTACAAGCCTGATGGCATAAGGGAGAAAACTGTCTTTTAGCCTTGATGTTCTAGCTGCTATACTCTTGTAGCGTCTCCCTGATGGAAACAGTAGGAACAGTTCATGTTGTGGGTGGGTTGTGTCAATAATATTATGGGTCCTCCTGAGATCTCTGGTGTTATGGGTGTCCTCCAGTGCAGCTGTAGAGCATTGTCGTCCCATGCTGTACTGTTTCCAAACTAGACTGTGATGGAGTAGGTGAGTATACTCTGAATTGTGCAGCTGTAAAAGTTGCTGAGGATGCTGCTTGGCATGCCAAACCTCCTCAGCCTTCTCAGAAAATATAAATGCTGCCTGGCTATCTCTGCCAGGTCTGTGATGTTAGATGTTAGATCAGTGTTACTTTCCATGTTTTCTGGACGCCTACCATATCAGTGCCACTGATTAGGAAATATACTTAGTGAATGTGTCTGTGGTTTTATTCCAGTACACATTTCCCATTCATACAGTAGCTGTCTGAAACTGAGAGACATTGATTCCTGACAGAGCAGGAGTACTGTGTGGAATGCAGTAATTGCTTCTTTTACTGTATTGTGGCAGCAGAAATTGTAATTGAGAATAATGCATGTTAATTGTGGAGCTCTATATTTTTATGTTTTTGTTTAAATGAAGAACACCATACACAAATAAAGTTATATAAAAATGTCTCTGGTTTCTCTAAAGGTTAGATTCTAAGCATTGAACTGCTTACCTAATCAGAAACAAGTGCTAACTTTTTAAGAAAATTATTTGTTTTTTATCAGTGCATTGAATAAAACCTCTACTGTCCTTAAGATCCTAAATAAAATGTCTTTCTTCACAGCGGATTTTAAAAGAAAACCAATATTTCCTGGCTACATTGGAAAGGCAGAAACAACTTTTCAAGGAGGTGTAATTTGTAAATTCAGGCTTGTACAAATAATATATAATACACAAGTAACATATGAAAAATCTTTTAACAATTGTAAGCTACAATATGAAATGAAACTGGCCAACAAATAGAGGTTAAAAATGGTAATGCAAGTAGTTTTTACAATGTATGAAGGGAAATAAGTAAAGTGCATTCAAGCTCATCATTTCTGGAGTCAAAGCTCAGAGGCACAATTATTTTGTACATTTATTAAAGATTATTATTTCCCAATTAGAAAATATTTTTAATATGATTCTGTGTTTTTACATTTGTTTCTCGATTCCAGTATATTTCTTATAGATCATGCCTGGACATACCGAGTTAATAGTGCTAAGCAGCATTTACAGGAGATTCCTGGACTACTCCATCGTATGGCTAACCTTATGAAGATTGATTTTCATGGTGAATTCCCTGATGAGAATGTGGTGAATAAAGTGCTCTCTGAGATGTGGAAGTACAACCAGACTTACCAGCTGTCCCGGGGGGTAAGGAATAGATGCTTTTTTAGAATGGGGTGAAAATTTATTTATTATTAATAAGTATTTTTTTTTTTTTTAACTGTATGCAACTTCTTTTTTGTAGTTAGTTGAACCCCACTTTGTACAACTGATACAGTATTCTGTTTCTAATTAATTTTAATATTGTAGCAACAAATGTCAAAAAGTCTGAATTAGAGTAAGCTGCCCTAATTCAGGGTGTTCATAGAAAATGTAGTGATTTACTTCATGAGGTATAAGTACATTATAAACAAGAACAGTTGCAACGGATGTTTGAAATGATAAAAACATATGCATTAAATGTTTATAAAGTCTAAATAGTCTCTATTGTAATAGAAATATGTCATTTTTCACCCTATGATAGAGGTCCATAGAAGGTTACTGTACATTTCTAATAAAGGATCAAATATTAAAATCAACATCATATTTTTGATCACTAACCTTGAAATAGTCTAACGATACTTCATGTGCTTAGGCTTGAAATGTATCATTTTTAAGTTTCTGGAAGTGGTTCCTCGAGAGCTAGGACCACCAATAAAGAATCATGTCTCAAAAGTATAGGCAACCTCAAAACAGCATAAAAGTTGCATTTCACAAACCTATTACCAATCTCTCCTTTTTTTTTTAAATTTTTGTGAAATGGAGTAATTTTGATCCCTCCTATCCCTGTTGAACCACTGGGATCAGTTTATGTGGCATGGACAACTTCCAGTCCTTATGATTGTTTTTGCTGAAGACACTTATTGGTTTTCTCTTTATCATAAGGCTGTAGTTTTCTGAACAAAATATGGTCCAAAAATGCCCTAAAAATGAGGGATTTTTCTAGGGTAGAGGGCCAAAAATAGGGGGGAACACCCAAAAACTTGATGTCTTGCGTAACTAGATATCAAGATTAGTCAAACGATTTTATCATATGTGGAGGGTTTCACATACCGGTAAATCAAGAGGCACCAGATCAAAAAATAAATAAATAAAGTGAGTTCAAAGCATTTCCTAAGTAATTATTTTGAACACAATACATTTTTATAGATGAAAAGCTAAGGCAGAAAAAGCTATGTTAGTTGCAATATATTTCTTTCCTTTTATTTGATTGAAATTAAAGTTGAAATCGTATCTCTAGAAACAAAAACTAATCTGTCTGTTACACCTATTTAGAAATATTGGAATTGGATTTCAGGTACCACTGTAGTGTCTCCACAGTATGACTTGAGTGTATTCAGTTATGGTACATAACAAGCATTGCTTATACAGTATCTTAAATTTAGCCCTTGTGAGTTCTTGTGAAATGAACCCATATGTTTTTAATAGAGTTGCCAAGCAATAATTTTAGAGTTTAGAATGTGTTATACAATACACATACACATACTGTATAATACAATGTACAATATTATTTTTAAGCAATTTTTTATTGATGTCAAAATACCTTACAATTTTTAAAATTTCATATAGCAAAAAAACATGCCAAACACTATTTATTTCTCAGGATCTGATAAAAGTTCCATGTTAATTAACTGTGAATGGGAAAAAATGTCCTATTATACTTTTATGTTCTTACTGCTTAAGTGTCTTGTTCCCAACAGGGAGCACTAGCTCCTTGTTTAAGACCATGTACAATGCAGTCTTCAAAAGTCATTTTACTTAGAGTGCTCCACAACGGTGACAAAATAACCACAACAGAAATAATCTATAATAATAAAAGGCAAAGCCCTCACTCACTCACTCACTCACTCACTCACTCACTCACTCACTCACTCATTCTCCAACTTCCCATGTAGGTAGAAAGCTGAAATTTGGCAGGCTCATTCCTTACAGCTTACTTAAAAAAGTTAAGCAGGTTTCATTTCGAAATTCTACACGTAACGGCCATAACGGTCGACAACGTCCGCCATGTTGAACTTTCTTATTTATGGCCCCATCTTCACAAAATTTGGTAGGCGGCTTCCCTGCGCTAACCGAAACCGATGTATGTA
>JANRMT010062791.1:242981541-243004226 GCA_026402145.1 Polypterus bichir lapradei | reverse complement strand
ATATAGATATAGATATGGGAACAACACTCATATCAATGACAAAACAATTACATTAACAATCATGTTACGTTATTTTTTAAATTTTTCCTTTTCTTTTTCATACCTTCTTTTAACACACTACTTCTCCGCTGCGAAGCGCGGGTATTCTGCTAGTCTATACTAATAAAAGGCAAGCCCTCACTCACTCACTCATTCATCACTAATTCTCCAACTTCCTGTATAGGTAGAAGGCTGAAATTTGGCAGGCTTATTCCTTACAGCTTACTTACAAAAGTTAAGCAGGTTTCATTTCGAAATTCTACACGTTACGGTCATAACGGTCGACAACGTCCGCCATGTTGAACTTTCTTATTTATGGCCCCATCTTCACGAAATTTGGTAGGCGGCTTCCCTGCGCTAACCGAAACCAATGTACGTACTTATTTTGGTGGTATGACGCCACTGTCGGCCGCCATATTGAACTTTCCAACGTCACTTAATCTCCAACTTACTGTGTAGGTAGAAGGCTGAAATTTGGCAGGCTCATTCGTTACAGCTTACTTACAAAAGTTAAGCAGGTTTCTTTTCAAAATTCTACAGTGGTGTGAAGAACTATTTGCCCCCTTCCTGATTTCTTATTCTTTTGCATGTTTGTCACACGAAATGTTTCTGATCATCAAACACATGTAACCATTAGTCAAATATAACACAAGTAAACACAAAATGCAGTTTTTAAATGATGGTTTTTATTATTTAGGAAGAAAAAAAATCCAAATCTACATGGCCCTGTGTGAAAAAGTAATTGCCCCCTTGTTAAAAAATAACCTAACTGTGGTGTATCACACCTGAGTTCAATTTCCGTAGCCACCCCCAAGCCTGATTACTGCCACACCTGTTTCAATCAAGAAATCACTTAAATAGGAGCTGCCTGACACAGAGAAGTAGACCAAAAGCACCTCAAAAGCTAGACATCATGCCAAGATCCAAAGAAATTCAGGAACAAATGAGAACAGAAGTAATTGATATCTATCAGTCTGGTAAAGGTTATAAAGCCATTTCTAAAGCTTTGGGACTCCAGCGAACCACAGTGAGAGCCATTATCCACAAATGGCAAAAACATGGAACAGTGGTGAACCTTCCCAGGAGTGGCCGGCCGACCAAAATTACCCCAAGAGCGCAGAGACGACTCATCTGAAAGGTCACAAAAGACCCCAGGACAGCGTCTAAAGAACTGCAGGCCTCACTTGCCTCAATTAAGGTCAGTGTTCACGACTCCACCATAAGAAAGAGACTGGGCAAAAACGGCCTGCCTGGCAGATTTCCAAGACGCAAACCACTGTTAAGCAAAAACAACATTAGGGCTCGTCTCAATTTTGCTAAGAAACATCTCAATGATTGCCAAGACTTTTGGGAAAATACCTTGTGGACTGATGAGACAAAAGTTGAACTTTTTGGAAGGCAAATGTCCCGTTACATCTGGCGTAAAAGGAACACAGCATTTCAGAAAAAGAACATCATACCAACAGTAAAATATGGTGGTGGTAGTGTGATGGTCTGGGGTTGTTTTGCTGCTTCAGGACCTGGAAGGCTTGCTGTGATAGATGGAACCATGAATTCTACTGTCTACCAAAAAATCCTGAAGGAGAATGTCCGGCCATCTGTTCGTCAACTCAAGCTGAAGCGATCTTGGGTGCTGCAACAGGACAATGACCCAAAACACACCAGCAAATCCACCTCTGAATGGCTGAAGAAAAACAAAATGAAGACTTTGGAGTGGCCTAGTCAAAGTCCTGACCTGAATCCAATTGAGATGCTATGGCATGACCTTAAAAAGGCGGTTCATGCTAGAAAACCCTCAAATAAAGCTGAATTACAACAATTCTGCAAAGATGAGTGGGCCAAAATTCCTCCAGAGCGCTGTAAAAGACTCATTGCAAGTTATCGCAAACGCTTGATTGCAGTTATTGCTGCTAAGGGTGGCCCAACCAGTTATTAGGTTCAGGGGGCAATTACTTTTTCACACAGGGCCATGTAGGTTTGGATTTTTTTTTCTCCCTAAATAATAAAAACCATCATTTAAAAACTGCATTTTGTGTTTACTTGTGTTATATTTGACTAATGGTTAAATGTGTTTGATGATCAGAAACATTTTGTGTGACAAACATGCAAAAGAATAAGAAATCAGGAAGGGGGCAAATAGTTTTTCACACCACTGTATGCGTAACGGTCATAATGGTCGACAATGTCCGCCATGTTGAACTTTCTTATTTATGGCCCCATCTTCATGAAATTTGGTAGGCGGCTTCCCTGCACTAACCGAAACCAATGTACGTACTTATTTCGGTGGTATGACGCCACTGTCGGCCGCCATATTGAACTTCCAACTTCCAACGGTCTTTGTTACTTATGGGCCCATCTTCAAGAAATTTGGTACGCGGGTTCCCAACGCTAACTGAATCCTACTTACGTACATATATACGTCCATAGCCTGCAGCTCAGTCACCATGTGAGGTGGCATTAGGTCCCCCATCCCAACGCCTCCCACGTTGTTGGCTGCCTGCCTATATAAGGCTGTCCATCGCTCCAGTCTCTACATTCCCTTCCTTGCTTTGCCATGGGATTCACGTCTCCCTGCTGATAACTGCAGCCTTTTTATTTAATCCACGGCTTCTCTGCTGTTTTATTGTTCATTTATTATGATTATAGTTATTGTGTAGGTATTTTAGACTTACTTTACATTGTTCAGGTACCCATTTCCTTTATCGTTCCAACCGTACCCCCATTAACATGTCTATCGAGGTGATCCCCATCGATCAAAGAACTGTCACTTACCGAGTGGTTTCCATGCCCAGAGATGGCACCTGCCTTTTCCATTCTCTTTCTTACATATTGCATGGCCACATCGGGCTCACTCTTGATATCCAGAGGAACATTGTGTCTTATGTATTGAATGACTGGGACAGGTTCAAGGTGTGGACTGATGACGGTACAGGAGATAATTATACTACACAGGAACACTATAAGAGTGAAATGCTTAAGCCCTTCACCTATGGTTCTGCATGTGAGTTGATGGCTGCCGCTGAATTGTTCGGTTGTCGCTTTCAAGTGTACTGAAATGGCCAAATATTTTACACCTTTCTACAACCGCCAATGCCTCTTAAACATCTTAGATTCACAGGTGACGATTATATTTTCACATATATTGTCTCTTTCTTTCAGGTGTGTAATAGAAACCACAGCATAGAGAGAAGTGTGTACATTGCTTCTTATAGGAAAAGGCGATGGAAAAAGTGCACTTGAATAAAAGTGCACTTTTGTTATACTTTTACACCAACATATGTTCCTGTGTTTGAACGACACGGGCAGATGGGGAGTGTCTGATTATTGCATATAGCGCCAAAGTTACTGCTCTTTACCATTCTTTCCTCTGCATGTCCTGGAGTACAAAAGAAACAGCATACAGCAACATGCGGGTACTGGCAGGAACACTCAATAAAACTGAATAAAAAGAAAATCAAGTGACCGGTGAGATACGAAGGCGCCAGCTTCGCCAGCATTTGTGTGTCAGAACCGGGGGGGGGGGTCGCGTTAGTATGCATCGTGGTACACTGCAGAGCTATAGCGCGTCTTTAGTGAAAACAGCCCTGTCAGATGGGGTTGTATGGATTGATTCTGAACGCGACTGAGAGAATGAAAAGTGAATTAAAAAAAAAAAAAAAGCTAACCTTTACAAGGATCATAAATTGCACCGGCTGTTACAGACTGAAATCAAATGTATGCTTTTACTCTAAAATAGTAAGACTAAGAGCAGTTTACTTCTCAAAACGGAGTGGTGCAGGATCGAACTCGCGACCTTTTGATTCCAAGGCGAGAACTGATTCTATTGCACTACGGAGGCAGTTATAATAAACGGCCGTCAATGTCGCATGTTAAGGCGGCTTTTTGTTTCTGCAGTTATATTTTTGAATAAAAGCGCAATTGTGTTATATTTGAACCTTTTGTGAAAATGTTTCTTTGTTATTTGGACTTCAGGCTTCATACATTATATAGTTTATGCCTACATTTTGTCATCTACTACTAGAATATAAAAAACCTTTCTGTTTTAACAATGTGTTGACACAGATTACTGTAGAAACGGAACAGACATGAAATGCGTGTGTTCCAAATAACGATCTATTATTTCCACTCTAAAACTCCACTTCACTCCCAGATACTCAATCAAGGCATGAGCTGAGAGAAGTTCGTGCACGTTCTAAATTGGTGGGGGGATGGAATAGCCGGCTGCTCCTAGCTTCTCTTTATCAGCACATTTAGAAGACAAAGGACGCTGGCGGAGAGGTGTGAAGGGATTTAAGAAGCAATTTAAGGTGGGACGGAATTACGAGTTTTTTCGTAGGCTCTGGTAATTCTAGTGTTAAGCTCTTTCTGCAGACCCAAAGTAAAAGTTGACAGAGATGAACATACTGGGAGTGTATAGAGGGTTGGAGTCTAAAGTAATGCAGAGTAGTGGTCCCTGGGTTAAAAAGATCAGCAGCTTCTGTTCCCCAGCAGGTCCATCAGTGGTGAGATCTCAAAATGCCAGGGTTTGGTAACACTTTAGTAACTTTAGTATAAAATTGTTTTGGCAAAATTAACCAAACATTGTTGAACTAGGAGTTTTGCCATCCTTTTTGTAGAGATCTCCGTGAAACAAATAACTTTCTCTGTGTTTCTGCCAGCAGAGCCTAAGAAATACTTTTTCAATGATTTACAGTATATAGCAAAAGAAATAAAACAAAGGCAAGCAGTATATAATAAAATTGCAAGCCCTTTAATTATAATAGTAATAATAATAATCAGAAATAAAAATATATATTGTGTAGGAAAATATTTAATAAGTAAATTGTTTATGTGGATGCAAAGCTCATTAAATACACAGACCACAGTGACACAATAATTATTATAAATCTTCAGCTTTTTTGCTGCTCTGAGCAGAATTATTTAAGCAGAGATGAAGACAGACCAGGCGAAAAGGGTGTAAGTGTCCACATGGACCTGTCAACCCTGGAGTTGAATGTAATATCAGTTTCAAGTAAATTTTGTTGCATCTCTTTATTCTTTTTGATGATAGTGTTTTTAGAGGACTGAACATTTATTATAAAATTTCTATTAAATGCTTGTATAAGCTAGAATCAGACAATCCTAAATTGAAGTGTGTCAGATACTTGTTTTACTATTATGATATTTGCAAATAGCCATGGGAATAGAAGAAGGCAAGCTTTCACAGCATGGTGCCAAGGTAATAGTTCAATTTTGATCTCATCTGACCATAAGACCTTTTTCCACTTGGCATCAGAATCTTCAAGGTGCATTCTGGCAAAGCTGAAATGAGCCTTAATGTGGCTTTTCTCGATAAGCGGCTTTTTCCTTGCGACCCTCCCGATCAAGCCACAATTGTGGAGCACTTGTGAAATTGTTGTCACATGCACACAATGATCACTCTTTGCCATAAAATCCTGTAACTCCTTCAAAGTGGCCATTGGGCTCTTGGTAGCCTTTCTTACCAGTTTCCTTCTTGCTTTTCTATCCAGTTTGGAGGGACAGCCGGATCCAGGGAGGGTCCTAGTAGTACCAAACACTTGCCACTTCTTTATTAAGGACTTTACTGTGCTTCTTGGGATTGATAAAGCCTTTGAGATTTTTTTGTATCCATCTCCTGCCTTATGTCTGCCCACAACTCTATCCCTGAGATCTTTTGAAAGTGGCTTGCCACCCATAGTCAGTTGTTTGTTGTCAGTTGCACTACCAAGCAAGGGAGTGCTCCAGGAACAGCTGTTTGTATGCTTCACTAATCACACTGATTACAACTGATCACAGATGGAAGCCAGTAACCATGGTCTACAATGGAAATGGTTGTTACTTACACCAGATTGAGTTTACAAATATTGTTTAGGAGGGGGGTAATGCTTTATTAATATCAGTATTTCTTGTTTTTTCTTTTTTAAAATTCTTCTGAACTGTAGCTGTGATATCTTTCACTTGGTTGTTATAGATTGCATTGAGTAAGTAAAGCTGGAAAAACTATTGGTTTGTGTGTTTTCATTTAAAGCTGTAAAGCAAAAAAAATGAGAATATTTCGAAGGGGGTGATTCTTTTCAATACCCACTGTATATTTATATGTATGTATTACACTTTTACTATAAACCTTCAGTAAAAAGTAATATTTAGTATATAGTAAAAACAATATTTAGAATTATCTTTTCCTTAATATCGCATTAAATTTTGATTCCGTGTTTGGAGTTACATCTTGACAACGCAACGTATAACTGCCCGTGAGTGAATATCGTTTCTTTCTCTCTAATAGATAAACTGACCTTTTTGAATGTTTGTCCCTGTGATCTGTTAATTGTCATAGCAAAAGCTATTTTAATGGGAAACTGTAAACGTTTTAATATGAATGGCATATCAAGATCTCCTTTTGGTGTCTAATGTTATCCACGGAAGATGAACTACATTACCTTTCTTGTCGCCTGTTAATTTTTACATATCAGAATTGTTCGACCAATTTTGACTACAACTAATCTTGTCCAATTGCATAGCCCATCACTCATACATAAATTATGCAATAACATTACAATACATCCTTCTTTCAACAGTAATTCAGCCGGTGGAAGACCAGATGGTGTTAACAATTGTAGATATTCTATGGGATATTGGAAGTTGATGTTTTCATCTTACACACCATCACCACCAACTGTTTCAGCATAGTCTGTTGATACACATTTAACCAATTTGCCATGTTACCGATTGATAATTTTCGCGTTAATTCATTTGACTTCATCGTTTTTCTGTGCTAGGATTGCCCATGTACTCATTTCTTCTGTTGATAACCCTTCAGGATGAAATTCTTCAATAAGATTTGGCCATAATAAGTCTTCTTTTATTGGGAACTTAAAGTGAGAAAAACGTAAACATTTATAAGAGATGAAAGCGCAGGAACTGTGCCTTACAAAAGCATTTACACAAAAGAGAGGTGAGAGGACCATGGACGTGGGCTGTTAACCTGAAATGGTTGAGAGGAGGGCAGTACTTGAAAAAATCTCTTGGCAACAGCCTTGTCTCAAGATTTTCTTTTATAGTAGAGAGAAATAATCAAACACTTTACTTTAACGTTGGTGACTTTTTTTTTTTTTTTTTTTTTAACTGTGTTGCTATATTACATCTGCAGTGGACACCTAATGCAAGTTTCTTAACTGGTTTTTGATTTGTAATTTTCAGTTTTTCTTTCTCAGTCCTCAAGTTGGATTGTATGTCTTAGAAAGCATAAATACAATTAAAGAAAACTGAGTTTTTTAACACTCTTAGGCCTCTTAGATGGAATGTTTAGAGTTATTATAGTCACTATTTCTTAAACTTCATCTGCACTTTAAGTAGTATATGATGGTAAGCAGTATATGGGTGTCCATATATTCTCATTAATGGGAAGTAATGGGAAGAGTCAATTTTGTTTATAGGAAATAAATTTATGATAATTTTGTCCCTTTAATAAGATTTATGTTTTTAGAGGTGTTGTGGAATTGTGGACCTCTTTTTTTGATTTTGATCAAGTATATTTACAATTATTTTCTTACACTGTCTCCCTGAAGAGCTCCCAGACTTCTTACCAGAGATAAAACCTTCTCTGAAATGTTTGCACAATAGCAAGCCACCTCTATATCTATGTAAACCCACAGGGTTTACAAGGTATCAGACTCTCTTGCATGAAACATTGAGTATTTTCTGTATGTGCACTTTTTGTGTATATTCCTGGCTACACTTGCTATTGTGCACACCCCATCAAGACAAGTGTTGGAGCAATGATAGAAATGAGCTCACATATGTCTTTAACATTTAAACACTTTATTGTGATGTATACTCACTTGTGCTGAGTTGGTTGGCTCTACACATTGTTTGATCATTACTATTATTGTTAGAATTTTACAGCTGTACTAATACATCAGAAATCATTACCAATAAACTTTGTTTAATCTAATCAATAGCATTTTTTGCAAGTCATTTAAGTATTTGAGCATACTAATAATAATAATAATTCTTTATATTTATATAACGCTTTTCTCACTACTATTTGAGTATATGGTCATTTCCTAAAGGATATACAGCAACCAGGAGAGGTTCAAACACCTAGGAAGGCCTGTCAGAATAGTCCTTTCTTTTCTGTCTCTGTCCATCCTGGATCTTGGTTGGGTGTCATACAGTCTTAGAGGCTGTAGGGAAGCTGTAATGAGGCTTACTGAATGTCTCTGCAGCTTTAGACATACCCACATATAGCCTTTGCAAACCCCTATTAAGTTAGCTCAAATTGCTAGATCATGCTTGATTACATTAATTATTAATGGTTAAAATACACAGCCAGATCAAACATCAATAGTCTTGTATGTTAATCCATTATATACCACCGTTTGATATTTCTCTTGCATATCTCTAGCTTGTTACCTTGTCATCTGAAGGATAGCCTGGCTGGTTATGTTTCCATTTCTAAGATGGTGTGGTCAGCTCACTCTTTACCAATTTAATCACATAAACAACTATGTCCTCAAGTCACCTCTTGGGGCCTACAGATTTTTTAGTAGTTGTGCCACCTGGATCTCTAGTGCCATTTCAGGCTGTATGTGAAGCACCAAGGCCGCCTTGTTTCCAGTACACTGCACGTAATTACCATACTGAAATAATTTAAGGTAAATATCAGACTTCACATACAGTATGCTGAAAGGGCATCATTTTCATTTCATGAGTTTCTGATTACTCTTTTTCCCTTAAGTTTGTATTTCTATTTCCTTGACTAAGTAAAGTTATAATGTCTTTACATATTTTATTGTCTGCTAGATTATTCATTTGGTTCATCATCTGTTATTTATGTATTAACAGACTGCGGAGGAAAAAGTTCCAGTGTGGTATGTCATGGATGAATTTGGCTCTGAAATACAGCATTCAAATGAACCAACCTGTTGCACTGCTCCTTTATTTTACACATCACAGCAGATTGCTTACACCATCCTGTGGCCTCTCCGGGATCTGGACAGTGGAGGTAGCTCTGTTTTCTACCAGGTTGAGTCACTGTTGTCTTTGTATATACAACTGATTAAAGCATTTATTTAAATGTATTTTGTTTTACAAATGGGCCTGAATGATATTAGACAGAGTTGTTGCCTCCCGGCAGCATTAAAACCATGTTCTGTAGAGCCTGAATGTTTGAGAAGTGACATAAACATAAAAGGAACAATGAAATTATTACAGTTATTACATAAAAATGATGTAAAACTGGAGAGATGAATTCACAAACAAGAGTGTTGACAGTCACTTTCAGGATTAGAGATTTGGAAGTATAAATCTAATTTGAGGTATCCACACCGTATTGTGCATCACCTTCTTTAGTGTCCATGGCATCGTTGTAACATGGGCAATACATACAAGTGTTAGAAAGGATGATACATTTACCAACATACAATAAAATTGAAAACTGCCTAATAAAAAATTATATTGGACCTTTATTAATGGAAGAAAAAGGCCATGATATGTAAGAAAAATAATACAAGAGATAACTGTTTAATTGTGAAAGAGTTTTGGGATTTTGGGATGACACTATCCTAACTTTGTTATGCAGACCCACAAATATGTCCTCCACCTCAACTCTTGTACTCTTATCCTTGCGTTCATCTGGCTGGGATGGAGGCAACTTACATCCAGGATTCTGGTCCAACTTCACCCAGTGCTGATTCCACATCCTCCTCACCCCTAACCTACAGACCCCAGTAGCAGAGGCTTGGGGCTGGTTTAGTTAATTGTTTCAGTTATTATACTCTTTAACAGTCCTAATATTCCAAAAGTAGAAGCAAAGCAAATGGATGTGACAAATCACCATACAACATACAGTGCATCCGGAAAGTATTCACAGCGCATCACTTTTTCCACATTTTGTTATGTTACAGCCTTATTCCAAAATGGATTAAATTCATTTTTTTCCTCAGAATTCTACACACAACACCCCATAATGACAACGTGAAAAAAGTTTACTAAAGATTTTTGCAAATTTATTAAAAATAAAAAAATTGAGAAAGCACATGTACACAAGTATTCACAGCCTTTGCCATGAAGCTCAAAATTGAGCTCAGGTGCAACCTGTTTCCCCTGATCATCCTTGAGATGTTTCTGCAGCCTAATTGGAGTCTACCTGTGGTAAATTCAGTTGATTGGACATGATTTGGAAAGGCACACACCTGTCTATATAAGGTCCCACAGTTGACAGTTCATGTCAGAGCACAAACCAAGCATGATGTCAAAGGAATTGTCTGTAGACCTCCGAGACAGAATTGACTCGAGGCACAAATCTGGGGAAGGTTACAGAAAAATTTCTGCTGCTTTGAAGGTCCCAATGAGCAGTGGCTTCCATCATCCGTAAGTGGAAGAAGTTCGAAACCACCAGGACTCTTCCTAGAGCTGGCCAGCCATCTAAACTGAGCGATCAAGGTAGAAGGGCCTTAGTCAGGGAGGTGCCTAAGAACCCGATGGTCACTCTGTCAGAGCTCCAGAGGTCCTCTGTGGAGAGAGGAGAACCATCCCTGAAGGACAACCATCTCTGCAGCAATCCACCAATCAGGCCTGTATGGTAGAGTGGCCAGACAGAAGCCACTGCTTCGTAAAAGGCACATAGCAGCCCACCTGGAGTTTGCCAAAAGGCACCTGAAGGACACTCAGCCCATGAGAAACAAAATTCTCTGGTCTGATGAGACAAAGATTGAACTCTTTGGTGTGAATGCCAGACGTCACGTTTGGAGGATACCAGGCACCGCTCATCACCAGGCCAATACCATCCCTACAGTGACGCATGGTGGTGGCAGCATCATGCTGTGGGGATGTTTTTCAGCGGCAGGAACTGGGAGACTAGTCAGGATAAAGGGAAAGATGACTGCAGCAATGTATAGAGACATCCTGGATGAAAACCTGCTCCAGAGCGCACTTGACCTCAGACTGGGGCGACAGTTCATCTTTCAGCAGGACAACGACCCTAAGCACACAGCCAAGATATCAAAAGAGTGGCTTCAGGACAACTCTGTGAATGTCCTTGAGTGACCCAGCCAGAGCCCAGACTTGAATCCGATTAAACATCTCTGGAGAGATCTTAAAATGGCTGTGCTCTGACGCTTCCCGTCCAACCTGATGGAGCTTGAGAGGTGCTGCAAAGAGGAATGGGCAAAACTGGCCAAGGATAGGTGTGCCAAGCTTGTGGCAACATATTCAAAAAGACTTGAGGCTGTAATTGCTGCCAAAGGTGCATCGACAAAGTATTGAGCAAAGGCTGGGAATACTTTTGTACATGTGATTTTTCAGTTTTTTTTTATTTTTAATAAATTTGCAAAAACCTCAAGTAAACTTTTTTCACGTTGTCATTATGGGGTGTTGTGTGTAGAATTCTGAGGAAAAAAATGAATTTAATCCATTTTGGCATAAGGCTGTAACATAACAAAATGTGGAAAAAGTGATGCACTCTGAATACTTTCCGGATGCACTGTAGGTATTTATTTATCAATTGATTGATACATTGACTACATTATTTGTCCTGTGAATATCCTTGTTTTTTATGGTTCTGCTTTTGTATGCATCTGCATTTCTAATCTAATAATCTCATTTAATTTCTGCACATAGCAAGCTTATGCTGTATTACATTGGGTGTTACATTATCTACACTAGCTATTAGTGATTACACAAGTCCAATTGTAAATTCATGGAAATAAAAAAAATGTTAAAGGTTAGGTATACTCATGATGCTGTTTTTTTTTTTTTTTTTTTTTAAATTTATTTTTTTTTTAAATATTGGCCATGTGATAGTGGAATCTGTCAAGATTCTTTCTAGGAAGCAATATAAATGCAAGGGTTTTATTTTGTTGATTTTTAGTTATTTCATGTCTGATTCTACATTCATATTACCATTCAAGTACTACAATACAGCAATTGAGTTCTACTTTATTTCACTGTGGTAAAGTTCTATGCCTCTCTATGGAAGATAAATTGGCTTGACCAGAATGTTGAATTAGTATGTCAAAGAAGCAGATTTTTTCTGCCATATGGTTCATTTTAAACATTAAGAATACATGATTGGTGTCATTAAGTAACATTTGCTCCCATCTTGGGTACATAATCCTTTTGTAATATCGACTTAATAAGTAGCTTATTCCTCCTGTTTGAGATTCAGGGCCCAAATTTAGAAAATTACCTAGGTGTGTTTTAAATGTATGTTAATGGCAATGCAATAAAATTGGAAATAATTAGTTTAATGGTAGGTTTTTGACACTTGTCTTTTGAGGAAAAGTTTTCATTTCTATTTACAGTGGCTTGAGTGAGTGGAGTTTTCATATAAAAGACCATACATGGGAGGGACAGAAGAGTGCCACATGGAACCAGTCTATGGGAGGAAATTGCAGCTAATCTGAAAATGAAGTGTGTTTTATATGTTGATACATAGTAAAAAGTAAATATTTAACTTAAAAAGTGCATAAATGCATAAGTTACCAATGAGAGTCAAACAATCATTTTGTTTAGCTTAACTTCAAGCTACTGTTTGGTTTATAGTGCTGTTGTTTTTTTGACAGAGGAAATTACACGTGATTATGCCTATGGGGAACCCGATCCTTTGATTCGAAAGTGTAGGTTGTTGCCATGGGAATATGCTGACCTGCAGAGCTTGAGTTCCTATACTTCTGAACCACCAGATGTTTATTATGAGGTATGATTTATAGGAGTTGACTCCATTACATAATCTTTTTTCTCTCATTAAAATATTTATATTGTGTACTGTTTTCTGTTTCTTTAATGTTCTGATCACTGATAATTCTGACATGTGTTTCAAGCTCATAAATAACAAAATAAATTTTATAACTCACTTGAGAAATCTAAATTCCTGTTGAATGCAACAGTGGATATTGCTGAGTGGATGTTTCAAATTTCCAGTATTGCTCCAAAACATTTGAGAACTAAAAAATAAATTTCAAATAAATATAGATTCGATTATTGCCAACCACTGTCATTATTTGCATTAGTCAAAAAAAAAAACAACTTTATCCAGGTTAAGTGCAGCATAGCAGAAATGTTTAGGAACATCAAACAATCTTTCAAGAAATATCTGGGCCTTTTTATGTTTCAAAGATAACTTTAACGATAATGTTTACGTGAGATAAATAAATAAACCATAGTCAATAAGGTTCTGACATTTTACTAGTGTGATGTTCAACATCTGATACTTTTATGTTTGCCAATGACACATGCACAGGTGGAAATCAGTTCAGAAAACATCATGTTACAATCGGGGATGTCTAAAATGTTTAAGTATGCTAAAAACTCAAAGTTGAAATTTTCAACCCATTTTCTCTTCTACTGTTTGTTGAGAAAGTAAAAGCTAAACCTTTGAATAGTTATTTTATTTCTGAGTATCATATCAAAGTAACAAGGTAAAGTTCATGAACTCTTTAGAATTAATTTCTGCATTAATTACTAATAAAAATGAAGTGTGATCTTCAGCTATACAAAATACATTGTTTAAACCTTGAAATTCCAGCATAGAAAAAAGTCAGTGAATTTCTAGGCTAATAACTTGTCCAAAATCTAATTGGATTCAAATATTCTGATCTGTAAGATAAGTTTAGAGGTTCCCTGTCTCATTTGCAGAGTCGTACAAAGTTACTACTGGTAGTCTGTCCTTTTTGAGAAAGATCTGTTCATGTAAACCATGCCATGATCAAAAGAAATATTGGAGGACATAGAAATCGTATGACATCTCACAATGAATGGCCATTTAGCACTGTTGCTTCCTCCTGATCTTAGTAAATGATTTCCATCCTAGCTGCTCATTTGCTTCTGTTGCAGAAAGTTAACACATTTTCTTTATCCTGTTTCTTTGTCCTGTTTCATTACGGAAGACGAAAGTATTGCATGGAAGGCACTCTAATGCTTTTGATTCATCAGAGAATGCACAGCGTTGTAGCTCCATGAATGCTGACCTTGACCCAACAACAGCCAGTGTGCAAAATATGCTAGATTTCTGAATTACAAGGGATTTCTCCAAATCTTAATTTATCCTTAAGTATTTTTGTACATTAGACACATTATCTTTAATTATTAATTTTAGTTTAATCCTGTACTATTTTTAATTATTAATATTGTTTTTTTACCTTACTGATCTGTCACGCTTGGAATATTTGTATGTTTTTATATACTTGTTAACTGGCCAGGAATTTGCAATAATAGTGCTTTGGTTTTAGCCACCTTTGGTTTTACAGTTGCAGTAGAACCCCTTTTATCTTCCTAATGAAAGTGCCCAGATAATCTTACTGTCCAGTAAAATTAACAAGCTCACTTAGACATTACCATGGCCAAAATTAACAATGCTCTTGATAGGTAGAAATTGGTGAAAAACATTCTAACAGAATAGATACCTTTTACTGTGGTTTGCATGGTCAAGATGGGTTGTGCTACAATCTTATTTGTTGATATCCTGACTCCCTGGTTAAGCTGTTTGGTAATATAGTAAATCTGTATGGAATCTCATCTATATGTGTTGTAACTTATTTGCAATAAAGAAAAAAAATCTAAAATTTCTAAAGGTCTGGCTCATTAACCTATAGTAAATACAGTAAGACAAACTGTCTACAAATGGAGGAAGCAGAGTACTGTTACCACCCTCACTAGGAGTGTTCATGCTACATAAACATAGGAAGAGTATAGCATGCAGTTCAGAAAAGATCCAGGGATAATGGCAGTTGACCTGCATAAATCTCTTGAGTTTGGCCGTCTATTTATGTGTCCACTGTAAGGAAAACACTGAACAAGAAGAGTGTTCATAAAAGGAAACCATGGATGAGACCACTGATTTCCAAAATAAATATTCCTGCACATGCTGCACAAAGCTGAAAAAGTGCCATATCCATTATATGCCTAAAAATGTTTCAGCTTCTTGCATGTTCTAAAGGAAATGTGCATTTAATTTAGCATATATTAAGTTTCATAGAATTATTGTAGAAGAGTGATAAAATTATTTCTTTTCAATGTCGTATCCAAAAAAGATTAATCTATCTATCTATCTATCTATCTAATTAAGTTTGATAGTTATCTGTGAGCTTTTCATGTCTGAGTGACTGATCAGATGTATAATGTGAAAAAAATTGTTTCTAAGGTATTATTGCACAATTTGTAATATGGTGCAGCATATTTACAAATCACAGAATAAATAACTCCAGTTGAAACTTATGTTATCTTGTTTAGACAATTTTTCAAGAGAATAAAGAAACTCTTCCTCTTCCAGTTGAGCCTCAGATATATCCAAAAGACAAGATATTTAGGTAAGTTTAACTTTCAAATAATAGGTACAGTATCTTTTACTTGTATGTAAAGAGGAAAAAAAAGTCGTAATTATTGTAGGTTATTTATAAAGACCCTCAATAATGTCGAAGTAGCCAGTTTTACTTATTGAAACACTGAGCTTTGTTTTTCATGGTAACTAACTAAACGGTTATAATTTGTTGTTAGTTTTTAGTTAATGTACAGCTCAAGCAAATAATGGAAGTTCCTTACATTTTTTTGTTTTTTTTCCAGGGTTTTTACTGAGATGACATACATTCATGAAAATATGCAACATCCACGTTTTATTTTCACTAGTTGCAAAGATGAGGCAGACATCCTTTTCATGTATTCTCACATTAAAGACTACAGGTGATTTTTAATATTTTATTTAGTCGAAATGAAAATCAGCAAATATTTATTTTTATAATTTTAACATTACTGGTTTTTAACTAATAAAACTATGATTATATCAGTTGTAGTGTAATTAAAAAAAAAACATTTAAAACATTACTGAAACAGATGCAAATGAATAATACAGACTGTTGCTTTGCATTTCTAACTTTTTCATTGTTGAAGTCATTTAACAGCTTTTGTTTTTTCAAAATGTTATCAGACATTTGTCTTATTAGGGATTTTAGGAAAGCATCTTTAGGAGTGCGTTTATCTTAAGTCTATTAAAATTTGTGTTTTTCCTTTTACAGAAAGTTGAGCGAAGAGAGACCTCATGTTCTAGTGAATCAATTTCCATGTGAGAATATTGTGACTGTGAAAGATTGCTTGGCTTCTGTGGTAAGAAGACTTGGCTTGGTAGAAAGTACAAAATGGCTGCCACTTACATTTAATCTTCAAACTGAGTTGCCTCAATTTATTAGCTACTATCAACAAAACCAAGCAAGGTAAAAAAAATAAAAAAACAATTAGTAGTTATATATGATTGAAAATGTTTCAGTACTGAAGAGTCTTTTATTAGTATTGAAAAACCTACACACAAACGCTCATACTGTGCCCACTTTATTTGATACATCTGCTCATTAATTCAAATTCCCTTCTCATGCACACAAATGATCATGAGGCTGTAACTCAATATACAGAGCTTGCAGACATGGTTAAGACGTTTAGTTTTTCAACCTATCATTAAAATGAGTAAGATAAAGTCAGTTTTGTGGGCGAAATCACCATATTAATGAGAAATGTCATAGGAAGTTCTATCTAAAATTGCCAGATATTTTCAGACTTACTTAAAGACCTCAAATACTGTTAACACCCTTTATAACATTGGTATGCAAAGTGCATATTTAAACCCCAACCTGGAAGCAGATGGGCTACAACTGCAGAACACCACTCTGTGCTTCATTTCCATCAGCTTAAGAATTTCAAGATGTGGCTGCAGAGTGGATAACTGAATATAAAAATTAGATAATTGAAAGTTGAAAAAAAAAATCTCCTGGTCTGTTTGTTTATTTTTTTTTAACAATGAAGAGGTCATAATTTGATATAAGATGTATTAGCCCATGTTTCTTTCTGTCTGTGGTGTAGGCTGAAAATGGTAGTGGAACAATGTTGGGAATATTTTCTTAGTACAAACTGAGCAAAGCAAAATAAGGATAATTTTTACTGGCCCTAGGGATCCCTTTATGGTCATAGTGTACTTTTTTTTTTTTTTTTAACCAATCGATACTTCTAGCATCACGTCATAAAGCATGCATTGTCTCAAGATGGTTATGTAAACACATGACACAATCATTATGATTTCATGTGCAAAATATTAAAAGGCTTCAGTGTTAAAAACTGGTCTTGGAATTCCTAGAAACACAAAGCAGGCATAGCCCTGAAACTCAAGCCAGGTCTAGACCTACACTCTCAAAAGACCAAACCTGAAAACAAGAGAAGGGGGACCTGTTAAAATCCCTAGCTCAATTAACCAAAACATAACATAAAGTTAAAAAAACACATAAATATCCAAAACAACAATGAATTTTAGAAATAACTGAGGAAGTTCTTATCCACTAAAAAAACACCCCAATTGCAATAAAAACAAGTCCATAAAAACTAACAGGAAAGACCTAGACCAAAAAATTCAGAAACCAAGATCAAAAAAGAGCAATCCAAAAAAATGTTAAAAAGATGAACAAACACTCACAAAAGTCAAGAAAGTCAGCTAATGGCTTTCCAAAGGACTGGGGCAATGTGTAGCATGTGTAGGTCAGGTCACACCTGAAATCCCCAAATGCATTATTAAAGGGAGAGGGACCAGGGCAAAATTACAGATAAGAAAAAAGCAATGGAGTGGTGGGAAAAGTACAAGATTCACAAAAACATAACAAAATAAAGATAAAGTCCTGACACTAATGGAGCACCTATTTGGGATGAAGTAGAACTGGAGATTTGTTGCCTGAAAATAAAATAAAATAAAGTCTGCAGGAACTAGGTAACACTATCAATGTAATATGTAAGATATTACTTAAGGTGTGTTTCCAGCAACTTTTTGAATCCATCCTTTTAGTGGAGCATGACACATACTGATGAAAGTTCCTTCTAAACTCACATAGTTGAAGTTGCAACAAATTGTACCTACAGGGTAAGAGTGAGTTATCATTAGAGTTTTGCTAATAGAGCATATTTTTGTTGCAGAGTCCAAATATGCAGAGGGGGGAATATAAAACTTAATAGGGATAATGTAACTTAACGTCTCTCCGCAGATGAATTCCAACAGCCTGTATTTCTATTTCTTGATTATAAATATTAATTTTAACTGTAATATGCACTCTTTTACACTATTCCACATTTACATAGATGCCCATTCCCCACTTATTTCCACACCAAACTGGGTCTCTGCCAGAATGAGTAAAATTAAATCTCTCTAGCATTAAAATAATGTAAGGTATACAGGTTTCAGCCAGCTCTCCATAATACACAAGAAAGTAGTAAAGAGGCTATATATTTGCAATTAAACAATCATACTCTCTTGTTTTTGCCATGCCCTCAATGATTAAACTATACATTAAAAAACACATGAATATAAATATCAATAAATGTCAGTATAAAAGGAGGTGTTTGTACATTTGATAGAAGAATCAGTGAGCAAGTGACATTCCATCTATGGTCTAGCGACCCATGTCCTGCTTACAGAGGAACTGAAGCATTACGTACATCCAAATCTGTTCCTTGGAGAATCGCAGTCAGGGTGGGTGATGAAGCAGTCCATACAGATGAAACTACAGTTTTGACTTGCTTTTGAGCAGCTGTTTAAAGCTGATCCTCCGGCTAGGACGTTGGACATCTCTGGATCCAAGGTTCTTGAGGCTAATTCTCCAAAAAGCTAAGAATCTCACTGAGATTGCACAGTTGGTAAATCAGCTGAGGGTAGGGAATGCTGCAGGGATCTGTGGTATCTGGGGTGAACTTCCTCTTGGCAAAGCAAGCAATTTTTGCTTCCATTTGGGAGATGAATGTCATCCCAACTGACTGGAAAATGGGATTGTTGTCCCTATCTGAAAAGGGAAGGGTGATCACCTGGATTACGACAACTACAGGATGATAACACTGCTCTCAGTGCCAGGTAAGATCCTCGCTAGGGTTATCCTTAATAGGGTCCGTGATCACTTGCTCACCTGCCAGCAACTGGGGCAGTCTGGTTTTACGCCTAAGAAGTCTACCATCGATTGCATCTTGGCACTGAGGGTTTTCATTGAGTGTAAGCACAAATATCATAAGTTTCTTTGCAGCCTTTGTTGATTTTCATATAGCATTTGACTCAATTGATCAAGCTGCCTTGTGAGACATCCTGAGCCTTTGCAGGATCCCCCTGAAGTTGCTGGATGACATGGCAGGCCTGTACACTGGCACTGTGAGTGCTGCTGTGCATAGTGGAGGCAGAACCTCTGAATTCTTCCCAGTTGATTCTGGTGTTCGTCAGGTGTGTGTTCAATGATTACCACAGACTGGGTGTTGGGTAGGGTTGTGGGGTCCAGTGACTGTGGGGCATCTGTTGGTGAAGAAAAATTTACTGATCTTGACGTTGCAGGTGGTGCTATGATCTTCGCGGAGTCAGTGGAGGCTCTGATTGGGATTTTCGAGAGACTGAGTGAGGAGTTTGAGTGTCTGGGCTTGCAAGTGGTTGGTAATCAGTGACCTAAGACTGTAACTCGACACCTTTGGTTCTGTACTTCTTCAGAGAATCCTTGGGTACCAATGCTTTGACTTTGTCTCAAATGTACAGTTGCTCACAAAGTCCCAAATGAGGTAAATTACTTCCATTGTGAGGGAGCATCAGTTATGATACTATGGCCATATGCTGCAATTCCCCGAGTGTTTTCCAGCTCGCATGATCCTCATTATTGAGGACGCAAGCAGATGGAGCAGGCCAAGGGTACACCCATGTAACATCTGGCTGCAGCAGATAGGTTGTCATTTCTGGAGGGTGGAACTGGACCACGTGTCTACCTGGAGGGTTCCCAACTGGAGTGCCAAGCTGTTTCGTTGTGTGGAGGATGCAGCAATGTGCTGTACTGGTACATGCTCCCCAACCTGAATGTTAAAATTGAAAAATGGTAAAGTTCTAGACAGCCATCATCCATAAAAACCGTAATGGAAAGAAGTAATAGGGTTGATAGTGTGGCTGTGCGATGTCTTAACTTCAAGTCAAAAGATCGCCTGGTGGGGGGTAATGGTGCACAGGCATTTTAGCTCAGGATGCAGTACTTCTGTTGTCTCACAGATTGTTGCAGGTCAGCAGTATTCAGTAATGTTATTACAATTATTTTACAGTGACTCATTCGAAGTCCATTTTAAAGTGCCACAAATCTCAATGTCATATTGGTATAAAACATCCTTATCATGAAATGGATTTGAATAAATGTCTTCTTGGACCAAGTCTGTATTTTAATCTGACTCCATTCCAAAAGACAGCATTTCAAGGAAGCAATTTGACTAGATTAAACAAGTTATCTATATTTGTACACAAAAGATTTAAAATTTATTGCTCTCATACCCCTGAAGTTGTGAGAGAGATTGTCAGACTTGATAAAGAGGTTGTTAAATAAAGTCACATCCTAACGGGCAGTTTTCTTAACATCAAAAAGATAAATTATATTATTTTATTCCTTTACAACTATACTTCCTGATGTTCTTTGTCCACAGTGATTATGTAATCGTAACAATTGGAAAATTATAAATACGAGCTCATTGTTTTATTTTGTAAAACTTGCAATTTGCCTTAAGTTTTTGCCAAGGTCTGCTAGAGCCATGAAAAACAAAAATATGTTCCCATTCCTATTTTTATTATACCCATTGAATTAAAGAACTGTAAAACAGGATATGTGGTTTTAGCATGGTCACACGTGCTAGAACAGAAAAGCAAAAGATTCCATATTTTTTTGTTTCTATTAGAGAATAAAAGTACATATTTTAAGATTGTTATTAAATAAAATCTCCTTTTGTTAATTATTATTGTGGCTTACTTTTTCGTCCATATCATGCATAATTTGTTGTGGAACCCACTTTTTAAAATATGAAGAACAAAAATTATATTAAAGTGATCAAAGGTTATCATGACTCTGTTTTGTTTAATAGAAAAAAAATATAACATCATGTAACATAAAAAAATGGAATTAATGGATAACTACATTTCATCAGATTTATTTAATACATATAGATGCAAGTTCCTTAAGTGATGATCATCTATGGAAACCAGCCTATGCTTTACTCAATGAAAGTAGCAGGGTTTTTGGTTGTGTCACTAAATAAAGTCTAAATACAGTATATGATGTAGTCAGTCAGTCATTGTCCAACCCGCTATATCCAAACACAGGGTCACAGGGGTCTCCAGGATCCAATCCCAGCCAGCACAGGGCACAAGGCTGGAACAGATCCCAGGCATCAGCCCACCGCAGGACACACACACACACTAAGGACAATTTAGGATTGCCAATTCACCTAACCTGCATGTCTTTGGACTGTGGGAGGAAACCCACGCAGACACGGGGAGAACATGCAAACTCCACGCGGGGAGGACCCGGGAAGCGAAGCCTGGTCTCCTTACTGCGAGGCAGCAGCGCTACCACTGTGCCACTGTGTTGCCTGTATATGATGTATTTCAACGTTAACTGTTTTTTGTGTTTATTTTGAGTTTTTCTCCCACATTCCCAAAGATGAACATTTTAGATTGGTTGGGGGTTCCAAATTGGCCGATTGTGAGTGTGGCTGTAATCTCTCAGTTGCTTTCAGCTGGGTTATATGGGTTTGGAAATTTTATTTAGTGTGTATAATTAATGGATTTTAAAAAATGTAGTTAATTGTATTGCATTGTATTATTTTATTATTCATTGTTAATTATTTGTTATTAGTAGAGCATTAAATATAAAGAACGAAAGAATAACATTGGTAATTGTACATAATTAATAGTTTTTAATGTATTGGTGATTTTTTATTCTAGAGGTAAAGATAATCATTGGATTTGTAAGCCATGGAACCTTGCAAGAGGCCTGGACACCCATATAACAAATGACCTATCCTATATCATTCGACAGAGAGAAAGCACACCAAAGGTACTGTACCATTTTATATATTTTTTTGTATGTATGTTTTTTTTATGCTTATGTTTTTCGTAATTGTTTGACAAGATAACACAATTGTGAAGAACATAACGTGGCAAACACGGACACAGTATTGCATGATTGGCTAAGAATGTTCAAATGCTACAGTGATGCTGGACAGCTGACTATAGTAAGTCGGTGTTGGGTTGAGCAGATAACAGTACGCTCGGTTGGTTTTTGGAACGTTGGTTTGGTGGGGCGTACTTTCCAGGACTAACATCGTCGACTGATTTAAACCCTTCGACAGCTCCGGAACCGTAAGTAATTTAGAACATAACGCCATTTGCTTGGTATGTCGAAATCTATCTTTGGGCAGTTCAGTTTTGGCATCCGCCCTTCTGACATCTATTGGCAAACTGAGTAATGATGGCTCGGTATTAATAATGGTCATTGTTTAAATTTTAGCCGATCTCATATCTAAAATGACCATGCCAACATAATTATTACTCCAACTCTGATTAGAGTTGTAAAATACGGTTTGTACGAGGTGCGCCAAAGAGCTGAGTTCACGTCTCGCAGCCCTGTTTAAACAGGAAGCTCTTCATTACATCGGCCGAAAAGGTCTATTTTAAGCACAAATCAGTGCCAGGATAACAAAATCATTTCAAGGACATAAAAAACAAATAATTCTTTGCAGAGAAAGTATGGATTTCACAAACGTAGAATTTGGAGCCCCATTTGATCAGGCTCCCGGTTGCTAGTGTGTATGTATATATGTGTATATATATATATATATATATATATATA
>JANRMT010062791.1:242923102-242964485 GCA_026402145.1 Polypterus bichir lapradei | reverse complement strand
GAGAAATTGCTACAATATTACGAGTGGCAAAATCTACAGTTTGGTACATCCTGAGAAAGAAAGCAAGCACTGGTGAACTCAGCAATTCAAAAAGACCTGGGCATCCACGAAAGACAACAGTGGTGGATGATCGCAGAATCATTTCCATGGTGAAGAGAAACCCCTTCACAAGAGCCAACCAAGTGAACAACACTCTCCACGGGGTAGGCGTATCAATATCCAAGTCTACAATAAAGAGAAGACTGTATGAATGTAAATACAGAGGGTGCACTGCAAGGTGCAAGCCACTCATAAGCCTCAAGAATAGAAAGGCTAGATTGGACTTTGCTAAAGAACATCTAAAAAAGCCAGCACAGTTCTGGAAAAACATTCTTTGGATAGATGAAACCAAGATCAAGCTCTACCAGAATGATGGCAAGAAAAAAATATGGAGAAGGCGTGGAACAGCTCATTATCCAAAGCATACCACATCATCTGTAAAACTGTGGAGGCAGTGTGATGGCTTGGGCGTGCATGGCTGCCAGTGGCACTGGGACACTAGTGTTTATTGATGATGTAACACAGGACAGAAGCAGCCGAATGAATTCTGAGGTGTTCAGAGACATACTGTCTGCTCAAATCCAGCTAAATGCAGTCAAACTGATTGGGCGGCGTTTCATGATACAGATGGACAATGATCTAAAACATACAGCCAAAGCAACCCAGGAGTTTATTAAAGCAAAGAAGTGGAAAATTCTTAAATGGCTAAGTCAGTCACCTGATCTTAACCCAATTGAGCATGCATTTCACTTGTTGAAGACTAAACTTCAGACAGAAAGGCCCACAAATAAACAGCAACTGAAAGCCGCTGCAGTAAAGGCCTGGCAGAGCATTAAAAAGGAGGAAACCTAGCATCTGGTGATGTCCATGAGTTCAAGACTTCAGGCTGTCATTGCCAGCAAAGGGTTTTCAACCAAGTATTAGAAATGACCATTTTATTTCCAGTTATTTAATTTGTCCAATTACTTTTGAGCCCCTGAAATGAAGGGATTGTGTTAAAAATATACTTTAGTTCCCTCACATTTTTATGCAATCTTTTTGTTCAACCCACTGAATTAAAGCTGAAAGTCTACACTTCAACTACATCTGAGTTGTTTCATTTAAAACTCATTGTGGTAATGTACAGAACCAAAATTAGAGAAAAGTTGTCTCTGTCCAAATATTTATATTTATTTATATATATAAATAAATATGTTGTTACTTTTTAAAGCCTAACATTGATTATGAACACATATTTGAAAATAATTGTTCAAAACAACTAATAAGCATGTCCATACCCTGGTAAACAGGCATAACATACTGAAACAAGAGTGCATATTTATCACATAATTTCTGTAAACGTTCAAGAAGATTTTTGTATCTTTCCAAATAGTTTATTTTTGAAACTAGGACTTTTTTTATCAGTACAAAAAGTATGCATTGAATTGTTTGTATTTATTTATTCTTTCCCTTTTAATTTTTAACAAGAGTTTTTAATGGTTTAAGGGGCAGAAAAGCAGACTAGTATTTGTCTGCTTTGAGATAAGGGAATCTTTAAGAAAACAGGCAGAGGTAAAATGCATAGTAGCTAATAGCATTCTTTTATCAATGCCAAAACTTTATTCAGAAATCCTGGCCAAAATCCTGCTTAAATTGTAATCATATTATGCCTTTTAATTTTTCCTTTTTTCTTAATCTTACATCACAAAAACAAACATGTTTCCTTGACCTAATTTGCTGTCAAGTTTCTTCTCAAGTCATAACCTAACTAAGCCTTTTCATTTTCAGTTAACCCTATGCTATTGCAATTGTTGTTTATTGTTTTATCCAAAAGGTTAGACATGGGGCGGCATGGGATGGTGGCACAGTGGTAGTGCTGCTGCCTTGCAGTAAGGAGATCAGTGTCCTGGGTCTTCCCTGTGTGAATTTTGTGTTTTTCTCCATATCTCTGTGGATTTCCTCCTGGTGCTCCTGTTTCCTCCTGCAATCCATAGACATGCAGGTTAGGTGGACTGGCAATGCTAATTTGGCCCTAGTGTGTTTATGTTGTGTGCATGTGTGAGTGTATTCAACCCTGCAATAGGCTGCCACCCTGTCCAGGGATTGTTCCTTTCTTGTGCTGTATGCTTGCTAGGATAGCCTCCAAACTCCTGCAACCCAGTTCAGTATTAAGTAATCCTAAAAATTGTATGGTACAATACAGTTGGACATGGGAGTGTGTATGCCACTATCCTTTGTGGCAGAAACAATGCCATCTTTCTATATTGACTAGCAATGTGAGTGACACACAAAAAAATAAAACAGTAAAATTATTTTTATATTGTTTCTGCATCTTATCCAGAAAATTCTTATGCTTGTTGAGAATGCTCTGTAATGTTTTCTCAACATAGTGATGTCACAATAATAACAATTAAAAATGAAAGACTACCAAAATAAAAGAAAAAAATGAGCATAGTAGAATTGGAACATTCTAAAACATGAATTGATCAAATAAAAGCAGCAATAACTACAGTAGTAGGAATTAAACAACACCTTTTAGGTCACATACTAATCTGATCCTGACAAAGTAATAATTGAAATTATGTTAGTAGACATGTGTCTGTATATATAAAGTTTCTCAGGCAGTTTTATTTGTAGTTTTTCTCCTGGGCTAAACATCCTACAGTAAGTAATTGGAGCAATCATTATAAACAGAAGATGAATGTATTTAGTTTAATGCAAACAATGATTGTTTTCTGATATTTACTGTTTAAAAGGTTCATAAATTGGTCCGAGTCACTTATAATATTGTTCTCAGCAGAATGAAGAGGCTGTAGGATAACTTTTATAGTTTTGCATCATTTTTGAAGCTGGTCTTAGCAAATTCGGCAAGTTAAATCCTATGATTCAGTGCTACAGGATGGGTGTATTAGGTTCACCATAGTGGATCATCTTTTTCCATATCCTCCTGTCCTCTGCATTTTACTCTGTTACACTCATTACCAGCATGTCTTCTCTCACAAAATCCATACACTTCCTCTTAGGCCTTCCTCTTTTCCTCTTACCTGGCAGTTCCATCCTTGGCATCGTTTTCCAAGTATATCCAGCATCTCTCCTCTGCACATGTCCAAACCAATGCAATCTCACCTCTATAAATTTGTCTCCAAACCGGCCAGCCTAAGCTGACCCCCTAATGTACTTATTTCTAATCTTGTCCATCCTCATCACACCCAATGCTAATCTTAACATCTTTAACTCTGCCACCTCCAGCTCTGTCTCTTGTTTTTGGTCAGTGCCACCGTTTCCAGCCCATATACCTGGTATAGCTGGTCTCACTACCATCCTGTAGACCTTCCCTCTAACTCTTGCTGATACCTGTCTGTTACAAATGACTCCTGACATTCTCTTCCACGCACTCCACCCTGCCTACACTCTCTTCTTCGCCTTTCTTCCTCACTCCCCATTATTCTTTATTGTTGATGCCAGGTATTTAAACTCATCCACCTTTGTCAACTGTACTCCCTGCATCCTCACCACTCCTCTGACCTCCCTCTCACTTACACACATGTATTTTGTCTTGTTCTTACTGACCTTCATTCCTCTCCTCTCTAGATCATATCTCCACCTCTCCAGGGTCTCCTCAACCTGCTCCCTACTTTCACTACATATCACAATGTCATCCACAAACATCATAGTTCATGGGGACTCCTGTCTAATCTTATTTGTCTTGTCAACCTGTCCATCACAACGTTGTCTACAACGATCTGTGTAAATATAGAATGACAGAGGAAATGCAAGGCAAGAAATGCTGAACACACGGCTAAAACAGAAAATGTTTTCATATGTTATAGTAATAATGACATAATTTTGAAGTGATGGGTAGGATGTGTGAAGCCCAAATATCCAAGAAATACTTTCACAAAAGGTGTAACAAAATAAGTACGCTTTTATTCAAGTGTTAAACTGAAGAAAAAAAAATTGCTCAATTGACATGTTGCTAAAGCCCAACTATCAATCAGTAGAAAATAAGACATTCGCATACGTGCTTGTTTGCACATTTCATTTTCAACCAGTTGTCACAGTGGTAACGCTGCTCCATCATGGATCTGTGCAGATGGTGCAGTGGGTAAGCTACCGCTTAGCCATGCCAAGGAAATAGGTTCAAATCCTGCATGTTCTCTATATTTAGCACTTTGAATAGTGAGCTACTATTAATATTATATCATATAACAAAAACATACATAGGATGTGAGTCTGTAACATCATGTGTAAATTTATGGTACTTGAAAAAGATGTTTCCTTTCCTCGCACATGGACATTTATATCAACATGTTATTGGAATGATTTTTTTATTTCGTTTTATTCTTGGATTCTTGAATAAAACTGAATTTGAACTTTTTTACTCAGTAATAGTATAATAATAGTATAATAGTAACAATAACAGCAGTTCACTACTTAAAATGATAAATGCGAGGAAGACTCGGGATCGGACCTGCAAATTCTTGATTATGAGGTAGCAGGTATCAAGAAGAGGGGTTTTGGACCAATACACCTCCCCTGACACACTCTCTCTGTCTCGGTTGATTCAAGCACGGCGGCTCCTTGGCAGCCTCATACCCCTAACTGGCTTGAATGCAACTCAATGGGAGAGTAAACGCAGTGCAGAGGTGGCTTCAGCTCAGCACGACTTTCAGCGCACCTCCTCCTTTTCTCACAAGATGTACTCGAGCACAACTGTTCTCCTGTTGCAGCTTCCTGCACACAGCTGACTCAAGCATGACTCATTGGGAGAGCAACCGTATTGCAGCAGGAGCAATACTCCAGGAATTTTTTGCCCACCAGTACTGACCCCCATCGCCGTCACTATGGAGTGGTAGCTGTGGGCCTTACAACTAGTCCGTTCAGACCTTTGCCCTTTCTGAAAACTCAAGTTCTCGATTTTTCTTTACACACACACTCTCACAGATTCATAATCATTCAGTAACACACTTACTCAGCTTGTGCGATTTCACAGTTGACTCTCTGGTTCAATTCTGCATGCCCATCCTTTGATCCTTCCTCGTCTTATTGTTCTTTGTTAGAAAGGCACTCATGCTGCTTCACCATTTTTGGGGGCGCAAAATCTCCTTGAAACTAACACAAACAATTCTTAGCAAAATATTGCTTGCCTTTTTAGGTGGCCACCATCTATGTATGTCTCGCAGAGCCCCACCCCACCTCCGGATCATCACAGCAGCCTTTTTCTATCACATTGGGGTCACCAAGAATCTGTTGTGTCAGAAACATACTGCTGAAAGAAGGCACTCTGAGACCTCAGGATATGCATGCAGAATCAATCTTTAGTATGTGATGTACACACGGTCTCAGTTTATTTTAAGTGAGCAATTCAACGACCTTACATTTATTACAATTCTTATCAAAAGTTTTACCTTGCTCAGTTCATTTGACACTCCTATCTGACTCCAATTTCCCGTGGCCTTCGTCCTACCTCTAGTTAGTTCCACCAATATTTCCCATCCTAATGAGCATAGCACTCAATCTTATCCATCAAGGCCATCTGGCAAGCCTTCTACCCTCCTTGGACCCGTTCAGTTCCCACCACCATTATCTTTAGTCCACAGCCCTCACTCACACCTGGAGAAGAGGGGGGCCTGCTTTTTATCCTCTCTCTACACACTTGACCTTGACTCATGAAATATTGGTGGTTTCCAGCTTGCTAAGAAAAATAAAAAATACACAGGTACAAGGCTTTTTGTGACTTGACCCCTTGCTATACTAACGTGCATTAGGATATACTGCATATTTTCATACATGCTTATGATTCTCTTTGAATAAGTGTAAATTATCAACTTTAAGAAGAAGAAGAACTTTAAACTGAGGAGACATCAGAATTCAGAAAGGGGCATTGGAGCTCATGTCTGTTTGAAGAGAAGAAATATGCCTGAGATTTTAACCTTATATTTTTATTTGATTTTAACCTCTATGTTCCTCTTATAGATTATTTATTTATTGAAGATCATATTTTTTTTGTACTCTACTATTTGGGCATTGTTTATTTGACTGTTTGGTTTTAATAATAGCACCTAATGACCTGGCACCAACCCCTTGCTGACTGTGTGTGTTCTCACTTTCCTAGCTTATCCTCAGGTATGTTATTGACAGTTTCCTGGTTCAATAGTCTCCTGGAAGCAATTAGGGAATGTGGAGATGACCCAGAACATGACAATACCATACTTATTCTTGCAATTTAAAATGGGATTAGCTAAATCATTAACTCTTCTGAATTGTCATGTAACTACCAAAATCTGTTTTCTGCTTGGTTGCACTGTTATATTGCAGCACTACAGAGACCATTCCGTTACTCCAATTCCCAGTCCTGCTGTCAGTGAACTGCTTACGCTGGCTTGTGTCTCCATATTACAGGCATAATCTTTTTTTCATCAGATTATTCTGTCAAAATCAGCTCTGAACTGCTATTTACTTGTTGGTTCTTCCATTACTTGTCCCATACCTTGAGCCACTTTAAAGTTATCTTCAAAAATGAACAATTAATAATTGTCTTGTAAAAAGATTTCCTAACCTTTTTTTTTTTTTTTTTTTAATAATATAAAGTGTCCTAGGCTTTGTCCATTACCAAAGCACTAGGGCTCGGAGGAATCTCACCAGAGGACTAATGGATGAAGTGGAGATCTTTTAATGTGTTGCCAGCTATTCCACATATGGTTTAATCTCCCTGAAAGGTTAATCCACAGATTCTTTCAGGGAATGGAAGAAATTGGAATTTCAGCAAATACCATATATCCAGGGAACATTAATTACCTAGACAAGCTTGATAATTCTCTCTCAGATAATGCTTCAGTCATTTTTGTAAGCAAAAGCAGAGAATTCCAGAATAGAAGGTATTTAACTTTTTAATACAGAGAAATAAGAATCTGTACTGTAATAGTATTTCCATCAGTAAAACAGTCACTTGAGGTTTTATTAAGCACTGAAGTAACATCCTTGAAAACCAGGAAACTCTGGAAAAATAACATGCCAAATGCAAAAGGACTTCTACCCATGATGCATTTCTCTTGACAAGTGGTCTCCAGTCCTGGTCCTGGAGGGTCTTAGTGGCTGCAGGTTTTCTTTCTAACCCTTTCTTAATTGGTAACCAGTTTGTGTTACTAATTATCCTGTTTCCTTTCATTTTAATTGACTTGTTTTTTTAAGATTTATTCCCCTGAATTTTTTCATCTTTCCTCTGATTTGCTTCATTTCTTTCCTTAAACGGTACCCAAACAGAAATGAAATGTGAAGTGAGTGACCCAGCAGAAGACTAATAAGTCAGTGCCTGAAAGTCCAACCATTTGCTTAATTAGGTGCCAATTCTGTTGTTAATTAAATCCATTCGTTAATTCCGTGGCTTGTTGCTGCTTTCATTACGCAATAGCATACATTTATGTAATAGTTGATTTTTTCTTTTCTTAGAGCATTGTTAAAATATTTTTTGGGGACCTGAGCCACTTAACATTCCTGAAACCTTCATCTTTCTTTATTTTCAGATATTGTACGATAGACACAGTTTGTTGGTCATGTTTTGGCTCATTTTGTATCTCATTATTGTTTGGCTACTAATTAAGGAAAAAAAATCAATTAACACTAGAACTCCTGAAGCCTACAAAAAAAGTTGTAATCCTGGGCCACCTTAAATTCCTTCGCACCTCCTCATCAGCATCTTTGCTTTGCAAATGTGTCAGTTAGCACTGGCAGCATGCAGCCTGCTATCTCATCCCCCATCAACACAGCTGAAGTTCTCCCAGGCTGTGAGGTATCTGGAATTGTATAGTCTTCACACATTATAACACTTCGTGTCAACCTTTTGTCATTAGTACTAACATGAAAAAAACTTTCTGTTTTAGTTGTGTGTTCAGCATTTCTTGCCTTGCATTTCATGTCATCCAAAATGTACCCAGCTCGTTGTAGACACGGAACACATCAAATGTGTGTATTCCAAATAACGATATATTATTTACCCTATACAACTCCAGGCACTTCACACCCAGATAAAGAGCCTTTAGGTGGGAGAACTTCAGCTATGTCGGCAGGGGATGGGGTTGCAGGCTGCTTGCTGCCAGTGCTTATCGACACATTTGCAAAACAAACACGCTGATGAGGAAAGGAAAGGTGTAAAGGAATTTAAGGTGGCTGTGGATTACGTCTTTTTTGTAGGCTTCAGGGATTCTAGTGTTATGGGTTCTGAGTCTTAAAGAGTAAGTCAATTAAAATTAATTCAAAAGAAGTTAACTAGCAACAAAAACAGGTCACTAATTAAGAAAAGGGTTACAATGAAAACCTGCAGCAATTGCAGCCCTCTAGGACTAAAGTTGGGGTTTCATGACTTAGATCATCTAAACTAGTGTTGCACTGGTAGCAAAACTGTTCTGAAGCAAATAACAGATAATGCCAATACCCCTGACTTATTCCAGCCTCACAGGAATGCCGAGCCATTGCACCACACTACGTATCACTTTCTTCTTAAGATCCTTGTAACTGGTTCCCTGTAAAGTCTCTGTCGCATTGTAGAAGTCAAGGGGGTAGGGGTCCTGACATCAGAATGCCTGAGCATGTTTCTCCCTGTCTACTTTACCACCTGCAGGAATTTTGATGATTAATAATCAATAAAAAAGTAAAAAATAATAATAAAGTGGCCACCCAGCAGGAGGCTCTTACTTTATTTATCTTACCTTTCTCTATTGTAGGAGGCGGGTCTCTGGCCTTTAGACTTATATTAAGGTAACTGAGGAACACTCATCTTAAGAAAAAGAATAATACAATTTATTAATAAACACAAGGAGTATAGAAATATGATAACTATATATATATATATATATAAAAGACTGGACATGGACAGACTAGATAGACAAACATATAACATATAGGCTGGCCATTTATTGGTATTTAGAGTTCTACTTTATCTTGGCACAGATGAATAGTTTCATGATACCAAGTGTTTATCGATGATGTCCAATGCTGTTTGAAGTTGTTGTTTGTTGTTGCTTCAGGTTCAAGTGGAAGATTCTTCCTGTGTTGTAGTGTACTTTTTCTCTTTGCTGCATGATCTTTTGTCAATGTTGTGCTGCTGCTTTTTCTGCCTACCTTCTGCTGCCTTGTGCCATTTTTTTAGGGAAAAGGCGAAAAATTTGTTGGCTTTGGGTCTCCAAGCAAGAGACTCATAGTTTTAAGTCTGAGATCAAGATTCAGAAGTTTTCAGTCATTTTGGGAGTCCCCCCTCTCCAAGAGAATCCCTCAGGAGTTCAGTGAGTGTCCAGCAAACATCCCAGAGAGAGAGATTCTTCTGGATGGTACTAAAAGTTTTAAAGGAAGGTTGAACTTTCTCCCAATTGGATAAAGTCACTTCCAGTTACAAAACTAGTATCTTCTATTAGCTGGGTTCTTTTGTCCATCTTAGATGTCTTTCCTTAAATTGTAGGTCCTTGCTTGAGTCCATTTTGTGCTTTCTGGCTCAAGAAGGGCCTCTGGATAGATGTTGGATCACCTCTGATTTGCACCTAAGATTAAGTCCAGGCAGCTGGTACAAGCTGGAGTTCAGTCACTTGGTTTGGAATGCAAGTGGGGGTTTTGTACAGCTGGATGCCTGCATCCCTGTTAAATCTACTTTCTTAACAGGCCTGGTGTGCCATGAAAGAATAGAGGAATGGGAAATGCCAACTTTGTCCTACAGCATCTGGGTATTGAAATGCTGGTAGGGTGTGGAAGGTTGGGAGTAGAAGATGAGGCTGTCATCAACATTAAAGCATTTCAAAATTTAAAAGATTCCATGCATCACTGTTTTCAAACACTAAAGAAAGAAATACAAATTAACAACAGTACATTCAAAGTAAAGCCAAAGGCATTTGTAGATTGTTTTCACATTCCAGAAACCTCTTTTTCAAAACCCACATACAGTACTGGTAGTGCAGGTATGCCTTATGACCTGTAATCCTCTGTGGATGGCACTTGGATTTGACTTTAAAATTCTCTACAAAAAAAAATACATATTTAATTGAAAATTCATAACAGAATGCATTCCATTGCCATCCACTGCAATGAAAAATGCATGCATTTTGCATTCAATATGCAATCCAAATGATGACACACTGCAAAAATTGACAGATTGATCCCAGGTTTTACCAAAATCTGTACTGAAATTCAGATATTTTACATTTTAAGGTATAATCAATAACATAGTATATTGAAAGTTTATATTAATTAAGGAGTCATAACTTTATGGTTTTTTGTTGTATTTTTAAAGCATGACTTCTCTGTTATCTTGCATACATTTAAATTAAGATCATAGTAAGGGCTAAGAGCAGACCATTTTTAACATTTATTTAATTTACTTAGATAAATATGTCGACTTTAAAGAAAAAAAAAGTTTTGAAATTTACATTTTTTTTTTTAAAGATGGTGAATTGTTCTTACTTAATTTGTTATAGGTAGTCAGTTACTGATGATTTGAATTAGGTAACTAGTGTAGTGGAGAAAAACCAGTTCTAGCTTGAAAGAAAACACACTGAGCTTCTGGATGAGCAATCGGAAAAAGACTTTATTTCATAGAGCACAAAGCCAACTCATTTCAATGCAGTGAGCGCCATTAGTCCTTTGGAACCTTATATTTATTACAGTTCTTATCACAAGACTACCTCACTCTGCATATTTTTCATCAGTATCTGACTCCTGGTACCCTACTTCTATATTTCTTTGTTTTTGCTTACACCCCCAATATTTTCTAGTGCTTTAACGGCATTAATAATTTTCTGATGGACATAAATGCTGTGCTTAATAAACATTTATAGTTTTCTAATGGACATAACTGCTTTCTGTCCATTATCTGCCACCATTATCTTGACTCGAGAAGCATGTTGCCATCTGACCAAAGGAGTGACCACCTCTTAACAGTCACATCTCATCCCAGAATACTTAGCGAATAAAAAGTACAGGCATAAGCCTTGCATGAAGCCATTGGTTACAATAGTATACATATGCATATGTGTCACTTTAAATGCATACAAATTTTCTATATGTTTATGAATTATCTATGCTAGTTACTTATTGTATCTGTCTGTTAATCTGTTTGACAAGTGAATGTGAATCATTTATTTATGTGTTTGCATCATTGTCTTTATTATAATGTTCCTAGTCTTTAATATAAGATGAGATAAGTTAAACACAGGTAGAATTAGAAAAGTTTTGCATGTGTGTAGCAAGGCTACAAAGCATGACAAGTGGGTTGGCTTTCTGGACTGGCTTTCTTATATGGCTGGGAGGGTGTCTAAGAAAGATCTCATCAGTCACGATTGTGGACGACTAACTTCTGGGAGGACCCCGCCCGGTAAGCATTCCAGCTGCCACTTGCTGGCGCCATGTTGCTATGACATCTAAGCAGGGAAAGCATGTTTCGGCAGGAAACTTTTCTTTTTAAGGGGAATGGTGAATCGAGGAGGGGGTGGAAATTTTTCTGTAACCTTCCCCAGATTTGTGCCTCGAGACAATCCTGTCTCGGAGGTTTACAGACAATTCCTTTGACTTCATGCTTGGTTTGTGCTCTGATATGAACTGTCAACTGTGGGACCTTAAATAGACAGGTGTGTTCCTTTCCAAATCATGTCCAATCAACTGAATTTACCATAGGTGGACTCCAGTTAAGTTGCAGAAACATCTCAAGGATGATCAGGGGAAACAGGATGCACCTGAGCTCAATTTTGAGCTTCATGGCAAAGGCTGTGAATACTTATGTACATGTACTTTCCCAATTTTTTTATTTTTAATAAATTTGCAAAAATCTCAAACTTTTTTCACGTTATCATTATGGGGTGTTGTGTGTAGAATTCTGAGGAAAAAATTAATTTAATCCATTTTGGAATAAGGATGTAACATAACAAAATGTGGAAAAAGTGATGCACTGTGAATACTTTCCGGATGCACTGTATGTCTCTTTTTGAGATCTTATTTCTTTGTGTGTTTCAAACCGGAGATTAAGATTTGGCCACTGGGGGTAGAGAGGCTGGGAAGGGTATCTGGAGAAAAAAGGGATCACTAATAAGCACTCAGTCACCGGTATGTAAATGTATCAGCGTTGGATTACAGTATACTTAACCAGTCCAACTTCCATCTGATGTCTTTCAAGTATGGGGGGGTTAATTCATGTATAGAGGAGAAGAGGGGCTGAGGAGTGAATATTTTTATGCTATTATATCCTTCAAACAACATCCACTTCCCTCTCGGGTGGTGAAGTATAGTAATCTCGTCCCGTATCGGGCAATTGTTATGTGTGTGTTTTTAAGGGAATGTTTAGCTGAAAAATGTTTTGGAAAATGACTTCTTAGAAGGAGGAAGGAGCCTGAACTTCCTAACACTTTAAGCTTCCAGATGTCAACAATGTTTGTTAGTGACTTTCTGAGAGGTGGTTTTCACAGGAATTGCAAAAATGCAATTATTACTTAGATGCATATTACTTAGCAGAATTAATAATATTTAACCATTTTCTAGGGTAAATGACATTAAATGTATAATATTTAAAACAAAATTGTTTTTTTTTTTTTTTTAATACTGCTGTGAAGATTAGCTGCAAAATACAAATAAAAGTTCTTTCTCCATGAGATTGCATTGTTTTGTTTCTGGAACAATTCTGTGATAAATTGTACTAAATCAGTAGATTAAGTAGAAGGTTTGAGGTGTTGTTTTTATATCTTACTAGGTGGTGTGCAAATACATTGAAAATCCAGTGCTGTTCAAGAGGGAAGAAATTGGAATGGTAAAGTTTGATATTCGCTATATAGTTCTCCTCCGTTCAGTAAAGCCATTACAGCTTTACACCTACAACGTCTTCTGGTTACGATTTGCCAACAGGTACTTGAATGCCTATTTACAAGGAATTTTTATTTAATTACTTTTTTGTTACATCATTTTTACAACTAAACAATTAACATTAATGTATTTGAATTTAATTCAGCTAATGTGGGCCTTATATTTGCTTTCTTAAACTACACTGGCTTTAAGGTTAGTTTCTCAAACTTACTCAGTACTGGAAAGTAGTGGCCTCTATGGGGTGGTTGGTACAGTCATATACTCAGACATGAAATGTACAGAGGCACCATATGAGAGTGAAAGAGTGTGGCAACTAAGGAAGAGTTTGAGGAGAGGAGAGGGAGCAACTAATTCATTGGATGCTGGGGCTCTTTCATTTCAAGCCATAGATAGGGAAAAAGGCCTCAATGACCCAGAGCTGAATTTGTGGGTTATAAAATTAATAGATGTATATTACAGGCAATGTTTTGACATAATTCTATATTTGTATGGAACTGATAGCTTATTGCATAAGAATGGCATATTTATGAGTTCGCCAAGCTCCCTGTCACTAGCTAGTGATTGGTGATTTAGTTTTTAATCACGTCCTAAATAATTTAATGCCTTGAATTAGAACATGTGGCCTTAAACTCAAAGGAATAATTATAAGAAATGAATGCAGTATAATACATTTGGCACAGCCGGCATGCTTCTGCTGCCAATTCTACCAGAAACTTTGGCAATCAACAGTTACTTCATTAGCAGCTATTTAGGGATAATGATGCTAATTGCCATCAACACTTACTTTACAAGAGATGCTAAAAAGCAAACACTACCCAAAATGTCAGATGTTGTAACATGGCACCTGTTATTACTTACAATGCCTTCAAGTGGTATGGATTTATTTATTTTTATATATATTAATATATATATATTTTTTTTTTCTTTTTCAGAACTTTCTAATCAGAATTAATCCATATGAAATTTGCACATTCTCTTACTCATCCCATGACTTCTTAGGTTTTCTTGTAGTTAGTAATGTTTTTCTTTTCAGATCACTAAGAATGTACATGTCTTGTATGCTGGTGATTATAAAATGGTTGAGCATGTGTGTAGGTGTGTGAGTCCATAGACACTATAATATACTAGCATTCTTTTTAAACCCTTCTGCACTAAGGTTTTTTGGCATTATTGCACCTAAATTACATACCCAAAAAATAAAATGGCTATTATTCTGCTTATGTAATAAAAGAGCTGTAAATGGGTGAAGAGTAGCAAGTACAATACTTCCAATTTTTAAGTTTAAGTCTTTATATGAATAAAACCTTTGTGTACACCAATATCAACTAAATAAAACACAAAAAGGCACTTTAGGGGTTTCTCCCCCCATGATGCACAACCCTGGAATCAATTTTCTTTTGTGCCCCAGTCTCTTTGCTATCATTGTGCCAGGTTTAGTGGTCATATCCATTGGGATTTCAAAATTATACTGTTTCAAGGCACCCCTGTTTTTGGAAAGATTTAGTCTGTTGCACCTAAACAATCTCTCAAAACAAGTATTGCAGTTGCAGTTATATTTTTTATTCATTAGAGAAAAATACACCTGTACACACAAACATTATTACTCTGAAGCAACAAGTAACCAATTTATAACTATATAGGTATAATTAATAGCTCATCCAAACTTTTATTTTCAAAATTATTTTTTATGCTAGTCCTTAAAGCCAATTCTGTTTTACAAAAGACACAGAGAAAGCTTACATTTTGTACAACAGAATGGGATTTTTGTACTGCAATTTACACATCTTCTCCCGCCTTCTGGTGCAGTTGCCCTACAAAGGTTTGTTTATTTATTTATTTATTGCATTTCATGTTAGGAATAAACTAATTAAATACGTTCATTTTTATTCCAGCTTCTTCCAGTGCTCCGTTACAGAGTTTAGGACAGTGCATTTGCTGGCAGCCATGGATGTTGAGCAAAAAACAGGCAGCCCTGAGCTCAGAACTAATCTTATAGAGACATACACCTAAACTAGCATTTTTCAACCACTTTTGAGTTGTACTGTAGATAGTAGTCGCTGGGTCACAAGCACATGAGATTTGTTCATGGTATAATCTACCTCACTTCTGTCACCACTACTGAAGGGATCAATAGAGCTGTGTAAGATTTTTTTATATAATCTTGCATGTTTTTGACTTTGGGTTATGGGGGGGAGCAAGATTAAAAACATGATTAAAAAATATCTCACTGCACAGTCAATCCCTTCATTTGGCAGGGTGGGGAATTGAACAAGCTACTAGGTCTATTTGTGAAAAATAATTGTTTTCAAATCTTTTATTTTGCAGCTTTTAACTACTGCTTCTGTCTTCATACTAATAAATTAAGAAAAAACATTCCCTTACTACTTAATAGTTCTACTTATAAACAGCTTCTGTTTATGTGTTACATTTTATGACTATTTATAACATTTTATGTAAAAAATTCTTGTTTTGAATTATTCTGCACTCATTAGTTACTTTTTTCCTAGGCCATTTTCCTTGGACCACTTTGATGATTATCAGAAACACTTTACTGTTATGAACTATGAAGAAGGAGCCCAACTTAAACAGGTGTGTTTAAATCTAGGAGATAAGTTTTTTTATGTAGCACTTTAAGAAGCATGCACCACCACCAGGCATTTAACATAAATACAATTAAAAGCAAATTTGCAGAAACTAGGAGAAAGTAGAAAGTAAGGGTTCCCCCACTTTTTAATATTCTGTTATATATTTCATATTGTACACAATGCCGATTATCTGCAACAGTATCATTATATATAACTCCCCCTAGCTCCCCCTCCTCATAAACATGTCAAGATTAAAAGAAAAGAAAAAAATGTCTGTTATCGTGATATTTCCCTCTACTTACCCTTTACCAATTTTCTTCAGGGATAAGTGTACTCATTAGGTTCATTACCGGGTTGTTCTACAGTCACACCTTAACATTAATGCTCACACTCAGATATACACATATACACAGATCCTAACCACAACAATGCTCTATGAATGACACATACACAACTGGTTAATCTGTAGCACTTTTAACCACACAAGTGCCTTATGATAACACATGCACAACTTGTCACTCTCTTAGCATTTCAAGAGACTTACTTATTATCGGCACAAACAACATACAGTGTTTTAAATATATCTCAAACCTAAATATTACTTTAGTGATTTAAACATGCAAAGGCTCAATATCCTTGGATATAGGCCATTTATCAACCAAGAATGCCTGGCTTTATGTATTGTTCCCTACTATTGGATGTATCTCTCCCCCTCAGTCTTAATAAAGCGTGCAGATCAGAGTGTATGGAAAACTTCGACTGCCCCAGGTGCTCTTAATATATACCTTATTACTTTAGTCACTCTAGATATGAAGACAAAGTAAAAAGTTAAAAGCAGAGTGGTATTTATTACATAACTAATAATACCATATAGAACAAGGAATAATTGAAAATAAGATTGATAGTAAAGCCTGAATATATAAAATCTTTTAAAAAGATGTCAAAGATGAATGTCTCAGGGCAGCATTGATTTATCAATTGATATTCATGAAATGCTTTAGCTGATGATCAGATGAAAACGGTCACACGTTGCTGGTGCCCTCTACTGACATCACTATGTCTTCTCCTCTTGACATTTATATCGCCTTCTTCTGACATTGCTCTTAGATGAGGCATATTTCTCAAGTTAAGGCAGAGTTTCGCAACACGTGATTGTTACATACACCTGATTGGCTGGCTGTCAATATAACGGATGAATTTGCTCAAACTCTTTTAAATGTTTGAGTACATCTGTTTTCCCTAGAGAATCTCCTGTCTCAAGCTGTAAACTAGTTTGGCAATTTCTGGTCACATGGAATCTCCTTCTGTTAGATAGATAGATAGATAGATAGATAGATAGATAGATAGATAGATACTTTATTAATCCCAAGGGGAAATTCACATAATCCAGCAGCAGTATACTGATACAAAGAAACAATATTAAATTAAATAGTAATAAAAATGAAAAAAAAAAAAAAAGTTAGCATTTACTCCCCCGGGTGGAATTGAAGAGTCGCATAGTGTGGGGGAGGAACGATCTCCTCAGTCTGTCAGTGGAGCAGGACAGTGACAAAAGTCTGTCACTGAAGCTACTCCTCTGCCTGGAGATGACACTGTTCAGTGGATGCAGTGGATTATTCATGATTGACAGTAGTTTGCTTAGTGCCCGTTGCTCTGCCACAGATGTTAAACTGTCCAACTTTACTCCTACAATAGAACCTGCCTTCTTAACAAGTTTGTCCAGGCGTGAGGCGTCTTTCATCTTTATGCTGCCACCCCAGCACACCACCGCGTAGAAGAGGGCACTCGCCACAACCGTCTGGTAGAACATCTGCAGCATCTTACTGCAGATGTTGAACGATGCCAACCTTCTCAGAAAGTATAGTCTGCTCTGACCTTTCTTACATAGAGCATCAGTATTGGCAGTCCAGTCCAATTTGTCATCCAGCTGCACTCCCAGGTATTTATAGGTCTGCACCCTCTGCACACAGTCACCTCTGATGATCACAGGGTCCATGAGGGGCCTGGGCCTCCTAAAATCCACCACCAGTTCCTTGGTTTTGCTGGTGTTAAGATGTAAGTGGTTTGAGTCGCACCATTTAACAAAGTCTTTGATTAGCTTCCTGTACTCCTCCTCCTGCCCACTCCTGATGCAGCCCACAATAGCAGTGTCATCAGCGAACTTTTGCACGTGACAGGACTCTGAGTCATATTGGAAGTCTGATGTATATAGATTGAACAGGACCGGAGAAAGTACAGTCCCCTGCGGTGCCCCTGTATTGCTGAACACAATGTCAGACCTGCAGTTCCCAAGACGCACATATTGAGGTCTGTCTGTAAGATAGTCCACAATCCATGCCACCAGGTGTGAGTCTACTCCCATCTCAGTCAGCTTGTCTCTAAGGAGCAGAGGTTGGATGGTGTTGAAGGCGCTAGAGAAGTCCAAAAACATAATTCTTACAGCACCACTGCCTCTGTCCAGGTGGGAGAGGGATCGGTGTAGCATACAGATGATGGCATCCTCCGCTCCCACCTTCTCCTGGTATGCGAACTGCAGAGGGTCGAGGGCGTGGCGGACCTGTGGCCTCAGGTGGTGAAGCAGCAGCCGCTCCATGGTCTTCATCAGATGTGACGTCAGAGCAACAGGCCGGAAGTCATTCAGCTCACTAGGTCGTGATACCTTTGGGACAGGGGTGATACAAGATGTTCGCAGGTTACTTCTGTTGGCAAGTAATCGGATACAGCTTGAAGCATCGGCATGTCTTCCTTTCCCAAGCTGTAAACCAATTTAGTCCTACACACTACAACAAGTCCATACATTAATATAAAGTTTAAAAAAATACAGAACACGCTCTCTGTGAGTCTTTACATGTAGCTTCAGCAAATAAGTACTATCCCAGATATTCAGTGACAAAGCTAGGCAAAATGTTTTAAAGTTTTTTAGGAAGTCATGTTAAAGTTGCACATAACCCTTCTTATCACTCCTCCTCTTCCAATTAAATTATGGTCTACAAAATCTTCCAACTTGATTGTTTGCTTTGTGACAAGAGGAAATATCACTGCAACATTATAAAATGGATATGTAAATGTCTAAAACTTTGCTATTAAATTTGTAATAGTTTTGCTATGAACAGGCCATATAGCTCTTCAGTCCCAATTCACTTAATGCATAATTCAAGCACACCTATGTTTAAATTTAAATTATGTTTAGGGCACTTTGTGCAGTGTTTGCAACATTGGGAGAACTAGTCCAAGTATAGTTAAACAAGGTATATTATACTGTGACGTGGTCCTCTTCTCAGGCATTTATCAACACCTACAGCCTGAGCAAGACCACCTGTTGTTTTGGCAAAGAACACATAACTGTAGACGCAAACCTCAAAGAAGATATTTTGGTATGCTTTTCAAATTCTATTAACTTTATTCTTACTATGCTGTCTTTTCTGGTGATTAGACTCAGAAATCTTTAACATATTTTGAGATAACAAACCATTTAAATACAGAAGCACAAATATCTGTCCTAGTATTCATCATTTACTATACTAGTAATATAGAAATCTTTTACCTTGCCTTATCTGCTCCCAAAGTTTGAATTTATGAAACAACAAAAAATATCTGACGTTATCAATATATATCAGTCAATGATGAATCCCAAGAAGATAGCAAAAGACACATTTTATCAACAAACTGTTCTATTTTGGATTAATCTTGTAGTATACTTATAATTTTCCTAAACCTCATTTAGGTCATATTTATTGAAACGGAAGAGAATAAAACAAGGTGAGCATATTTAGCAAATGTAAGCACAATAAATTAAGAAGCAAAACTCAGAAAGATTTACATGTACATGTTTGTCTTATATCACCTGTTAGATGTTTCAGAGCTATAGAAGAGAAATCTGGCAATCTCTTTAAGGGCACCACAGCCCTATGGTTTCCATTGTAACCTGTGATTTTCACATTTAATGAAGTTCTTGTTTATTAGGCAGCTTATAATGATGGGTGCAATGCCAAGAAATTAAGTTCTGTGCTTGCAACTGAAAAACTATTAGGCATTTCTACAATAAAACATTCTAATTATTTCTGTCAAAATAAATTAGAAAATTGAACAGACCTTACACTATATTTTATTTCACTGTAGGTCCACTATGATGAATTTATCCAGCTGTTTGAGAAACAATACCCTGATCATCCTTGGACTTCTGTACAGGTATGCAGTGCATCTAATTACAAAGCAAGAATAAAATATATGAATATTGTCATAGTTAAAGTAAGGAAAAAAGTGTGGTCTAAGCAACACAATGGACTATTCCTGCTTACTAGTATAAAGCACACCAAGCAACAACCTCTAAAAAAACAAAATGACCAATGTGAATTCTTCTGATTCGTGCAATTAAATTAGAAGAGTTCAGTGACACCTAGTAATACTTATTCTCCTAGGTAGACATTTTTTCTGTCTATCCACATGCTTTCCATCTGTAAAATTTTTTAGAAGTATATTAGAAGAGTAAACTATGATGTCACTGCTATTATCATCAGTTTTACTTGTGAAACCTATACATATAATTCCAAATATTATGTTGTGGTCTTACTTTCATTTTGGATTTTTTTATAACATTTTATTGAATTTATTAAAATCAAACAACATTCCATACAAACAAGTCAAATTTTACAAAACCAGGTTCAGGTCAAAATTTTGGAATTTTTTATATTTATTGTTATTTGTATCTCCATTCATTTGTCTAGGCAACACCACATTTTGCATTTGTTGTCATTAGCAAGTGTTAATTTGCTAAATATCTCCAGCAGGGGCCATTTGCTTCCTGGGACAGTGTGCTTTATAGAAATGCAGGACATACTTGAACCTGTACTGTATATATACCCCTTCAGTAACCATGGCATAAATAGTCAGATGAGAGAAATAATGGTACAAAAAGATATATATTTAATTTGTTGTATAATTCAGCTTTCACTTCCAATATAGAATGTATTATAATCATCTATAAATACATATACTGGCCAAAGAGAAGCCATTGGAGCAATACAATTATAATCTATTTCTTCAGTGGGAAATGCTGATGATTGTATGTCCGGTTCAATAGAGAACAGGCGACAGACGGCTTATGGCCTATAGAAAGTCCCTCAGCCTTATGCATACCCACACATTTTGCATATTCAGTGAGCTTTTATGAAAATTGCCAGGTATGGATAACCACCATCTGAATGATGTTATTTATGGACCGTGCTCTTCTAAGACCCAAATAGCAACTTTTTCCCCAATCTATGCACAGTGCACCTGCTCTAATCACTCATGTGCCTTTGCCTGAAAGTGATGCGTCAGACCTGCTTTAATCAACCAAAATATCTGCCTGAAAGAATTGAACTTACATCAGCTGAAAGCATGCTAAACAATCAGGCTCATAAAAAACACATATATCAAATATTTATTTTTAATTTCCGGTTATACTCACCCAAAGTCATGTCATGTGAAAACAGAAGATATTTAAGATGATCTTGATATTCAAATTGCCCAAAATTCAGAATTCAAACTAAAACTAATCTGACAGTATAATTAGTGTTTTTTTAAAGAATGAAATACTATCATCTCAGCAAGGTTTCTGACTCCAAGTTCTGGTTTTGATTTTGGGCTTTAGGGCTTTCGGTTTTGTTGATTATTCTGTGTATTAGTGTGATATTTCCCTCTACTTACCCTTTACTTGATGTTATTAGGAATAAGTGCACCCATCAGGTTAGTTTGCGGGTTGGTCTACTGTCGCACCTTAAGATTAATGCACACACACAGATATACACATACACACAGACCCTAACAACAACAGTGCTCTATGAATGGCACATACACAACTGGTTAATCTCTAGCACTTTTAACCACACAAGCGCCTTATGAATAACACATGCACAACTTGTCACTCTCTTAACACTTCAAGAGACTTATTATCGGCACAAACAACATACAATATTTTCAATGTATCTCAAATCTAAATATTTCTTTGGTCTCTAGGAATATATTTAAACATACAAAGGTTCAACATCCTTGGATATAGGCCATTTACCCACCAAGAATGCCTTACTTTACGTACTGTTCCCTACTACTGGATGGAGTTCTCAACCTCAGCCTTAATAAACTTTGTGTGTGGCAAACTTCCAACTGCTCCAAGTGATCATAATATCCACTTTATTACTTCAGTCACTCTAGATATAAAGACAAAGTATAGAACTTTAAAAACAATGTGGTATTTATTACATAAATAATACCACCAAACAGAACAAGAAATAATATAAAATAAGACTGATAGTAAAGTCTAAATATATAGTCTTTAGAAAAAGCTTACAGAAAATTAAAGATGTCAGAGATGAATGTCCCGGGGCAGCGTTGATTTAGCAATCGATTTTCATGGATTGCTTTAGCAGACGATCAAATGAAAACGGTTGCACTTTGCTGGAACCCTCTTCTGTCGTTGCTCTGCCCTCTTCTGCTGTCGTTCTCGCCCTCTTCTGATGTTGTGTTCAGATTAAGCATATTTTTTATAAAATTCCATGTGAGAGTTTAGCAACACATGATTGTTACATACGCCTGACTGGCAAGTTATCAATATGATAGATGAATTCACTCTGACTCTTTAATCTGTTTGAGTACGTCTGTTTCCAAAATAATTAAGTTTTTAATGTTTTGTCCTGTATTTAAATTCATCTTGTTTGGCTAGAGTAAAATTTAATGGAAATATACACACAAAATTGCAGTTTTTGCACATCTGAACATTCTGTTTTTTTCCTATTTTGGAAGAATAGTCATTTTCTTCTGGTCCTTTTGCCATTGTTTTCTTTCAAATATTTTCATGGGCTTGCAGAACATAACTTTGAACCAATAAAAAAAATGGAGGACTCTGAGATGATTATTTTAGAAATTGAGATTTAGAAAACAAAATTTTCACCTGTATTTGAGGAGGTAGAAATCCATTCCAAATGTTTCCAGCAAATATAGTGTTAGAAATAAAAGAAAAGTTTTCTTGGTCCCAAAGATGAAACAAAATATATTTAGTGTGGAAGACTGTCCTCCTGGCCATCGGACCTTACTTTATTCTTTGTTACTTAATATTGCCTAATCTTATTTTTATAGTTTTCCTTTTTCTTTCTTCATCTTGTAAAGCACTTTGAGCTACATAATTTATATGAAAATGTGCTATATAAATAAATGTTGTTGTCGTGATGCCAAAAAGGCTCAGTATTAGTAATTTAATTTGCTTTTTTGGTCCTAATTAAATTAGTTTCAGATCTTATAGCAGAGGTGTTAAACTCAAATCTCAATCCATCAGTGGCTGCAGGTTTTCATTCTAACCATTTTCTTAATTAGTGACTAGCTTTTTCTGATAAGTAACTTCTTTAGCCTTAATTTTAATTGATTTATTTTTTAAGACTTGGACCCCTTAATTGTTTCCTTTTTCTTAATTAGCAATAAAACAATAATGAGATGCAAGCAAGCCAACCTTTGACGGGCAAACCTTTATTAGACATACAATGAAAGGTGAAGGCCACGGTGTTGATCTGCACTGGTCACCAAAACATTTTAGGATGCTTTTAGAAAAAAAAAATCAACAGCTTTGGTAATGTCTGTTATGGCAGAATGAGAGCACCAACAAGACTTGGAATTAAATAACGTTTATAATAATAATGTTTAATTAACAATAAGAATTCACTTCTAATTAAGAAAGTGGTTGGAATTTAAGGGTCTGGCTCAGCTGAATCAGGTTATTGGTCTCTCAGAAATCATAATCTGGACTGCCAGTGAGAAAGACCTCCTCCATTTTCATAATGAATATAATTCCTTTCACCCCAACATAAAGCTGAAGCTAAATTACTCAAAAACAGAAGTCAGCTTCCTTGACACCACCGTTCAACTGAAAAACAACACCCTTGTAACTTCTGTTTTTCACAAACCAACAGACAGACGGACCTACCTAAGAAGTGACAGCTTCCACCCCAAGCATATAAGGTGCTCCATTATTTTTAGCCAAGCAATACGGTGCAATCGTATTTGCTCAGACCCGACAGACCAGGATCAACAACTGCAGGAGCTCAGACAAGATTTCATCAGACAAGGTTATACCCCCAAAACAACAGACACTCAAATAAGAAGAGCTACTGCCATACCCAGAGACAACCTTCTGGAATATAAAAACAACTGCCATACCCAGAGACAACCTTCTGGAATATAAAAACAAAGACAACAAGAACCGCATCCCCCTTGTTGTCACCTACAACCCACATCTTGAAACACTTCGAAAAATTATAAAAGAACTTCAGCCAATGCTAAACAACGACCAAACACTGAAAAATGTATTTCCTGAACCTCCCCTTCTGGCATACAGACAACCATCAAGCCTTCAGCAACTAATTGTCCGAAGCTCCCTAAATGAACCGACAGAAAATGTAACATCTCACTGCCTACAGAAAAGATGTAAAACGTGTGCCCACATCTACAATACAGACCGTATAGTTATACCACACTGCCGACTTGAACATCACATAAAGGGATCATTTTCCTGCAGATCATCTAATGTTGTCTACCTAATTCTCTGCATGAAATGTCCTGACACTGCACTCTGTGTGGGAGAAACTGGACAAACACTCCACCAGAGAATGAATTTACACAGATTCCACATCAAACATGGCAACACAGATGTTCCTGTAGCGGCCCACTTCAACAGCCATGGACACTGTGAGAGGGACTTTAAAGTCACAGTGCTTATGGGCAACTTCAAAACACAGCAAGAGAGAAAAGAATGGGAAGTTAAACTCATGTTAAATTAATTTAATACATTACAACATGGCTTGAATAGAGACAAGAGTTTTATAGCCAGGTATGAGGACTGTTTGCATCTCTCAGACTGACACAGATAAACTGTCTACAGACCCATATTGTTTTGAAAAACTCATCACAGACTTCAAAGGACTTTGTTGGACAGTTATCTTATCCAAAGATCTTGACCATACATTGTTCTTCTCTCTCTTGTTAAATTAATCTTAGCCTGAATGAACCTATTAATTTTTTACATTTAAGATTTTTCATTTCAAGATTTACCAATGTTGTTTCTTGTCCTAGTGTGTGTATATAAACACAGGGAACTTCAGTTTCTGTATTACATCTTGCCTGAAGAAGGGGCCTGAGTTGCCTCGAAAGCTTGCATATTGTAATCTTTTTAGTTAGCCAGTAAAAGGTGTCATTTTGCTTGGCTTTTCTCTACATTCAGAAAATAGGATTAATTCTAATAATTTTAATATAGGTACAGTACAATATGTTGTCAGTTTGTTATATGCTTTTTTGTGTTCAGCTGTTATGTTATTGTTAACATTTTATAAATGCTAATTGTCTTCTGCAGGAGGCACACGCTCCCTGGGAATAAGTTTGTTAGTGGATGGATGGATGGAAGGATGGATGATTGCTGCATGTTACTTAGCCTGAATCTATATAGAGATAACTTAAAAGACTATATTCCTCCCTAGTGATACGGTGGTGGTGCTAAATGAATCACGTAGGAGAAATACACTTAGCTTTTGTTTAATATCTGCTTACACTGCAAATTACTCAAAGAAAACTCTTGACAAACCCCAGTCCTGGAGTGGGAGCTCAAGAAATGGAGTTCATTAACTTCAGCAATGTGGAAAGTATTCTTAGAAACAGGCAGCAATATCGTCCGTCTGTCTGGAGATGTGCTTCAAAGTTCAGGGCAATTATTAGAGCTTTTTATACAGTTTCTACAGTTCAAGGTCCCAAACATGGAAACAATCTTTTTCTAGCAGAGTATAAATAAAATAGCACACCAAAAGACGAGCATGCAACAACCAATAAACCAACCAATAAAAATTAGCACCCAGTTGCTGTAAAATGTAAAGTGACCGTTTAGACCACTGGAAACACCTGTTCTCCTCTAATAGCCTGCCCCAAGAATTCCCAGTTGTCATTTTTCATCTCATTGTTAAGTTGCTTTTAGGGCAGTATCAGTTTTTCTCACTCTGTCAGCTGGTTTGAATGGTTTCTGCTATACCAGTGCATAGTTCTTAATTTGAGGAAAATCAGTTATTATGGGATTATATTATTATAACAGTGACTTATTTCAAACCTTTTGCTACACTAATACAAATAATGTGACAAATGCACATTGATTAAATTTTTAGCATCGATTCTTGCTACTAAAAACCTTTTATTTCCCCTAGGATGAGCTTTTCAAATGTTTTGCTGAACTATTTGAAGTGGCAGCATCTAGACCAGCCCCTTTTGGTATATGTGATTATCCATCCTCTCGAGCTATGTATGCAATTGACCTAATGCTGAAATGGCATAATACAGACGAAGGTAAAATTGAGTTTCTTTTATTCATGTTCACAGTACTGTATACTAAAAAGAGTTTTAGTTGAAGTGTTAAAGCCAAAGTATAGACAGCTTTTGCAGTAGTGACATCCCTAATTTTAGAGTATTTTAAGCCAGTGTGTTCACAAAAGGTATATTAATATAATCAAATGGTAAGATATATTCACAACTGCATTGTATTTTTCTGATGTTTATAATACATTTCTACTATAATAATATTGGGTGGAAATGGTCATTATAATGGATAAATGTATCACTCAAACTGTACAACTAGGAACACAGACAATTTAGAATAGGTCGCTGCACTTCTGGTTTCTGATCTCTGTATATTGATCAGTTGGTCAGAAGCTGATTTTATTTGTCAGGTGTAAATTATCATAGATGTTAATGACTTTGTGTTTTTTAACAGGTCAAAAAGTTATGAAGCCACAGATCCTGGAAGTAAACTTTAATCCTGACTGTACCAGAGCTTGTAAATACCACCCAAGCTTCTTCGATGATGTGTTTAGCACACTTTTCTTGGATGATAGTACCAATTCCCCAGTAACTCGTATTGTTTAATATCTGTTAAACATTTTAAAAATATGAATACACAGCAGGGCTTGTGGATGTTTTACAATTAGTAAATATAAGCAGAAAATGATAAATATAATTGACTTTGAGTATTTTTTTGTCTTCACTTTTCTACTACACTAAGAAACATTGTTATTCCATAATTTTGTTAACTGTAAGGAGGTGATTTGATAATTTTATTTTTTTGCCAAAAAAAAAAATGCTTTGGTGTTCTTAATTGATTTAAATGCCAACAGGCATCAGATCAAATATCTTTTAAAGAAATTGTGTGACATGGTTTGTTTTTTTGTTTCAAGACTTATGAAGTATACAGTAATGTTTTTGGAATGCATAATTAAAACAAGGTGCAATCTTCCATATTTATAGATTGTTTAGATGGACTGTAAACTGTGTGTGAACTTGATCTTTTAGTGTTACATTCATGCTCACAAAATGTTTTACTAAGTTAAGCTTAGCTTAGCATGTTAATTTATTTATGCATGTGTTATGTCTAAGAATTCTGTGTCAGACTGACTACTTTAGTCTTGTCAGGAACTAGGGGTCCAAGCATTAAAGAATTCCCAAGCACATAGTCCCAAACACTTCCTATAATGCCCACTAGAGGGGCATATAATCATCAAGCCATAGCTAGTAATGTGGAAAAGCAAACAATCTTTATAAAATAAAAGATTTATTCTTCACAAACAGGATTCTGATGAAAATGAAGCTCCATGGAGCACAAAGGCAAAATGGAATGGCCTGCAACAAAGTCCCAATACAGAATCCAAATAAAGGGGTTGAGAAAACAGCAAGAAGGTCAAAATTCCAAAATATACAAAGGGCACAAGCATGGCAAAACACATAGATAACTCATCGACTCCAGAGCACATTCACAGTATACTATACAAGATTCTCTGGGTTTATTGGGTGGAGAGCAGTTTCTGATTGTGATTGTCAGGTGACCCAGCCTCTTGGGAGGCCACCCATAAAACACACAGAACATAAGCACAGGTAGCTTATATACATAGACAAAACCAAAAATAAAGAATGATACATAAATTCAATAAACCCCAGCCTAGGGAAAGAACTCTGGGTGAGACATGAAAAGTCTTTAATCATAAGCCAGAGAGGCTGTATCTATGCCTTCAGGGAATGGTTTGTTTTTCATCATGCGTAGTGTAGTGTTCAAATATGCCATTTAGTTTGACAGACAAAAAGCTCATCAGATGACAGAACCTTGTTCCAGCTGATTTTAGCCTCTCAGGTGCTTTATGGCAAAATCTTGGCCACTCTTCCATACAGTTGCAACTGGGTGAAGCAACCACGTAAGTTGTTGTCTGTACAGTCACTCCAACCCACTGTAGCTTTTAACCCTTTAACAGTTATCACAGATTGCTTTGTGGCCTCCATCACTAGTTTTCTTCTTGCACAATCATTCAGTTTTTGTACGCAGAGAGCTCTAAGCAGGTTTTAAGCTATGCCATATTATTTCCATTTCTTAATGTTTGAAGAAATATTCAATGACTTAGATGTTTTCTTGTCTCTTTCCCCTGATTTGTAGATTTGTACTTTTCAATCACCTTTTGACAGAGTTGTTTGGAGTGTTCTTTTGTCCAGATTGTTTGGGCTTGGCAACAATTCTGACTCACCACAAGCTGGACCTCCTACTCACAGGTGCACTTATACTCAGTCAACTGAAACATCTTGACTACAGACAGGAGATTTCCATTGACCTAAAGATCTTCTTCTTCTTCTTCTTTCGGCTGCTCCCGTTAGGGGTCACCACAGCGGGTCATCTTCCATACCTTTCTGTCCTCTGCATCTTGTTCTGTTACACCCATCACCTGCATGTCCTCTCTCACCACATCCATAAACCTTCGCTTAGGCCTTCCTCTTTTCCTCTTCCCTGGCATCTCTATCCTTAGCATCCTTCTCTCAATATACCCAGCAACTCTCCTCTCTGACTTTGTCTCCCAACCGTCCAACTTCAGCTGACCCTCTAATGTATTCATGTCTAAACCTGTCCATCCTCGTCACACCCAGTCCAAATCTTAGTATCTTTAACTCTGCCACCTCCAGCTCTGTCTCCTGCTTTCTGGTCACTGCCACCGTCTCCAACCCATATAACATAGATGGTCTAACTACTGTCCTGTAGACCTTCTCTTTCACTCTTGCTGATACCCTTCTGTCACAAATTATTCCTGACACTCTTCTCCACCTATTCCACCCTGCCTGCACTCTCTTTTTCACCTCTCTTCCACAATCCCCATTACTCTGTATTGTTGATCCCAAGTATTTAAACTCATCCACCTTCGCCGACTCTACTCCCTGCATCCTCACCATTCCACTGACCTCCCTGTCATTTACACACATGTATTCTATGTTGTTCCTACTGACCTTCATTCCTCTCCTCTCTAGAGCATATCTTCACCTCTCCAGGGTCTCCTCAACCTGTTCCCTACTATTGCTACAGATCACAATGTCATTAGCAAACATCATAGTCCACGGGGACTCCTGTCTAATCTTGTCTGTCAACCTGTCCATCACCACTGCAAATATGAAAGGGCTCAGAGCCGATCCCTGATGTAATCCCACCTCCAACTTGAATGCATCCATCACTCCTACCGCAGACCTCACTACTGTCACACTTCCCTTGTACATATCCTGTACAACTGTTACGTACTTCTCTGCTACTCCCAACTATAGCTCCTCTCGAGGCACCCTGTCATATGCTTTCTCCAGGTCCACAAAGACGCAATGCAACTCCTTCTGGCCTTCTCTAAACTTCTCCATCAACATCCTCAGAGCAAACATTGCATCTGTGGTGCTCTTTCTTGGCATGAAACCATACTGCTGCTCACTAATCATCACCTCACTTCTTAACCTAGCTTCCACTACTCTTTCCCATAACTTCATGCTGTGTTACTGTAGTTACTGCAGTCCTGCACATCCCCCTTATTCTTAAATATCGGCACCAGTACACTTCTTCTCCACTCCTCAGACATCCTCTCACTTTCCAAGATTCTATTAAACAATCTGGTTAAAAACCCCACAGCCATCTCTCCTAAACACCTCCATGCTTCCATAGGTATGTCATCTGGACCAACAGCCTTTCCATTTTTCATCCTCTTTGTAGCTGTCTTTACTTCCTCCTCCCAACCTCTTCTCTCTCTCGTTCTCTTCATTCATCAGCCTCTCAAACTACTCTTTCCATCTGCTCAACATACTCTCCTCGCTTATGAGTATGTTTCCATCTTTATCCTTTATCACCCTAACCTGCTGCACATCTTTCCCAGCTCGGTCCCTATGTCTAGCCAATCGGTACAGATCCTTTTCTCCCTCCTTATTGTCCAACCTGTCATACAACTCATCAAACGCCTTTTCTTTAGCCTTCGCCACCTCTCTCTTCACCTTGCACCTTATCTCCTTGTACTCTTGTCTACTTTCTGCATCTCTCTGACTACCCCACTTCTCCTTTGCTATCCTCTTCCTCTGTATACTCTCCTGTATTTCCTCAATCCACCACCTCCTTCCTCTTTCCAGATGTCAAGCCAAGCACCCTTCTTGCTGTCACCCTTACTACATCAGCTGTAGTTTCCCAGATGTGACTCCTAAATCAAATTGGTTGCCCTAGTAGTGATTTAGGGGTGTCTTTAAAGGGGTGAATTATTTAATATTTTATATCTGTAATTAATTTTGAACACTTGGTAGAGATGTTTTCCTTTTGACATTAAAGAGACAGTTTCTACTGATCAGTGTCAAAAAGCCTAATTAAATCCACAGTACCAAGGGAGTAACTGCTTTTTATAGGCACCATATGTGAACCAAACATAATATTCCTAGAAGTAATCAACATCACAGAAATGCATTGATTGCTAATTATCTTTCATGTCTGGCTACAGCAACCAAGCCTTCAAAGTGTGCAGGTTGAATAGTTACATTTATAACATAGATTGGTAAATTAATTGTCATTATGCTGTATGACTGGTTTAGATGGTTTCTAAATATTTTCATGGGATACAAAAGTACTAACATTCTCAGACCCACAGGTTTATGAATATTGCATGAAATTCTCCTGTGCTGATTGAGCCTTCATCCTTCCTTCCTTCTGCTTGGGCCTTTTCCCTTTATACAATATTTCACTTCTAGGCAAGTTGCTGTTTTGTTTTTTTTTTTGCTGTTCCTTCATGAGCTAGGTACTTAGGATGATTGGACTAATGGTCATTCCCTCATACATTCTGTAACAAAGGACATGAAACCTCAGGTCTGCACTGTCTTATAAGAGTGTATTACTACTCAATTCTTTAACAGCTTGAATGGAAGTAATTGTCTAACAACCCTTAACGTCAGTCTCGGTAACTCTAATACTAGGAGTCCATGCTTTATTTTTGCATGTATAGTACCCTCACCACCCAAACTAGTACCACTGACTAATTCTAGAGTAGTTGTTGGGTTATCTTCGGTGAGTAATCCTTGTTCTTCCTAGGAGCTATGGCCATTTGATTTGTACTTGGAAATAGTTGCACAATCCAGACAACAAAAAGATAAATGTGTGGAGCTCATTCACCCTACATAGCTGCAAATTAAGAACACTTTAATTAGGTGGGCATGCTTTTTGTACATCAAAGCTTTAAGCCCAGGAGCTTGACCAAAAATAACCTCCAAGTGCAGTTTAAAAGATGTCCCTGACCTGAAGGGAGAATCTGAAGTAAAGGCTCGCTTGCAGGTCAAACAGTGTCTTGAGTAGAAAAGAAGGAAAATGGTGAAGAGACCCCTCTATGCAGACAGAGTATTACTCAGTAGGGAGACAGCTAGGTGTTTTTACTTTCAAACTTGCAAGAAACAAATTCAATGCAACAGTAATTTTAATCATGTTCAATATTAGAGGAAACGTCTTGTGCAGGTTGTGCCAAGAAAAAAACACTGATCACTTCATTTTTATATTGGTTATAATCTACGGTTAAGGACCACAGTTGTTAGTTTTTCTATATTTTATTAACTTGTTTCAGGTGTGGATATTATGTGTAATTATTTGTTATGTTGTTGATGTAATCACTGTGCCATTCAGTAATACTTTTTGGATGATGGCAGTCATAATCTTTACAGACATGTGATATATGTTGCCAGGATTGGTGATGTGTAACGTCATCCTTCATCCTTAACACAATGGCATACTATACATACATAAGTTTTCTATGTGTTGGATTCTCATTCATGAACACACCTTTTTTAACTTTATTAGTTACATGTACTTAAATAGCTAGTGTATGGCCTTATAAAGTTCATTTTTTGACTAAGATTCTGGTTCTGAGTTTTGAATTCCTGCTGCCCTTTTGGTTCCTTTGTCATTTCACTTTGGTTGCAGTCTGATGCATGTGTCTGCGGGCGTTTCCTGTTTTCTTTTCTCTTTTAGTTCAGAGGAAGCAGAGAGGTGCTCCCACAACGACTTTAGAGCGGGGCTTTCTATATTGTGTTTAACTAATTTCCTGGCTGCTTTGTTTATTGTGATCTTTCTTAGACAAAACCAATTCTTTCTTTTCAGAATATCAAGTTTCATGTATGTCAGGATCAAATCTTGTACCCAGCCGTTGTCTATTGTTTGGACATTTTTGCCAGGTCTGTATGAGGGTGTGAAGGTAATTTGACTGGCAAGTATGGATGGGCGCATGAATGGTCTCTTCATACACAATTTTTACCAGTCTTTTGCCCTGACTGGCTCCATTGTCAAGCAAACCTGAATTGGATAAGGCATAATTGAAAATGTTATGTTCAGTAACACAGAGTTGAAGTACATTTAGAAGGAATTGACATGTGACAACAGGTAGGCCTCATCCAATGAACATCACCTCCATCCATGACTTGAATGTCAATACAGAGTCCCCCAGCAGTTCTGTTGGGTTGTCTCCCTATAAAACTTTAATGGGACACCAAGTACTACAAGCAGCATCCTTTCCCTTGAATTTTACCTGGCAGTAACTGAGTCTTCAACCAATGAGCAGGACCAAAGTTAAGATAAAGCTCAAGTGTTTCCTATAGATTTCCCTTGTGAGAGCCTCCCAGTGCTGGAGATAACAATCTCAATCATCAGTCCTGAGTCAGCCATTGCTACCCATAAGACTGATGGAGAAGTCACCAACTGCAGATCAAAGTTCCTGGAAGACATTCTACAAACTGCACATCATGATACTCCTGTGGCTAGCAATACCTGTTTAGCTCTTTTTGTATCTCTGGGTACAGTCGTACTCCATCTCTTCCCGATTTGTGCTGCCCTTCCACATTCTCCTTTCTCTGACACAGGTCCCTCAGTGGGCTCCATTCCCATCTACCTTTGGGATCCCACCATTGCTCAAATCAATGCCTTCTGTCTCGGTGAACAGAAAACATACAGTTGTGCTTGAAAGTTTGTGAACCCTTTAGAATTTTCTATATTTCTGCATAAATATGACCTAAAACATCATCAGATTTTCACTCAAGTTCTAAAAGTAGATAAAGAGAACACAGTTAAACAAATGAGACAAAAATATTATACTTGGTCATTTATTTATTAAGGAAAATGATCGAATATTACATATTTGTGAATGGCAAAAGTACGTGAACCTTTGCTTTCAGTATCTGGTGTCACCCCCCTTTGCAGCAATAACTACAACTAAACGTTTCCGGTAACTTTTGATCATTCCTGCACACCAGCTTGGAGGAATTTTAGCCCATTCCTCCGTACAGAACAGCTTCAACTCTGGGATGTTGGTGGGTTTTCTCACATTAACTGCTCGCTTCAGGTCCTTCCACAACATTTCGATTGGATTAAGGTCAGGACTTTGACTTGGCCATTCCAAAACATTAACTTTATTCTTCTTTAACCATTCTTTGGTAGAACGACTTGTGTGCTTTGGGTCGTTGACTTGCTGCATGACCCACCTTCTCTTGAGATTCAGTTCATGGACAGATGTCCTGACATTTTCCTTTAGAATTCTCTGATATAATTCAGTATTCATTGTTCCATCAATGAAGGCAAGCCGTCCTGGCCCAGATGCAGCAAAACAGGCCCAAACCATGATACTACCACCACATTTCACAGATGGGATAAGGTTCTTATGCTGGAATGCAGTGTTTTCCTTTCTCCAAACATAACATTTTCCATTTAAACCAAAAAGTTCTGTTTTGGTCTCACCTGTCCACAAAACATTCTTCTAATAGCCTTCTGGTTTGTCCACGTGATCTTTAGCAAACTGCAGATGAGCAGCAATTTGTTTTTGGAGAGCAGTGGCTTTCTCCTTGCAACCCTGCCATGCACACCATTGTTGTTCAGTGTTCTCCTGATAGTGGACTCATGAACATGAACATTAGCCAATGTGACAGAGGCCTTCAGTTGCTTAGAAGTTACCCTGGGGTCCTTTGTGACCTCGCCGACTATTACACACCTTGCTCTTGGAGTGATCTTTGTTGGTCGACCACTCCTAGGGAGGGTAACAATGGTTTTGAATTTCTTCCATTTGTACACAATCTGTCTGACTGTGGAGTGGTGGAGTCCAAACTCTTTAGAGATGGTTTTGTAACCTTTTCTAGCCTGATGAGCATCAACAACTCTTTTTCTGAGGTCCTCAGAAATCTCCTTTGTTCATGCCATGATACACTTCCACAAACGTGTTGTGAAGAGCAGACTTTGATAGATCCCTGTTCTTTAAATAACACAGGGTGCCCACTCACACCTGATTGTCATCCCATTGATTGAAAACACCTGACTCGAATTTCACCTTCAAACTAACTGCAAATCCTAGAAGTTGACATACTTTTGCCACTCACAAATATGTAATATTCGATCATTTTCCTCAATAAATAAATGACCAAGTATAATATTTTTGTCTCATTTGTTTAACTGGTTTCTTTTTATCTACTTTTAGGACTTGAGTGAAAATCTGATGATGTTTTAGGTCACATTTATGCAGAAATCTAGAAAATTCTAAAGGGTTCATAAACTTTCAAGCACAACTGTATCTATCATTGCCTAAAGAGATGTATGGGGTATGCTACATGGGTTAAGTCCTAAAACATCCCACTCTTTGTGATTCCTTTCCATGTTTCCAGGTATCCCCACAGCCTCCCCTTTACAGAAGCAAAAGAGAAGACCATCCACTAAAACCTATTCCCAAGTGGCTTATGGGCACCAGAACTGCATTGCCTCAAGTGGTAGCAGTTATTTATGGAGAGGATAAATGAGCTCTCCCAAGCAATAAAACTTGTTGCATATATGACTTCAGACTCCAGGTGTCCACTGATCAATGTTGCAATACAAAACAGAATGGCCTTGGATGTGTTGCTGCCAGACCAGGGTGGGACCTGCAGGATCTCAATGCTGCACTTACATTCTTAGTGTCTCCTCCAACGTCTCTTCCTTTAGTGACCACATTTTTTGTGCTACAGTCTAGACAAGCCCCTGTTCTTCCTCAGTAAAACCAATGAGGACTGATTTTTCAACCCACTTTCTGCCTAAGGGTGGAAGATTCTCCTTTTGACCATAGCACCTGCCCATTAACTTGCTGGATTACTCCTCTTTTGCTTTATTTTTGTCTGTAAAAAGACCCCACCAATGATATCAACTCTGCGTTTATTATCACCCACCCTCATCTCTCTCTTCTTCTCCTCAGTCCCTTCTACTGTTATTTGATCCAACTTTTCCTTTGCCGACTCAGAAGAACTTCCCATCTGACACATTAGAAGTCATATACACACTTTTTATGCTCCATAACTAATAACTACATATCTACCCTGAGTGAGTCAGTGCTTTTTATAAATTGTTTCTTTGTGATGTAGTATATGCTGCAGGCCATAACTGTACCTACCAACACTCATGTTTCAAGAATATTCTGCAACCAGCACACTCTAGAATGTGATACACCCAGTTACCTCAAGATGAGTTCAGAACTGTACATGCCATAGGTGGGTGTCATGTACAGGGCCTTCCATAATGTTTTGGGCAAAGTTTAAAGTTGCAAATCACTCAATTCAGATGTGATTAAAGTGCACATTGTATATATTTTGGTCACACCATCTAGAAATGGCAACTCTTTTTCTACATGGTCCCCCCATTTCAGGGCACCATAATGTTTGGGACACAGCAATGGCAGGTCTGTTGAAGCATTCATATTTAGTACTTTGTTGTATATGCCTTGCATGCAATGACTGCTTGAAGTCTGTGATTCATAGACATCACCAGGCGATGAGGATCTTCTGCCAAACCTCTAATTAAGCCATCTTCAGCTCCTGCTTGTTTCAGAGGCTTGTCCACTTGCTTTCTCTTCAGCATATGGAAGGCCTGCTCAATTGGATTTAAATTGAGTGACTGGTTTGGCCATTCAAGAATTTTCTATTTTTTGCTTTGAAAAACCCCTGTGTTGCTTCAGCAGTATGTTTGGGATCATTATCTTGTTGTAGGATAAAGCGCCATCCAATGAGTTTGAAGGTATTTACCAGAATTTGAGCAGATGTGTCTATACACCCCAGAATTCATTGTGCAACTGCATTTCATTATCAACAATGAGAATTGTGCCAGCTCCTGTGGTAGCCATACATGCCCAAGCCATAATACCCCTAGCACCATGTTTAACAGATGAGGTGGTCTGCTTCGGATCTTGGGCAGTTCCTTTTTGTCTCCACACTTTGCTCTTGCCATCACTCTGATATAGGTTCTGCAAGCTCTTTTAAGTCATTTTTTCGCAAACATTAATCTGGCTATTCTGTTTTTGTGGCTAACTAGTGGTTTGCATCTTGCAGTATGGTATCTGTATTTCTGTTCATGAAGTCTTCTGCAGATATTAATCTTACACATACTCCTCTGCCTCCTGAAGACTGTCTTATCTGTCAGACTGGTGTTTGGGGCTTTTTCTTTACTACATAGAGGATTCTTTTGTCATCAGCAGTGGAGGTCTTCCTTGGCCTACCAATCCCTTTGCGATTACAGAGCTCACCAATGTGTTTTTTCTTCTTAATTATATTCCAGACAGTACATCTAGATAATCCTAAGGTTTTACTGGTATCTCTTAATAGTTTTATTTTGTTTTTCAGCCACATAATGACTTTTTGACTTTCATTGGCACAGCTCTTGTCCTCATGTTGAACAATAGCAACTACACACTCCAAAGGGTAGAAACAAGCCGAGGTATAATATGAAGTAATGAAATGCTCCTTTGTAATCACAAACTCCTGTGACGTCAGTTGTCCCAAACAATATGGTGCCCTGAAATTGGTGATCATGTACAAAGAGTGTTGTCATTTCATGAAATGTATGCAAATACCATTAAATGAATGTCTGCAATGTGCACTACAATCATGTCTGAATTGTTTGATTTGGAATTTTAAACTGTGGAGCAGAGGGGTAAATTAAGGAGTAAATGTGTCTTTGTCCCAAGTAGTATGGAGGGCACTATGGCTGTACTGAGTATAAAAGCCCTACACTGACCTGAATTTGGTTCTGACCAGGCCAAGGAGTGTCAATAAACAGAATAAGAGTGACCTCTGGCCTTGACTCTTCCACAGATTGCTGTTGCCTTGTGAATCTGCATGTATGGTTTTAATTAGATGTTATTTATGGTTGTATTAACTTGTCTTTGCCAGGATATTATGCAATTAGAATTATTACGGGTGGCCAACCAGTATTGTGTAATTCTGCTTATGTTAGAGGGACTAGTGCTATCATACGTCACAAAGCATTTACTTCACATATCCCTCATTGTTGTTATGTATATTTATTGTTATTGTCACAGTACCCACACGTGTTTCCTGAGAAGATGGTGACCTTTGAATGAAGCATAAACATTTTTAGTTTCAGTTTGATGCACTTGAGTTCTAACCCCCAGGCCCTAGCTGGTGACAGCACTGCGGGATTTGCACCAAGCCACATTTGCACACATTTCTGCCTTTTACTTTTCTAGGTTCAAGCCTGTAATATTTTCAAAGTGTGTTCAAACCACCGTGTGTCCAATAAATACATGAAAAATTAAAACAGAGACTAACACAAAAACCACTGGCTTGAATACATCCTGTGCCACAGGACTAGGGCTCCCAGTTATTTTTGTGAGTGGCACTTCTTTAAGGCACTATATAAATAAAATGTGTTATTGTTATTATTATTATTTGCTTGCTATAGGTACATGACCCATTAGAAGTTAACAAGATGGATAAATATCAACAGATCTGCTTTCACCCACCACAAATGATCAGATTTGATTCAGTGGCTGACATGCCTGTGCCACTTCGGCATGACTCCCGAGTTCAAACTGCTATACAACCTCATGTTAGTATTTGCTCATTTCTTTTTTTAAAGCAATACTTGGGTAATCAAGTTTGTTCTTAAAGTTTGTCTGACTGAGCGGCTTGAGAAAGAGGGTTCCTTATGATAATAACAACAGGTTATTTTGTCCCTCGTTGCTAACAGAGCAGTAACATTACGGGTGATAAAAATGGATTTGCTTCTTTAGCTGTAGCCCTTCTATGTTTCAGGTCTTAATGGTGCTACACAGATGGCCGTAATCGCATGTTTCTTTTTTTAATATGGTAGACGTCTTTTTCGCAAGACAAATTACTGTATCCAACATTAAACAATGTGGACTGTACAACATCAAAATGCTTGGCAGAAGAAAAAAAAAAAAACATTGTGATTGGCTAGCATGTTGCTAAAAAACAAAAATAATGGATTATTCACCAGAATGTTTCCTTAAGAAGCTATAAATGGAAAGCATCTGGAAGAAGTGAAAGCAAACCCTGTGTTGACTGACTTATGCACCATCAAGTCCTTCCGTGAGAACCCTAAATACAAAGAGGACTATTTCATTTATGTTAGGTAGAATGCCTAGAGGGGACTGGGCGGTCTCGTGGCCTGGAACCCCTGCAGATTTTATATTTTTCTCCAGTCGTCTGGAGTTTTTTTTTTTTGTTTTTTCTGTCCTCCCTGGCCATCGGAACTTACTCTTATTCTATGTTAACTAATGTTGTCTTATTTTTAATTTTTTGCTTTGTCTTTTATTTTTCTTTTCTTCATTATGTAAACCACTTTGAGCTACTTTTTTGTATGAAAATGTGCTATATAAATAAATGTTGTTGTTGTTGTTATGCAGTTAAAGTCACAATGGCCTTGTGGCACAAGCAGCTTTAAAGATAAACCTAATGCCTGGGCAGATATGACTTCATCCAGTGATATTAATTAGAAAGGCCATTCCACTAGGGTGGGAGAATGACTGGATAGACTGAGTGGATGTTTATGGTGATGTCAATGAATCACAGACTTCAAGAAGTCATTGTAGGCAAGGGACATGCAACAAAGTACTAAATATGACTGCTTTAATAGACCTGTCATTGCTGTGTCCTAAACATTATGGTGCCCTGAAATAGAGGGACCTCGTAGGAAATGTGTCATCATTTCTCCATACTGTGACCGATGTAAATAACCTTAAATGAAAGTCTACAATGTGCACTTTAATAACGTCTGAATTGTTTGATTTGGAATTTTAAACTGTGGAGCAGAAGGGTAAATCAAGGAATAAAATATGTTTTAGTCCCATACATTATGGAGGGCGCTGCAGCTGTATTGAGTATTAAAACCTGCATTCACTTCTGACCAGCCAATGAGCGTCAATAAACAGAGTAAGAGTGATGTCCGGTTTCGGTTCTTCCACAGACTGCCATTGTCTTGTGCAACTGCATGTATTTTTTAAATTAGATGTTATTTATGGTTGTATTTACTTGTCTTTGCCAGGATATTATGCAATTACATTTATTACGGTTGGCCAACCAGTATTGTGTAATGCTGCTTGTGTGGAAAGAGAGGTTGGGAGCATGCGCTGTTTACAGTGCATTGTTGCATCCACCACATGGCACCTCAGCACCACACTGAACAGTGTGAAGTTTTTTTTTTTTTTTTACAGTGGTTGGAGTGCCAATCCTGCCACCAAGCCCAGGGTTTCTGCAGAGGGGTACATCATGGAAACAATGTGTCTGTTCCAAACATTGTGGAAGGCACTGTATACAGTCAAAAAAGGATTGTGCTTTCAGTGATCTCTACAATTGTTCTTTTTTAGTAAACAAAAATATATTGCACGTTTTAATTTTTTTGTGGTTTTCTAAAACCATCAAGTATCTAAAATTATACACATACAGCACACCTAATATTTGGTTAAATGTGCCTTACCACATTACACCTCAGAGTCAGACACTTCTGGTAGCCATCAGCAAACCTCTGGCAGAATTCTGGTTGGATATTTGACCAACTGGTTCAACCAATTTTGTTTGTTTTCCTGCACAGACCTGACCTTTAAGCACAGTCCACATGTTTTCAGTAGGGTTGAGGTCAAAGCTTTGGAAAGGCCATTTCAAGCACTTAAATGTTAGCCTGCTTCAGACATTCCAGAGCCAGCTTTGATGTGTGTTTACGGTCATTATTTTGTTGGAATACCCAACTGCATCAGACGTTTGAGATATTGCTGAAGAATTTGGGGGTAATCCTTTTTCATTATGTTGTCCAGTTTGTGCAATGCACATGTTCCAATAGCAGCAAAACAGCCCCAGAGCATGATGCTAGCTCCACTGTGCTTAACAGCTGGCACAGTGTTCTTGGGGTTGAATACCTCACCTTTCCTCATCCAAACATATTTCTGCTTGTTGTGACTTAACAACTCAATCTTTGTCTCATCTTCCTCCAGAAGACGCTTTCTTTGTCCATGTGATAAGTCACAAACTTTAGTCACGCTTAAAAGTGTTGCGTTCAGAGCAGAGCCTTCCTTCATTCCTTCCTTCTTGGACAGCAGCCTCATGGCCCATGATGATGTAAACCTATTTCTGATTGTGGACAGTGACACTGGTGTTCCAGTTGTAGCTTCTAGTCCATGTCAGACCTGTTTCTTGATGGTTCTTGGATTGAATCTGGTCATCCAAACAAATTTACTCACACCCGAGGGTGACAGGTTGGACCTTCATCCAGACCTTGGCAAAGTGACTACAGTTCCATATACAGCAACTTGTACTTACCTTGAACTGATGAAGTTGGAATTTTAAAGTTGTTTATAAATGGCTCCAAGAGACATTCCTGACTTATGGTAATCTATGATTCTCTTCCTCACATCTACACTACGCTACTTGGAGTTTCCCATCATGATATGTGTTGGTTAATCCAAGAAGTGTTCTCAAACAAGAGACACAGACAAGCTACCAGCTGTGGGTGGTCATTATCACTAGAAGGCAGTTACCAGACACCAAGCTGAAACACATTTTGGAACTTTCAGCACCATGTAATGAGTAATCTAAGTTGATGTATAGATATTTTTGATAGTGTGTGGTAATAAATATTTTTAACAAAAACACTGAAGATGTCTCCTTGATTGACCACCCTCTAACGCTGTTCTGATCTTCCATGGCTCCTTCCATGTGGCTTCTCTACTTTGGCCATAACCTACACATTCATGCCACCATTCCTGCCTTAGGAATACGCACTTGTGGTCAGAGGCAACAGGCTCACTTTACTTGATTCAGTGAGTTGATCCAAACCAGGATGTTTCTGAAGGCTCACATGGTCGAAGGCTCACCAGTGACCATGTGGATTTAAGTAGATGTGAGCATCGCATAAGAGTCCTAAATAGGCCTCTTTAGGTGCTCGATCACATCTCTCCATCTTTCACTGTCTCACACATACACCCTACACGTACGCAACTTCTTTTATAGCCGGCTTCTCAGAATGGCCCATCAACCCACTCTGGTAGTCTGCAGACACTGTCCCCACAAGACTTTTCATGCCCAAAAACACCAGTGTTTAAAATAATACTTAACTTTTTTTTTTTGGTTAACTCTGATTGGTATCAGAATAAGAAAATCTAGGAATATAATTGAAATGTGCTAATCATGCAAGAAATGTACTTTTTATCTATGTTATACAGTGGTGTGAAAAACTATTTGCCCCCTTCCTGATTTCTTATTCTTTTGCATGTTTGTCACACAAAATGTTTCTGATCATCAAACACATGTAACCATTTGTCAAATATAACACAAGTAAACACAAA
>JANRMT010062791.1:242896912-242923092 GCA_026402145.1 Polypterus bichir lapradei | reverse complement strand
TTTGTGTTTACTTGTGTTATATTTGACAAATGGTTACATGTGTTTGATGATCAGAAACATTTTGTGTGACAAACATGCAAAAGAATAAGAAATCAGGAAGGGGGCAAATAGTTTTTCACACCACTGTATAATGTTAAAATTAGAAAAAGGAATCTGTGCAAGACCTTTAGCTTTCAGTGAAGGAAAGTGTTATGTTACAGCAGTAGCAGCTCTTCATTATCCAAGCAAGAAGCTCTTATATGTATTTGGGCAGTTGTTTATTTATTGTTTACAACATGTACTGTATACCTTTTTTCTTCTCCTGAGCTTCTGTAAAGTTTAGGGGTGGTGAATTCCAGGCCTGGAGTGTCGCAGTGGCTACAGGTTTTATTCTAACCCTTTTCCTAATCAGTGACCAGTTTTCACTGCTAATTAACTTTTTAATATCACTTTAATAGCCCTGTTAGAAGAGTTTGGCCCTCTGAATTGATTCCCTTCTTCATTAAATGACAGCCAAGCAGAAATGAGATGTGAAACGAGCCAACAGATAAACCAGCTAAACTGGGGCTTCAAACTCCAACCAATTTCACTCCAATCACTTTCTTAATGAGAAGCCAGTTCTTGCTGTTAATTAAACCCGTTATTTAATTCCATGGCTTGTTGCTGCTCTCATTCTGCCACAGCACACATTTCGAAAACTGTTGTTTTTCTGTTCTTTCCAAGAGCAACATCAAAATGTTTTGGTGACCCGAGAGATCAACTTTACCAAGACCATCACCTCTCTTTAATTTCAGATATTGTGGAATGGGCACAGAGGAGCTGGTCATGTGGTGGCTTGTTTTGTGTCTCATTATTGTTTGGCTGCTAATTAAAGAAAAAGAAACAACTATGGGGCCTGAGTCAAGTTAATTAAAAGAAGTGATCAGCAGCAAAAACTAGTCACTAATTAAGAAGATGGTAAGAATGAAAACTTGCAGCCACTGCGGCACTCGAGGCTTGGAGTTCACCACCCCTGACCTAGTCTAATCTCAAGGAGAGCAATAGGCTCAAATATTATATAATATTCTTATCTTGTATTGTACTATTATTTACTATATTACCTGTCAAAGATAGATAATAGAATAAACTTAAAACATTTGATATCTTGTATTAATGTGTACCCTCAGCTTTCCTCCTAATCCCTTTCCCTGTATCCTCGTGTGTCTCACCCCATCTTGGCCGGTGCTTCCTCTCTCAGTTGCATTCTCATAAAGCCTGTTCCTCAGACTGTGTCATTTTGAGGCACGTTGCTTGTCTCTTTGCTATTGTTGGTGGGTAAAAAGTAGACGACAAGCCCCCATTACCTGCTGTACAAATACTTCCCGTGTTTGAAGGCAACTCTGCACGCTCCTCTTATGTCTTTTCTCAGTATCCTCATCTGTGCCAGCCTCTCTTGCCCAGTGTGCTTCCTATCTCAATTGCATTTGAATGAGCAACCAAAGCAAAACTGACCAATAGGATCGCTCACAGGAGCCAGGCACACACATGCATAGACAGAAGCATTTTATTAGATAGTAGATTTTGCCTTGCACTTTAATAAAAAGATAAAACATAGTGATATTAATCTGTTCTGGATTTCAACATTTATTCTGACCTCAGAGATTGAAGGGTGGGGAGTGTCAACCTAGGGGTTTCATTGAAGGTATAAAGCAGGGATAGGGACATGAACTAAAGGAGACAGGGGCTTCCAGCCTATAACAAATAACTAAACCTGTTAAAGCCCCATTGCCAGTTGCTGGGACCAGAGATCTGGAACAGCAGGGTGAACCTTAAGGGTGCTAAGGTCACTTTTGCCTCCATATCTCTCATCCCTGGGAAAGAGAGATGGAAAACCTGAGTGTACTTCCAGTTACAGCTCAAGGTGCCTTTGCACTGAAAGAGATAAAGGGAAAAAAGTGCCTGCTGACTGGCACAGGGCAGTGCTGCCGAAGTGAAAGACTAGGAAAGAGTAAGCAGAATCGAGGCCAAATTCAAACGTCGGGAAACAAAAAGGCAGAAAGAATTGAGTACCCCAATCTATCCGACCATGGTCAAATAAAATGTTTGCAAGAATGTCATAATGATCTAGTTTCTTTGCACCTAACTAGCAAAGGACATGTGGTTTATTTTTTGAATCCAAAAAACAAATTGTGTCCTGATGTCACAAAGTCCAACTGACATGGACATCATTTTTAGAATGACTGCGATCATCAGAAAAAGAGCACATATCAATGGCGCAAAGCAGTATTACAAAATAGCACTGTTGTAATGTTACTAACGTAACACAAAAATATTACAAATATTCAAACCAAACAAATCCAAAACGGCACAAAAATAAAATCTAGAGGTTCATTAACATGGATTGCAATACTGAAAATAATGCGGTTAATAAAATACTCTTCGTGAAAGTATCACAGACACAAAGATAAAGGTTTGGGGTAGCCGTCCCGTACACTTGAAAATTTGCACTCAACAACGAAAGAAAGATGAGCCCAATATATAACTGAATTACAATGAAACAAGATGGTGGGTATATAGAGCCGGGACTGGAAGCAAGGTCACCAGGCAGGATTTCCTTCTGTAGGTCTGCAGAGGAGGAAAGAGAGAAAGGGTTATCTGACAGTGCCAACCCCTGGCCCGGTGGACAATCACACTTATTCAGGCCTGTAAACTGTCTCCCGAGCGCACATGTGCAACACCTTACAATAATTAACTTACAGCCTTTGTATTTCAAAACCTGAGAAGACAAGTGACTTTAAACTGAACCCTGTGCAGTGGGAATGCTGGCATCACATGTCATGGATAAGTAGATGATGTGATCCAACAACATCAAACTGACATTATGAAAATAGAGTTACTTTAATCAACTATTAAAAACAGAAATAAAAAATAAGCTAGTTGATCTTAAATTATGGACAAGTGACTACTGTGCAGACCATGTTTAAGAAAAATCTGTGGTTTCGAGCTGCCAATGAGAGCTCAATAGAAAACAGAAAGTAAATCTACTAGGCTGTCTGTTTGGATTTACAATTTTCTCATTATTAAGAATAGAACACCTTTGTTATGGAAAGGCCAACTTCAAAAAACCTTTCATCCATACTTCTGGCACATGTTATTCTCTGCTAAGTGCAAAAGCAGATTAAATATTTTGAATGAGGACCATAAGAAGGTATGTCAAAACTCAAGGTAAGTTCACTACCAAAACGTCAAGTTGATTTTCATCCAACCTCAAAACAAAATTTTAAACTTGTAGTCAACAACTCAAAGCCAATAACTGTTAAAGGGGGAACTTTAACCAAAAGTACTTGCTAAACCTTCAACCCTCTATCCGTAATCTCGGATAACCAGAATGTGAATGTACTAACCTTTTACATCATTGGCTGCAAACTTCTGGTTCATTTCCGTAACAATGTTGTGGCAATAGCATCACAAAATAAAGAAACCAGTAAGAAACAGAATGGCGTGTGACAAAGAGACAAATATGTCAACTACATTAAACCGAACCTGAAACAGAAATGAATTCAGCAGCTCAAAAAAACACCACAAACCTCTCCATAACCCTGTTACAAAATCAGCAAAAAAAAAAAATATTAACATAACCCAATCAAATCAAAAATGCTATAAACGAAGACCTGAAAAGGGGCAGATCCTGGCAAAATGATGTGATGGGCTTTTTTTGAACAATGAACAGGTTGAGAGAGGGAGAGAGAGAGAGAGAGAGAGAGAGAAAAAAAATGTGAATGAAAATTGAATTTGACTTTTAGAAAGCCTTCTCTTCAGTTCCATATGAACAGTTAACACTGATGTTAAAAGCGACCAGTGTCAGTGGTAACTGGTGAACATAGAGCATGATAATGAACAGGAAATCAAGAGTACAGTTTAAAGGAAGATGGTCAATGTAGGATGTGTCAGGCATATAAATTATATATTTTGATGAAAGCAAGAGCCTGTATCTTATCACTAACCCAAGTTTATATCTTCCTATATTTGTTGTTATTTCCTAAATATTTTATTAATATATATATTTTTTTTTATTTTATTATATTATGTCTTCTTTCTTGTGCATTTATTTTCTTCAATATTATGTCATTAACGTAAATATTACATTTTGTGTTCCTGTTATGTTAAGACTCGGAGAGCAGGGCCCCTGATGCAGCAGCTTAGGGATCACCATGAGCCTTTAAACTGAATTGGGTGGAAAAGGTCTATTGCTTTGGTGGTGACATTCTCTGTGTTTTACAATTTATTTGTAAGTATGCATTGATTTTTTTCTGGTTAAAAGCCATGTTTGATCCTGTTTTTTTCACCTTGATTATTGAACACTAGACTGACTTTTGTTTTTTTTTGTTTTTTTGGAGGATTGCCTTTTTTGCTTGTTTCCCTGATTCTCTTAAGTCTTCCTTTTTGTAAATAAATTTTATAATTATCAAGGAATATTTCTTTTGTTTGTGTGGGTCTGTTTTATTTTTAATAATGGTTTCCTCTCTCTCTCTTGGTGCACTTCTAACATTTGCAATTTTAAGAACCCTACCACTAGAGTTTCAGAGCGAGGCACATTTTATTTTGTGGCCTTATTTTAAAGCCAACCTTTAAATCCAATACAATGGTTATGGAGGTCACAATATCAAATCCTATGTCCTTGGTGAACAAGAGGTGTTGCCCAACCATGGATATTATGAAAATGGTGCTGCATGTAAAAAGAAAAATAGCTTCTTCTGGAAATGGAACAGTTCATTAATAACCCTTATAAAATAAATGAAATTCAAAAACCTGATATTCTCTGACCTTAAATATCATACCAATTTACCAAACATGACCGTATATATCTGGGGAACACTGAATAAAGGATCTAAAATGAAGGCTGTATTGTTGAGTCTATCTAGCTTCAATCTCCTAGTCCTGCAAGAACAAAATGAGTGCCTACCAACAATGACTTGGTCCAAATGAGCATCAAAACAGAACAGTGTTGAAATAATAAAAACACAAAACATACAGCTTTAAAAGGTACCAACCAATATATTAAAACACTAGCAAAATACCCGCACTTTGCGGCGGCGAAGTACTGCCTTAAAAATTTTTATTAAGAAGAAAAGTAAACTTTTTTAAACTGAGGGAAAATATACCAATAATTATTTGTTAAGGATCTCTCTGTATGCCACATTGTCAGTTCAGCCCTCCGGTTGTAATATGACCAAGCTGTGCACTACAGCCAACAACATGGGAGGCGTGGGGATGGGGGACCCAACGGCGCCTCACACGGCGACTGAGCTACAGGCTATGGATGTATATAGATATGTAAGCAGGATTCAGTTAGCGTTGGGAACCGGCATACCAAATTTCTTGAAGATGGGCCCATAGGTAACAAAGACCGTTGGAAAGTTCAATATGACGGCTGACAGTGGCGTCATACCACCGAAATAAGTATGTACATCGGTTTCGGTTAGCGCAGGGAAGCTGCCTACCAAATTTCGTGAAGATGGGGCCATAAATAAGAAAGTTTAACATGGCGGACGTTGTCGACCGTTATGCGTTGAATTTCGAAATGAAACCTGCTTAACTTTTGTAAGTAAGCTGTAAGGAATGAGCCTGCCAAATTTCAGCTTTCTACCTACACAGGAAGTTGGAGAATTAGTGATGAGTCAGTCAGTGAGGGCTTTGCCTTTTATTAGTACAGATGTAGGATTTCAACATTCTAAAAAAGATCAGAAGCACTAGATTGCATCATAGCTTCATGACCTTCTTGGATGCCAGGAGACAACAGAAACAATTAAGAACAATAAAAACCCGACTAGGCACAAAAACACATTCTAATGGCACATTAAACCTGTCAGCATAAGCATGAAAATATCTCATGTTATTCAGGGCACATAATTCACATGCAGAGTCACCCACTCTGATGGCTGATGAGCCTGACAGCGCAAACATACCACTGGAGAGGTCCATGAAAAAAATCTCACGTTCTTTGTGTCCACATGTAAAATCACCCACTCTAAATGACTGATGAATCTGACAGTCACCCATTCTAATGGTTGATGAATCTAAAACGGAAGGATGCCACTGAAGATATCCATAACACATCTATGAAATCTTTTACCACTCCTCGGGAAACTGTCCTTGCCTTGAAACCGCACGATTATAAAATGTGCTGCTGATCCCTAGGGCAGCAACTAAAGAGAAAAACAACTAAATAATATGGAGCATGAATGACCAACACTACTTTTGTCATGGCGAAAAATTATCACCAGAAGGCTTTTTACCTGAAAATGAAGGCTATTAGGACTCAGGATAGGCAAACAGAGTTTTAAAGCTTTATTGCAATAAAACAACACAAATAATAACACGGACTCAACCCAATATGGCCAAATTGAGCTGAGCCCCAAACAGTTCAAAAAACCTCGCTCAATTAGCTCATTTGCTGTTTTTCTCTGACTCCTTTCTACGCCTGTCCGGCCAATTTCTCAAGTTCTCATGGGAACCATCATTATCACCTGACTTTCCCTGCAGCTGGCTTCTGTTTCACTGTCTATTGCCCATTTTTTAGTTTCCGTTTTTGCTTATTTCTTGCACTGGCCAAGGCAAGTACAAACGTCGTTCTTCCATTTATGGGCTTTCCTCTCGTCACTTCCTCTTTCTCGGACTTTCGAGTCGGTTTGTCTGATCCCCAAAGCTAAGCTTTAAAGAAAAATATGGTATGTGCTTTTATTTAATCATTGCGTGGCTGTCCTGACTTGCATTTCTATCTACACTAACGCAAATGCTTATATATTTGTCTATATTTATTTATGCTAATACATGAATACACTAATTTTACTTTCCATACATTACTTCATCTTTCTTTTGCCGTTTCTGCTGACTCACTGTTCCAGCTGGCTTCTTACATGCCTACCAGAACCATTTTTTCTATATTAATTCAGTGGTATCGTTCCTCAGCTTCCTACCCTTAAACACAGGTGTTCTCATTCCTCTTTATCTTGTCCTCGGGTAGTTTCTGTACGTCATTCTTGTCCTGTTCTATTCTTCCTCTCTTAATACTGGTAATTTTCCTTTTTTACTAGAAAATGCAATATGACTGATTTTTTATTTAACCATTTGCTTGACCTATCTTATTTGCTTAACATTCTAATTTATGCTTAATCTAATGTTTTAGAAGCTATTACTTTGTCTATTTATGCTAATATGCTATTTATGCCAATATATACATTTTTTTCTCTTCCATACTTTCTACTAACCCCACAACAAGTTCAGCACACACCAACTGATACAAGGTGATAACTGTAATAAAATTATTGTAACTTTCATTTTTTTTATACAAAACCCATGCTACAGTGCACTCCCCACACTGAAGGATCACAAAATAACATACTCCATGGAAAAAAACAGAAATTTACAAATAATTATCGTAACTGAAAGGGAAAACTGCCTCACAGTTAGGAGACCCGGGTTCGCTTCCCGGGTCCTCCCTGCGTGGAGTTTGCATGTTCTCCCTGTGTCTGCATGGGTTTCCTCCAGGTACTCCGGTTTCCTCCCACAGTCCAAAGACATGCAGGTTAGGTGCATTGGCGATTCAAAATTGTCCCTAGTGTGTGCTTGGTGTGTGGGTGTGTTTGTGTGTGTCCTGCGGTGGGTTGGCACCCTGCCCGGGACTGGTTCCTGCCTTGTGCCCTGTGTTGGCTGGGATTGGCTTCAGCAGACCCCCGTGACTCTGTGTTCGGATTCAGTGGGTTGGAAAATGGATGGATGGATGGATGAAAGGGAAAGTTCATTCAAAGTCCATCTATAAGATCACACTTTTTTTTTTTTTATTGTTCATTATTGTAAGGGTTACGCCAAGCCATTCCTCGATATCGGAAACTTCCTTATGCAGGCATTTCAAGCCCTCTCCCAAGTAAAACATCAAGTAGAAAAATTCCTTTAATCTATTCGTCGTCCAGGCATAAACCCGGGTTCACCCGATTTCTCCTGTAGAGGTCGTAGTTTCTCCAGCAGATTTTTCTCAATATTGCTCTGCCACTGTTCCTTGACTTTTTTTCCCCTTATTCCTTCCTGGTCACTGCACCATCACCCTTTTTATATGGTCGGACCCTCCCATGTTAAATTCTATTGGCCCTCCAAGTCAGGTGCTTTTTGTCAGGTAATATCGTGATTCCCCCTAATACCTGTGCAGCTTTTTGTCCTTCTGCAATAATGGAGAATGTACAACCCAACAAAGACACCACCAACATGACAATTGTTACAATCTCACATTACTCATGTCACATAATCACAGACAAAGTCACTCATTCGCTTGCACACAAAATTTCCAAAACTTGTATTTGTACTTATTAAATTAACTTCCAGAAAGTGTGGACAGCACGGTGGTGCAGTGGTAGCGTCCTCCCTGCGTGTAGTTTGCATGTTCTCCCCGTGTCTGCGTGGGTTTCCTCCGGGTGCTTCGGTTTCCTCCCACAGTTCAAAGACATGCAGGTTAGGTGCATTGGCAATCCTAAATTGTCCCAAATGTGTGCTTGGTGTGTAGGTGTGTGTGCCCGGCTGTGGGCTGGCGCCCTGCCCGGTATTTGTTCCTGCCTTGCGATCTGTGCTGGCTGGGATTGGCTCCACCAGACCCCCGTGACCCTGCAGTTAGGATATAGCGGGTTGGAAAATGACTGACTGACTTCCAAAAAGTGCTCTCATGAATGCGGAAGGAACATGCAAACGTTAACTGGAGTTTGACCTAAAGTCCCGTCCGCATGTGGATTATGTGACACAAGTAACGCGAGATTTGTTTTCATAGAGTTCTCCAGCAGTATCCTTAAGCTGTCCGGTTCATCAAGAGATCTCTGACTGAACAAAATCAACGCAGTTAAGTGTGTTGAGGGCAGCAGAAACCCAATCCAAGTGGTGTGAAAGAGCTACGGCAAAAAGCTACGCTTCATCTAATTTGGCGGCGGTAGGAGAACGTGCTTTTTGGTAGAAGCAGGGACAACAAACAAACGCACGCTGGTGCGAGAGATGAAAATTTGACCAGAGGATTCTTTTAGACTTAAGGTATACAGCAAATAAAAGTATTTTATATTAATCACAGGCAGTGCCGATGCTGGGTTATTTTGTACACAAGGCCCAGCTTATTAGTGTGCCAAATGACTGACTGTTCAGTAGCTAACCCCAGGGGCTTACCCCCGGACATCCCCCCTGCACCTTAATAATGGTGGAGCCTGCCCTGATCACAATATAGAATAAAAAAAAAACTCAAATCAACGAGACTTTCATAAAATAACTACATTTTCAATGTACGGCAATAAAAAAATACATAGCTACTTGATCGGGTAAATGGTCCGAGCAATTCACCTAACCAAGTGTTTCTCAAAAAGGTGGGTCGCAAGTTGTTGTTTGTTAAGGCTCCAGCTATAACACTCGACCCCCTTACACACTCTGATCTGATGCTCGTGAACGATTCACGTAGGGGCACCCTTACACATGGAACCAGAAACTTCAGAAATACTGACATAACCAAGAAAAACGTCAAACAATTGTATTTCATCATCACATTCAACCGTAAAATCGCTTTGGATAAAAGCGTCAGCCAAACGTTTTGAATCAAATCATAAGAGAAGCTACATACGTACAGTACACGGGCTCATTTGGGGTTTTCTTAAGGCACAGCAGTCGACCAGGGTGGCTGCAGACGTCAACTACAAATCTTCAAACGAATGGGAGGAGATGGGAACAACATTGAACAATGCGGGACCCAGCTGGGTGTTGTTTGCACCCTTGTCAAGTTAGCAGAATCAGCTGGCGATTTTAACACAAAGAGGCAGTAAGAGTCAGGCGGTCGCACCCGGTCATAAAGGAAGAGTGTGAACAGCTGCCATTTCACACAGCGATCCTAACGACTCGTGAGCGCTCAGTCCATTCTGACTATAGGTAATAAATCAAAGACCACCTGTTAGCTGCACTTTCAAAAACTGCCAGCAAGTACAAACTGGCCAATAAGGCAGCTCTCCAACAGATCGGTGACTAATTATACTGTTTGATGTGAAGATTCTTCTCTTCCATGTTTGCTCACCTCGCTGCCTATATCATCCGTGTTTTATCCTGTGCTTAAATCGTCTCGTTTTGTGTTGCTTTTCATTGCAGTCATGTCTGGTGGCACCTCATTGTAGCACAATTCTCGGTGAAATGGAGAAGCCAACAGTTAGTGGCATTTGGGGGAGCTTTCAGCAGTTTGTCCTTCGGCACTTTGCAATGGTAGTGGCCACGAAGGGCCTGCGCTTGCTTGGACGCTTTTCTCAAAGATCAGCGGTTTATCGCGGGCTGCTTTGTCGTTCATAAGCACTCGCTTGCCTTTTTTGGCCGAGCTTCGTAAAGATCCTTCGATCTATTCAGATCTCGCAGCGCCGCCTTTTTCTTTTTATGTTGTATACTTCTGAGTATTTGTATTTATTTTCTTTAAGAATAAAGGCGTCAAAAGTGTACTGGATTCTTTAGAACGATTTCCTACGGGGGGAACAATTTTTGGTTTCCTAAAGAACCATTTATTTAGCCAGGACACAAAGTATTGTACTGTGAATGTGCCAATAAAGAGTGTGAAATGTGAGTATTGATAAATACAATGTGTCACGAAATATGCCTTTTGTTTCTTATTTAATATTAGCTCATAATATTCCACTTTGACTTTCTCCAAATGATTTGGCAAGCTAACATAACCTTCTGTGTTGTATTATTGCCATCTGCTGCACAGACCACATTATTCTTTCCCTGGATTGATTTCTTCTGTAGGACTAGGATGCTGTACTGTGTTAACCATTATGGATGTAGTGAGAAGTTAAGCAAAATGACACCATTTATTAGCCAATAAAAGGTGTAATTTTGCTAAATTTCTTTTCTTCTCAAAAGCTATTGCTTCTCCCTGTGCCTCTTTGTATGTTATGCTGTAAATGATCTTGATTGATATCAGATAGATAGATACTTTATTAATCCCAAGGGGAAATTCGCATAATCCAGCAGCAGTATACTGATACAAAAAAAATTAAAGAGTAATAAAAATGCATGTAAAAACAGACAATAACTTTGAATAATGTTAGTTAGCATTTACTCCCCCGGGTGGAACTGAAGAATCGCATAGTGTGGGGCAGTTCTCTATAGTCTTTATTATTACTGAAAGGTTTTCCTTTTTGATTGAATTTTTATCTATTAATGTTTGACAGTTGTTCTTTTTTGCAAGACAAAGTTTGTTTGTTTTTTGTCCCAAATTTTATGCAGTTCCCATCTATGCTTCCCAATATAACAAATGCTGATTAAGTGCACAATGTCCTAACTGAAGTCTATGAATTATCACCTTCTGTCCTTGAGTGGCTGTTATATTGTATCATTGACTTGTACGTAACTATTATAAGTGCCTTTCCGTAGTACTGTATTGTCATACTATTTGTCGCTCATTTATAATTTTTAATCAAATTTAATTTTTTTCTTCCAAAGGTAATTCTAAATCTACAGTCTGTACAACTGATAAGCTCATTCATTATCTGTTATATCCACAGGTGTAAAATAGCAAATTACGAGTACTTGGTTAATTCACTTAATTTCTTTTTTTCAGTTCTTTGTTCTTTAAGTGAATAAATTTCATTTAGGGCTACTTTTACTTTTACCTCTCTAAATTGTTAGGTCAAATACCCTACCTTCTACTGCATGACATTTTCCAGCAAGTCCTTGTTACCGATTACACAAACCAAACTGTTATGAAGTAATAAAGGAGACAACCTATCGGTGTGCTGTCAACTTAGGTTATAGTGCGGCATTGCTCAGATACAGCCAACAGAATACTGTATATCATTCAGAAATAAAAACACAATAACGCACCTTCCACTGTTCATATGGTAGGTCATTTCCATGCTTCCTGCTGGCTGTTGAGACATGGAAACTGAAAGTGCACTTTCTTATGGTTGTATATGAAAACATCAGCTAAAGAAACATCTGCTTTTCAGAATTCACCTTCAAATTTAATGAAGCCCATTGACATAATCATTTTTTCCCTTCTTCTTAAGCTCTTGTATCAGGTTAGGTCAGTTTGGGGAGAACTCACCGGCACAGCCTGTTGCCACAGCCACCACACAATAAAACGGCTTGGGATCCCAGTTGGCAACCCTCCAGGCAGACACAGAAATGACCATCTTATCTGCCGCAGCCATGTGTTATGTGAGCATCCCCTAGGCCTGGTCCAGCCACTTGGGTTCTTAGCAATAAGGGCTCTGTGAGACAGATCACCCTCAGGGAATTGTGCCACCTGGCTGTAGTGCCGTAACTGAAGCTTCAGGACTTCATGAGCAAGCTCTTGTGTGGAGCTGCAGAAATCCCAAAACGCAGTGTCTTTTTAATCTTGTGCAAACAGGATTTTATGGGCACAAGTAATATCTTGAGATCACAAGTTATACATTTTCCAAACAAATCTGTATATTGTACAGATGCTGGTCATAAAATTAGAATATCATGACAAAGTTGATTTATTTCAGTAATTCCATTCAAAAAGTGAAACTTGTATATTAGATTCATTCATTACACACAGACTGATGTATTTCAAATGTTTATTTCTTTCAATTTTGATGATTATAACTGACAACAAATGAAAGTCCCAAATTCAGTATCTCGGAAAATTAGAATATTGTGAAAAGGTTCAATATTGAAGACACCTGGTGCCACACTCTAATCAGCTAATTAACTCAAAACACCTGCAAAAGCCTTTAAATGGTCTCTCTGTCTAGTTCTGTAGGCTACACAATCATGGGGAAGACTGCTGACTTGACAGTTGTCCAAAAGACGACCATTGACACCTTGCACAAGGAGGGCAAGACACAAAAGGTCATTGCTAAAGATGCTGGCTGTTCACAGAGCTCTGTGTCCAAGCACATTAATAGAGAGGCGAAGGGAAGGACAAGATGTGGTAGAAAAAGTGTACAAGCAATAGGGATAACGGCACCCTGGACAGAATTGTGAAACAAAACCCATTCAAAAGATAAAACAGAATCCACGTTGCTTGAGGTCCAGTGTAAAGTTTCCACAGTCAGTGATGGTTTGGGGTGCCATGTCATCTGCTGGTGTTGGTCCATTGTGTTTTCTGAGGTCCAAGGTCAACACAGCCGTCTACCAGGAAGTTTTAGAACACTTCATGCTTCCTGCTGCTGACGAACTTTATGGAGATGCAGATTTCATTTTACAACAGGACCTGGCACCTGCACACATTGCCAAAACTACCAGTACCTGGTTTAAGGACTATGGTATCCCTGTTCTTGATTGGCCAGCAAACTCGCCTGACCTTAACCCCATAGAAAATCTATGGGGTATTGTGAAGAGGAAGATGCAATACGCCACACCCAACAATTCAGAAGAGCTGAAGGCCACTATCAGAGCAACATGGGCTCTCATAACACCTGAGCAGTGCCACAGACTGATCGACTCCATGCCACGCCGCATTGCTGCAGTAATCCAGGCCAAAGGAGCCCCAACTAAATATTGAGTGCTGTACATGCTCATACTTTTCATGTTCATACCTTTCAGTTGGCCAACATTTCTAAAAATCCTTTTTTTGCATTGGTCTTAATTGATATTCTAATTTTCCGAGATACTAAATTTGGGACTTTCATTTGTTGTCAGTTATAATCATCAAAATTAAAAGAAATAAACATTTGAAATACATCAGTCTGTGTGTAATGAATGAATCTAATATACAAGTTTCACTTTTTGAATGGAATTACTGAAATAAATCAACTTTGTCATGATATTCTAATTTTATGATCAGCACCTGTATATACAAGATAATTTGATGAATTCTTGGGACCTCAGTTATTGAAATGCTAGAGTGAACATTCAGCTGCCCGCATTATTACTATAACCCCCTCTATTCACCACATCACTCCTGTTTTGCAGCATCTTCATTGGCTTCCAGTTCAGTTCCGAATTCAATTTAAAATTCTCCTACTAATTTTTAAGGCTATCCACAACTTTGCCCCTCCATATCTGTCTGACCTCCTACATGTTGCCCTTCCCTCCCGCCCCCTCAGATCCTCTTCCTCCATCCACTTGACTGTCCCCTTCGTCTGTCTTACCACTATGGAACCAGCTTTGGAACTCACTACCATCTGAGCTTAGAAATATTGAATCATTTTCACCTTTCAAATCTAAAGTTAAAACTAATTTGTTTATGACTGCTTTTTCTCTTTGATTACAATTTTTCAGTCTGATTTTAACTTTTGTATTTTACTTTTGTTTATAATCTGTGTTTTGTCTATTGTTCGGTGTCTCTGAGTGTTTAGAAAGGCGCCTCAAATAAATAAAATGTATTATTATTATTATTATTATTATAACATAGGCTATAAAAGTTGCTGGTTAACTAAAGAAGACTGACACAAGGTTCCAGTGTAATCTTGTGGCCTGTGAGGGGTCTTGTTGTCCCTTGTTATGTGAGAGCTAATAAAAAACGTGTCCGCGTTCCTTTAAGCAGAGAGAAGTATTTTTGCTGCTACTTTATGGTATTTGAGCCAAGGGAAAGCTAACAGAACGCTGCCCTGCCAACCAGGACTTAAGAGAGCTATAATGACTAAGAACATATAGTTGGCTCATTAATCAAATTATAACAAATCATTTTATTTGTCACATGTAAATTATACATACAGTACAATGTGAAGGGAAATGCTTGCTTGACAGAAGCCCAATTGTGTATATATAATAATACACAGTATAATATACACTCACCTAAAGGATTATTAGGAACACCATACTAATACGGTGTTTGACCCCCTTTCGCCTTCAGAACTGCCTTAATTCTACGTGGCATTGATTCAACAAGGTGCTGAAAGCATTCTTTAGAAATGTTGGCCCATATTGATAGGATAGCATCTTGCAGTTGATGGAGATTTGTGGGATGCACATCCAGGGCACGAAGCTCCCGTTCCACCACATCCCAAAGATGCTCTATTGGGTTGAGATCTGGTGACTGTGGGGGCCATTTTAGTATAGTGAACTCATTGTCATGTTCAAGAAACCAATTTGAAATGATTCGAGCTTTGTGACATGGTGCATTATCCTGCTGGAAGTAGCCATCAGAGGATGGGTACATGGTGGTCATGAAGGGATGGACATAGTCAGAAACAATGCTCAGGTAGCCCGTGGCATTTAAATGATGCCCAATTGGCACTAAGGGGCCTAAAGTGTGCCAAGAAAACATCCCCCACACCATTACACCACCACCACCAGCCTGCACAGTGGTAACAAGGCATGATGGATCCATTTTCTCATTCTGTTTACGCCAAATTCTGACTCTACCATTTGAATGTCTCAACAGAAATCGAGACTCATCAGACCAGGCAACATTTTTCCAGTCTTCAACTGTCCAATTTTGGTGAGCTCGTGCAAATTGTAGCCTCTTTTTCCTATTTGTAGTGGAGAGGAGTGGTACCTGGTGGGGTCTTCTGCTGTTGTAGCCCATCTGCCTCAAGGTTGTGCGTGTTGTGGCTTCACAAATGCTTTGCTGCATACCTCGGTTGTAACGAGTGGTTATTTTAGTCAAAGTTGCTCTTCTATCAGTTTGAATCAGTCGGCCCATTCTCCTCTGACCTCTAGCATCAACGAGGCATTTTCGCTCACAGGACTGCCGCATACTGGATGTTTTTCCCTTTTCACACCATTCTTTGTAAACCCTAGAAATGGTTGTGCGTGAAAATCCCAATAACTGAGCAGATTGTGAAATGCTCAGACCGGCCCGTCTGGCGCCAACAACCATGCCACGCTCAAAATTGCTTAAATCACCTTTCTTTCCCATTCTGACATTCAGTTTGGAGTTCAGGAGATTGTCTTGACCAGGACCACACCCCTAAATGCATTGAAGCAACTGCCATGTGATTGGTTGATTAGATAATTGCATTAATGAGAAATTGAACAGGTGTTCCTAATAATCCTTTAGGTGAGTGTATATATGTAAATCGGGACTTACATTGATCACACTTGGAGGGCCGCAGTGGCTGCAGGTTTTTTTTACAACCCACTTGCTTAATTAGAAAACAATCTTTGCCAAAAACAGGTGTTTTTTGATATCAAGACTTGTTAGTGTTTTAACTCTGCAAGGTCAAGTTATTTCTACGATTCTATTTTGTTTCCCTTCTAATGATATCATTTTTTTTGCTCTTTATTTCACCTTATACAATTTCTTGTATTAGGAATTTGTTAGTTTTCGCATACCCCTTGGAGTCAGAGTGCAGGGTCAGCCATTGTACAGCACCCCTGGATCAATTGAAGGTTAAGGGCCTTGCTCAAGGGCCCAGCAGAGTAGGATCTCTTTTGGCAGTGATAGGGCTTTGAACCGGCAACCTTCGGGATACCAGCGCAGATCCTTAGCCTCGGAGCCACCATTCCGACCGAAATCATCCAAATGATTTGAAGCCTAAACCGGATGAGTAATTTTCAGTTATTCACTTTCGCTTCAGTTTCCTTCCAAATACTTTATTTAACCAAGTAGTGCATGATGCATACACATGGGTGGAAATGGAAACACGCTAGATGGAGAACTAACTGGTTCCCTTGTTATTTGTATCTTATTGCTAATAAGGAGCAGTTAAAATAATGAATACAGCTGTTTACAAATAAAATAAGCAATTAAAAGTTCAAAATCTTAACAAGTGAGACAACAAAAATGAAGCACAAAAATGTCACTTGAGTAATAGCTTTCTCATGAAGCAAATGGGTTTGAAGAAAATCTGTGGCCACTGCGGCTCTCCAGGACCAATGTTGTTCACCCTGGATTTAAAGGGTCTGAGTCTTAGATAGAAAATCAATTAAATAAAGTTTAATTAGCGGCAAAAAACAGTCACTAATTAAAAAAAATGATTAGAATGAAAACCTGTATGCAAGGTGGCCCTTCAGGATTGCAGTTAGGCTTTGTAAATACATATGCTAACAAACAATAAATAACCTGCACAAACACCCATCAGAACTTCTGACTTGAACAAGAGAGCTACTGTTATCAATCGCAGGTTGTAAATGGGAGTAAGCTGTGGTTAGACCTGCCCTGTTGTACTGCAGGTACAAATATCAATATACATAAACAGAAATGAATATATATGATATATTTTGTCTTGGTAAGTTATTGAATAATTACTACACATTTCTTATTCTGTCATCAACTGGATTGCAAAGTGTGTGACTTTTATTTTCCCTAAGCTGTCGTTTTTATGAGTCCCTTCCGTGATTCAGGAGAGAGCGTTAACGTTTAACAGAATTGACCCATGCTTAGTGTATTTTTCAGTAGAACATTGAGAGTCCAATTTGCATTTGCTGTTTAATAATTCAAGATCCGTGCAACACAATAAAAGTATAATATTCATACAAGTTGGGTTAATGCTGTATGTGTGAGGAAAATATTATTCTGTAGGATTTAAATGGTCTATAGAGGTGCATTAAAAATACAGATATATATTCAGAGACAACCAACTGGTATACATCTGATTATGCCTTGAGATTAATTGTGGTAGTTCTATAGTTTACATGAGTGCATGAACAGGTAATTTAAAGGTAACATTGGGTGCTGAGGGTGGCGCAGTGGTAGGTAGCACTGCTACCTTGCAGTTAGAAGACCCGGGTTCACTTCCCAGGTCCTCCCTGCGTGGAGTTTGCATGTTCTCCCTGTGTCTGTGTGGGTTTCCTCCCACAGTCCAAAAACATGCAGTTTAGGTGGATTGGCAATCCTAAATTGTCCCTAGTGTGTACGTCTATGTGTGCCTTGTGGTGGGCTGGCGCCCTGCCCGGGGTTTGTTTCCTGCCTTGCGCCCTGTGTTGGCTGGGATTGGCTCCTGTGACCCTGTGTTAGGATATAGCGGGTTGGATAATGGATGAATGGATTGGGCGCTGAAGTGAACAAAGGAAAGCACAGTTTTCATAAGAGAATTATTAATGAAGGTAAGCAATATTTGTCGTCACTATTTAATGTAATAATTGTCCTTCAAAAATGCTTCTTTACTTCAGTGAAGTATAATAAACCTAATCTGAGATTTTTCACTTAGTATTATTTTCTTAATTTTTTTTTATTGTATACCTATTCAAGCAATAAGATTGGGGGCTGTTCATTTAATTTTTGTTTTTGTATTTTATTTTAATTCTTCTCTCTGAAGTACTGGTGCCTCATCTACTGCTGCTGGCACAGCGTAAGTCAGTGGTGTCAAACTCTGGTCCTGGGGGGCCGCAGTGGCTGCAGGCTTTCATTCTAACCATCTTCTTCATTAGTGACCAGTTTTTGCCACTAATTAACTTTTTGCTAGTTTTAAGTAACTTGACTCAGGCCCCTTTGTTGTTTTTTCCTTTTTCCTTAATTAGCAGCTAAACAATAATGAGACACAAAACAAGTCGCCACATGACCAGCTCACCTGTGCCCATCACACAATACCTGAAATTAAAGAAAGGTGAAGGTCTCGGTAAGGTTGATCTCTCAAGTCACCAAAACATTTTGATGGTGTTCTTGGAAAAGACAGAAAAATCAACAGTTTTGGAAATATCTGCTGTGCTAGAATGAGAGCAGCAACAAGCCGTGGAATTAAATAAGGGTTTTAATAACAGCAAGAATCGGCTTCTTGTTAAGAAACTACTTGGAGTGAAACTGGTTGGAGTTTGAAGCCCTAATTTAGCTGGTCATCTGTTGGCTTGTTTCATGTCTCATTTCTATTTGGCTGTCATTTAATGAAGAAAAGAATCAATTCAGAAGACTGAATCCTTGAAAACAGGGCTATTAAATTAAAGGGAGAAGAAATTAATTAGCAGTGAAAACTGCTGTCTGATTAGAAAAAGGGTTAGAATGAAAACCTGCTGCCACTGTGGCCCTCTAAGCCTGGGGTTCGACACCAATGATGCAATGGTTCTCAACTCAGTCGTGGGGACCCACAGTGGCTGCAGGTTTTTGTTTTAACCAACTTATGTTTTTAATTGGACACCTAGTCTAATTAAGTGAGTTGTTGTTTCCTTGTTTTCGTGTTTTGGGGGTTAATGTTGAAATTATAAAAATATGTATATTTTTATTAAAATGTACTAAGCAGTTGTTATATTGGAATAATGTAGGGCTGCTGCCTTACTGTAAGGAGACTAGGGTTTGCATCCCAGGTCTTCCCCGTGTCTGTGTGGGTTTCCTACGGTTGCTCTGGTGAATTGGCAATTTGAAATTGGCCTGGTTTGTGTGGATGTTTGGATGTTTGGGTGTTTGCCCTGCAATGTTCTTTGCTTTGAGCCCTCCAGCAGACTCCTGCAACCCTGTTCAGGACAAAGCCGGTTAGAAAATGACTGACTGACTCTTATAGAGGGATATATTTACACTACTGTTGATTAATATGCATTTAAAAAAAATCATGAGCACATAAAGAGATAAGTATTATACTTTATTAAGTACGAGCACTGTAAGAGTTAAACTGGGAAAAGGCCTGTAAATTTTTATGTACCTGAATAAGCTGGAAACCACCAATACAGTATATTATAAGCCAAAGATCAGGTGTGTACATAAGGATGGGGAGAGTGAATTCCTCTCTTCCAGATAAGAAATGTGAACTTGAGGTTGGAAATATTGGTGGCAACCACTGAACTGGTACTATATAAGTGTATATGATGTACATGGAAAGATGCTACACCCATTTCGCTGCGAAATACTGGTGGAACCAGTTGGAGGCAGGAGGGTGGGGACAGAGACATATGTTTTTGGAGATAAGAATTATGATAAAAATGTTTTGCTCATCATTGGGCGCTCATTTCACTTGATTTGAGTCTGTGTGTGCACCACAAATTAAAGTCTGATTCTGCTGCCTTTCAGAGACTCCATGTAACTTCTTTTGAAGACTGGGTGCCGTACCTCTGTCACAACACTTTCAGCTGTCAAAGCAGAGAGGACGGGCTCTCACGAGTACAGTTATTTTGACTGGTGATCATCCACAAAGTGGACATACTGCTTAATTTGAATTTGGAATCTTCTGGGTCATGTTCATGCTCCAAGTTGTGACTGTATGGGAGGTATTTTCTGCAAAAAAGGAAATGAAAATTAAAATTATAAAATGAAAATGCAATCTCTCTTTTGCAGTTCCATTTTCAAAGTCTATATGTGCAAGAATGCTGCAAAAATTAATATGAAAAAACACAATTTGCAATTTCATTTTCAAAGTCTATGCAAAAGAATGTTGAAAAAATTAAAAATAAAATGAAATAACTGTATTTGCAATTTCATTTTTCAGCCTGAACAGCAATGAAGCTGAATAAATGAAAAGTAAAATGCAAATAAACACTGGCGCTACCTGCCGCTCACTGCACTTTCATTTTCAAGTTCTCAATATGCAAATAGTGCGGGTCAATGGGCAGGGCTTTGCACCTCGACTTCCCAGAATTCTTTGTCCTTCAGCTGTAGCCATTTTGATCGATAGAATCATAGACATATATAGATAGACGCCGCATTCACTATGTTGCCCAGTCGACATGATACGTCAGCGCGTCCGCAATATTGCGAGTGGCAAAAGTGCCATTTAAACTAATACAGGTAGATGTGGAAACCGGGTTTTCTGATGAATAAACAATAACGTTTAAAACAGTGTCTTTACATACAACAGATTTTGGCGAATCGTTTAAATGCAATTATTTATATCAATTTATACACTAATAATGGCAATTATTAAATAATAATAATTATTATTATTATTAAATAATTCCTCCCATATAAGTAACATTTCTTGGACTGCCTTCTTTCACCGTCTTGTTCTTACGCAGAACAGTACTGAAGTATTGGTTAATGCCCGAGTCACCTCACGTATAGATTATTGTAATGCTATTCTATCTGGCATCCAACAAATACGTATCCATCACTTACAACTTCTTCAAAATTCTGCTGCCAGGATAATAACCTGCTGTTCTAAATCCACTGAACATATTACACCTATGCTCTCTCAACTTCACTGGCTTCCTGTTCACTACTGAATACAATACCAAATACCGCTCTTAACATTTAAAGCTCTCCACAGTCTTGCTCCCCCCTACCTTCACTGATCTCCTACAGACTTACAACTCTCTCTCGCTCACTCAAATCCTGTAATTTGAGAGTATTAAGTCTGGCAATATGGTGCGGCCTTAGTTTGTGGAAGACAGACATAACTAAAGGCATGAGCATAAAATGATGGTTGTCAGTTTCAAACTATGTTTCCTCAATGTGCTCCTTGAGAAAAAGCGCATCATCTGAACCAATCTCAGCCCAAACAAACTGACTGATCAAAGATACACTGACAGCTTGCCCTACTGTCGACTGTCGGATAACACGCTCAGCTACTTTGACCACCTTGACTGTACCCTCAGAAGGAATCATCAAACCTCCTTTGTTTTTTTAATGTGAGCAAGTGGTAGCTTTGATCATATGATGCCGGTACAGCATCTGTAACCAAACTAGCACGGCACACATCACAGGACAGCTTTCTTAAAATCCCATCTAAGGGCTACCTCCCACTGCTTCCTGAGGTGGATTTCTTTGGGAAACCTTCAAAGTTTGAGAAATGTTAACAGCTAACAATCTACACAGTTAGTGACTAAATACGTTTAGCCAAAACGTTTTTTGAAAGCTCACTTGAGCACATAAATGCATAGTTTTGTGTTAAGATTATAAAACAGGATTTTCTAATGGCCAAATATAACCAAAACAATTGTTCAGCCTTACCTATGAAATGTAATCCCCAAGGATCTGGTTTGGAGCGTACAGCGGTTTGTACAATCCCAAGCAGCACATGCGTGAGGCATCAGTATCCTTTACTTCACTCCACAAAAGCGCCACTCGCAATATGGCAGCAACGTTGACGTACGATGCTGCTCGTCATGCAGCGTCTAGTAATTCTATATCTATGGATAGAATCCTCCTCACTTCAACGGTGTTGAAGTCACGTGGTTCTGATATTTTTTTTTTACTTCTTTACTGCTAGCTTCACAGCGAAACCATCTCACAAAATCTGAAGAATGCACATAATTGTAGTTCTGAAGTAATTAATGTGCCACTTAATTACAATATTTAACATGACAAAATTTTGCCTTTATTACGATATTTATTTACAGCGACGTGGAAACGAGACGCTTTGTATTTGTTGTAGTATTATATAATAAATGTAACCCTCTACAGTTTTCACTATCTCTTCCGTCCCATAGTTGACTGGATCTGACTCTATGTCACAACGTTTTAAAGTAAGGTTAAAGTTGTTTTTGTTTTTTTTACTTTTTTCATTTCTTTTCAAAATAAGGTGATATGGTAGTGATTATTTTATTCACTATGAAGAGCTTCCATAATCTGTATGTTTTGTTCAATTCATGCTTCTTTTTCCATTATTTTTTTAATCCAACTCATTCAGATATAGGGAGTCACAAATCCGAACTGTATTATCTATCCGTTAATTTCATATTTATAAACTCCTGTCTTCCGGATGGTGAATGAAAGCTTTAGGGCTGAAACAGTGGTGGTGAACACTAAGCAAGTACAGTACTAGGCAGAGACAGGGCACGTCAAGCGACGTGAGCGTCACACCGATTAAACTAGAAAAATATCGGTGGAGTCCGTGCAGGGAAGCGGAACTGAGGGAATGGAATGGAATGCTGGCAGTCAGAGAAAGATGACGGATAAGCTACATTCGGTAAACTCTTGGTAAGGACTGTAATAAAAGCAAGGTTGGCCCGTCACTTGGTGCTCGACTCTTGTGAACTTAGACGCAGTGAAGCGCGACTCTACCGCCTTTCCTGAGCCTCCGAACGCCGTTCATTGACATGTGTAGAACGAAATACAGTGAGATTCGTTTAAAAAAAATTCTACCATGTGAACGTGAAATCAAATAAAAGAAACAAAGGTTTCTGTTTGATAACGTTATACAGTATTTATGTATATGACATTTTTTCATATACATACAATTCTGTCTCTTTAAATCTATTAAATGCATTACAAAATTTGATATCCTAAAAAAGAGATTCCTTTGACAATCCTATAAAAATATTTTCAAATTACTTGTGTGTAGGAACAGGACCAAATAAATATATAGCAGGGACTCGACAGAAAATACAAATTCTCTATTATTTCGCTTGGGTTCAATAAATGTAGATTAGACGATTGACAGATAGTATTGCATTTTAAAAGCACAATAACAGCATGAAAGCTAGTATTTGTAAACTTTGTTGTTATTGAAAAATAAGCAGACAACAGTTTTGGGTAACTTGAAGTACCTTTTGAATTGCCTAACCGTGGGCTCTGAATGTTTCACTTCACATGCAGCGCTGGGCCCAGTGCACGGGTCAAAGCTACACTGGACCACTGGGTCCATACATACACCGTGGCCAATGTGGACGCCCAGCTTGTTTGGAAAAAGAACCCCCACACCTACAGAGAGAACGGACAAACAGCACACACATTGACCCAAAATGCTGGCCTCGTGTTCTTTTATTTATTTCGTAGTGTAAAACCTCAGGGTGGTTAACATGTCATTTATAACGAATGAGTTAACAAAATGTACGTGGTTTCATCTCATAATAAAAAAATAAAACATTCTCAGTCTGTGTAGTAGCTGCCGATCATTTTTATTTTTGTAGGCTCTTTGCTTTCTTATTGATGTGAATTCGCTTCCACTGGCTCAAGCAATCCTTGTTAAACGAATTATGAAATACGTTATAAAACATAAAAATTTGATCTATTTCTTGATTAGTTCATGCGCATCTGCCAAACAGTATCAATACATTTTAAAACTAACTGGGCTGTGAGAATTTGGGAGTAGCATGCTAATGATCTCCATACACTTAAATGTTTTTCGGCTAGCTAGTTATACATTCGTAGTGATCATCATGTGACATGTGCAACTCGATGCTAACGGTAAAACTTGAGTTCTGCCATCGCGATCGCTTTTTTTTTAAAATAACTTCACGGACGGCACATAACGTTTTAATGTATGATCGCGATGTGACGACACAGTAATCTCGTAATGCGGAGTCTTGCCAGCCCTTTAAATAGCGCGTCTGCGACTCGTTGAGAGAGAAGTTGCTTGGAAGCCAGATGCTCGTTTACTCACCAGGTACCTTTTGAAGTGCCGAGTCCGTGTGTGATTTTTGCCCTTTTTCCTTTGTTAATGGAGAGTGGAGGTGGGGTCCTTTCTCAAATGAAGAGGGAGGGACACGGGAGTAGCCTTACTCCGCTAATGGGTTTCTCATTCAATGTCGCTCTGTTCGTTTTTGCGATTTTCAATAAAAACCTTGGAGTACATTTATTAATGCCTTATTTCATCACGTGATTATTCAGTTCGACCGTTTTTTTCTGCGTTATTGTCCGTGAGTAGTAATCAATGTCGTAAGGTCTTATGTGACGTTACAGGAGACAGTAGCGTGAAAGTAGGATGTTGCTCATCAGCAACATTGTTCTGTCTGCTTGATTTATTGAAAGGGGTGAAAAAGTTAAATATTTTGATGAATGGGAGAGTTTCGAAGCTGCGTAGCGCCCCTAATCCGTCGGTAAAATTCTTTTTCATAATATCGTAATAGTTATTACTTGTATGTTATAACTCCTATTTTAAATGAGCCCTTTAATGCCCGTATTTAACATTCACCCTGGTGAAAAGTAACGAAAGAATGGAGCAAGCGGAGTTTTCCTACGACCTTAGATGAATTGCTATTTGCATATTGTAATGTAGAGTAGACTATACCATCGCAGGGCGCTTTACAGTGAACAATTAATCCCGTAGCCGTCACTGTGTTCATACGCATTTTAAAGTCGCGCAGTAATCTCCATGTTCCGTGCCACAAAGACATAGTCCGGAAAATAAGTAGTGACCCAGAATTTAGAACATCGAGCTGGAGGAGTAACTCAAGGACAGCGATCGGTGTTTGCTGGAAGTCCTACGACCCCTGCTAATTATATAATTCAGCGTATAGCAGCGGACTCTTGTAAACCTTGGAGTAAGACTGAATCTGGCAGCTGTGAAAAGCTGCTTAAGGATGGTTTTCTTTTAATTGATCAGGCAAGGGGGGACGCGACAACTTCACGAACTATGCTGTGCTGCTTTTTTGTGCAGAAAATGAAAACTGTTGCTTTTTTTCCCTTTACACTTGGATGTGTTGTGATCGGTTAGCGACTTGCATTGTCAGACGAAGAGCCTCTGTGTAACCGGTGCAACAGGAATTGCAAATAAGGATTTTATGACGATAACATGACCATCTGGAGTAGCTTTCTGCTTATTAATAAACAAATATGATCTGCTTGTGGTTTGGTATCAACTGAAGTGCATTTTAGGTTAACGAGCGCGCAACCAAGGTGCAAATAATATCTACCATGACTCCTGACAACATTGATGGTAGGTAGCCCTTAACATGACTGTAAATTATTCTGTGCCCGAGACCCCTTATAATTCGTCCGCCACTTAGGTCTATTTGGGCTTCACCCGCTCCTCCTGCTCCTCCTTACCCGCTCACTTGCATCTCCCCTTTGCCATGTGATGGGGCTGGGCTGGATGTCAAAGTGTTACCATTTAGGGAAAGTATGATGTTAGATGTGTGGTTATTTATTCAGTTTGCCAGTAATTACAGTATATTTCTTTAAAGTATAAGGTTAATAACACCCAACTGTACCAAAATACAGGGGAGTAGCACTTACTCTATACTACCATTTCATGTCTGTCTGCAAACACCTAGTCTTGCATATCCATCCCCATCTACATCTGACCCAGACCCTTCCTACATCCCGCAGCAAGGATCCTTTTCTCACCCGGAGTTCATAGCAACACCACCTGTGACACATTGCCCTGCTCTGTAAGCTGATCTAAGCCAAGGCTCACTTGCAGCCATACACCCATGCTATGGGCTTTGGCAATAGAGATGCTTCCCCAAAGCCTTTTCAGTAAATATGTGCTTTCCAGAACTGCCACATCCAAACTCTTGGCTCACCACTCAGACCTGATTTTTACTCCACTGCTGCAGTAGGACGACAGCTTCAGAAAAGCCGAAGATGATATCAGTCATTTCCCTCTGGTCCGTTCTGCCAATGTTACCAAAATATATTTACATATATACATGTATGTATCCTTTTGTGCCACTTTCTGTCCATAGTTCAGCCCCTCCTCAGTAGTGCTTAGAAGTTACCCATATGGCTTCCATTTGGGTTCGTGAACACTGACCTTAATTGAGGCAAGTGAGGCCTGCAGTTCTTT
>JANRMT010062791.1:242877694-242896902 GCA_026402145.1 Polypterus bichir lapradei | reverse complement strand
TTTGTGTTTACTTGTGTTATATTTGACAAATGGTTACATGTGTTTGATGATCAGAAACATTTTGTGTGACAAACATGCAAAAGAATAAGAAATCAGGAAGGGGGCAAATAGTTTTTCACACCACTATATATATAGATACACAGTATGTTTTAAGTTTGCAGATGATATCAAGCTAGGTGGATTGGCAGATTATCTAGAATCTATTGAATCATTACAGAGGGACTTTGATAAAAATACAGGCTTGGTCAGATTTGTGGCAAATGAATTGTAATTTATTACATGTAAGAAGTAAAAATGTTAGGATTGAATACACAATGGGTGGTCTGAAAATCAAAAACGCGCCTTATGAACAGGATTTAAGAGTCATAGTGATAAGCTATGGGAGGAAGACTGTCCTGCAAACTCTTTTCCTGATCAGCAACCTGGCAAACTGCGTGCCAGGTTTTCACCTTCCCAGCCAGGACTGAGTCACACTGAATAGGGTTGGCAGATGTGCTGCCAACCTACATAGATGGGGGTATCGCAACAACCTGCTGTGTTCCTGTGGACAACAGCAAACCATGGCCCATGTCTTCAATAACTGTCACAGCCTAAAGTACAGTGTTGGTCTTGCCATGCTGCGTACAGACTTGGTATCTGCTGTTGACTGGTTGAGATGAGATAACTGCATTCGCTAAACAAGAGCAAGTGGCCTTGATATGATAAACTACAAGACAGTGTTCAGAAGCCATTTAGGCTAACAGGATGTTAGGTTATATAGCGCCCTGCTGTGTGGAGTACAAGAAGGTTCAAGCTTTATAATGCACTGGTGAGGCCTCATCTGGAGTACTGTGTGCAGTTTTGGTCTCAAGGCTACAAGAAAAGACATAGAAGTGGTAGAAAAAGCCCAGAGAAGAGCCACTAGGCTGATTACAGGGTTACTGGTGATGAATTATAAGGAAAGATAAAAAGAGCTGAGCCTTTACAGTTTACACAAAAAGAGGAGACATGATTAAAGTGTTTAACACTATGAGGGGAATTAGTACAGTGGATCGAGACTGTTATTTTAAAATGAGTTCATCAAGAACACGGGGACACAGTTGGAAACTTGTTAAGGGTAAATTTCTCACTAACATTAGGAAGATTTTCTTAATACATAGACCCATAGACACTTGGAATAAGCTACCAAGATGTGTGGTAGACTGTAGGAATTTACGGACTTTCAAAACTCGACTTGATTTTATTTTGGAGGGATTAAGTGGATGCGAATGGCAAGCTTTGTTGGGCTGAATGCTCTGTTCTCGCCTAGATTGTTTTAATGTACAGATGTTCTCTATGTGTGCGCAGTCACGCCTGAACCTTGCAATATACGAGGGATATCCAGAAAAAAAGGTTACAACAGCTGTTAAAAATCGAAAAATGAATATATTTCAACAAAATTTACAAGGTATGTTCCAAAATATGTGTTTATTTCTCAACATAATCGCCGTCAACTTCGATGCACTTCTTCAGCCTGGGCACCAGCTTTTTTATACCCTCGTCGAATACGCTCCGCTCCACCTCCGAAAGCCTCTTCTCCACTGTCTCCTTCACCTCCTCATCGTTGGAAAAACGTTTCCCACCCAAGAATTCTTTCACAATTCTTCCACAAGCTGACGATGGATCTCGGCTGCGGATTCACGACGCAAAGTGAGGAACTTGATGAACGAACGAATCTCGCATCGGCGGTAGGTGGAGCAAACGGCCTCAGCAGAGGTTGACAAACTCGCTTGCTGTGATGACATTTCACAACTGACTGACGCGGTCCCGGGCTTATTTTGACCGTTAGGACCCCCCTACATGCAGGTATGCCAACCTTCGAAAAAAAAAAAAAAAATTCCCTGCACCCTCCAGGGCACTTGTAACCTTTTTTTCTGGATATCCCTCGTATTTTATACATATATATATACATACACACACACACACACATATATATATACATATATATGCATATACATATCTACATATATATATATATTAGGGGTGGGACTCGATTAAAAAAATTAATTAATTAGAGGCTTTGTAATGAATTAATCTTGATTAATCATATGTAATTGCACAAGAAAATTTGCTCCAAAGCGCAAATGTTTTTTTTAATTTAAAAGGGTTTTAGTGGGCGACAGAATCAAATAATAGACATGGACATGAATATTGTAAACTCAAGCTCTTTTAATTTCTGAAAAAAATGCATTTAAACTGCATTTCAATTCAAAACAGAAACAAAAATATCATCCCTGTGATCAATGAACATTTTGTAATTAGATGTAATTAGAATTACTAACAGTCACGGAAGTCCAATGATCCCAGTAAGAGCCACAAAGTCCGCTTTCTGTAATGCATCTAATTTTGCTTGCTTTTCAGTGTCGTAAAGCTGTTGAATTTTACTTGAAATAGTCTTTCGGCACGGCAGTTGGAAAGCTGGATCACCTGACGCTAACTGTAGCACATTTTCTAACCCCCTATCCTCCACCACTGTTAGTGGTCTACAGTCCAAAGCAATCCATTTTGCGGGAGAATTTGTAAGTTTGACCGATGTTGACTTACTAATTTTGCTCCTGAAGCCAGTCATTTCATCAGTTTTGGGCTGCCGACACCTTTTGTTGGTACTCGAACTCGTACTGCTAGTGCTAACAGCATACACAGTTTCTGTGCTCGCTGTAACATGTTTTGCATTTAGATGGTACCGTAAGGTTGAAGTGCTTCGGTGGTATGCAAACTCCTTTTCGCACAGTTTGCACAAAACCACGCTTTTATCAAGGCTTCCGTCAGGTAGTCTTTTGAAATGAAATTTGCCTCCGATCAGTCCTAGCAACGCGCTTTCTTCCGACTCTTACATTTTTGTAGCTCTGATGTGTGCATTAATGTAGTCGGTGTACCAGGAAATCATGCATTGACAACAGTTCCCCTTTGCTTGGAATGCAAAGTGTGATTAAATGCGTTATTTTTTTTAACGCGTTATGGAGTACATGCATCGAAGCTTGTTAACTGTGCGTGAGCTAAGAAAAGGAAACATTTTAAAAATAACGTAACATGATTGTCAATGTAATAGTTTTGTGACCGTTATGAGTGTTGCTGTCATCAAGGATTTGATTATCATTATTTCTTTCAATCAGGTTCGTATTTGGAGGATGTGTTGTGTTCAAGTTATATTCCGTGTTTGTCAACCGTTGTAAAGATAACAGGTTTCATTCATCGAAGTGTTCACCACCCAAATCTCTACTCGTGAATCTAAGATGTTCAACAGGCATTCCCGGTATTAAGTTGTGGATTTGCCTGCGAATATTTAGCGGTAGCATGTGTATGAACTTAATTTAATCTTTTCCAGTCCTGCAAAGTCAGTTGACGTGAGCCGCTCGGAGTACATGCATCGAAGCTTCTTAGCTGTGCTCGTGCTATCTCGTGCGATCTCGCGATGTCCACGGCTTTATTTAATGTTAGCTAAGACCTGGCACTTAAAAGTTTCTTGCTACAGCAATTTTAACAAAGTGATCCAAAGTCTCATTTATACCTCATGTCTTCTAATTAAACTTTTATCTCGCGAATACCGTTTTCGTCGTAGGCATGACAAACAGCAGCTGGAGAGTGTCTATAAACTTAATTTAAACTTACGATTCACACCGTGCTTTGTTTCTGCAGTAGCTGCACTTATGCCTTTTGCTGCCTTCTCAATTGTGAAACACGTGTTTTGTTCAGCGCTCTTTGGAGCTCTACCTTGTTCTCTACGTACTTACGTAGGAGGCGTGATGATGCGACACGGAACTCCGCCTCCCACGGCCATCGACCTGCAGTCTATTACAGTATATGGGCGAAAAATAGGTTCCAGTTATGACCATTACGCGTAGAATTTCGAAATGAAACCTGCCCAACTTTTGTAAGTAAGCTGTAAGGAATGAGCCTGCCAAATTTCAGCCTTCTACCTACACAGGAAGTTGGAGAAATAGTGATGAGTGAGTGAGTGAGTGAGTGAGTCAGTGAGGGCTTTGCCGTTTATTAGTATATAGTATAGATACCAGTGAAACACAATGACCTACAGTCTTAAAATAAAATACTACAAAAGACTGGATAAACAAAAAACTCTCCTCCTGTTGCTTACAGACGTACAAACTTGCACATGATTATGAATTCTGAACATGTAAATAGTGCATCCTGGGGGATTATCAGTGGGGGGGCCATGCTTTAACTACCAGGTTTCTGCATCCTAAGTTTTTTTTTTATTCAATTTGAAGAACATATTCAGTCAGACCAAAGTTCTAGCCCCATTAATTTGTGAGTAATCACATAACAGATAGACAGACATTACCATTTCATATATGTAGATAGTATGTATGTACATGGGGATTGTTTTTTTTTGTTTGTTTTCTCCGATATGTTAATCATTTAAGGGGTTTGCACCTTTTCCTCACATCCATTTAATATCTTGGGAATTTTTTTCTGCTGCTTTCTTTGTTCCAAAAGTAGTGTATAACTGATAAATTAACAACTGTGAAATTGAGCAGGTTGGAAGATGTCCGTCAGTGACATGCTATAAACTGGCATCCCATTGCTGACTTTTGACAGAGATGTTGGGATAGGCATCAGCATTTTGGATGGATGAAGCTTCCATCTTCAGCCTGATGCTGAGGTTACAATCTGGATCTTGTCAATTTTAGGGTGTGATAAGTAGCTTTAATAATTAGTTGAATAATTGTGAACTCTGAAACAACAGAACAGGATTTGAGGCTGTGAGTCATTCATTCCCTAGAGAATGAAAAATTCTGCAGTTGCAAAAGAAGGCCACCTCTAATCTCTTCCAGTCTCTTGTTCTAAGCACAGGACTAAGTGGTGTCATTGTGTCCTGCCTGTTGTCTTAATTGAACGATTACTTTGAGATTGAGTCTTTCCCCGGTAAGGTGTGTAGCTTCAACTGCTTCTTATTCACCACATTGGAAATCGAACATTTAGCATATGGCAAACATCTGGAGTGATAGAACAATGATTTTATCTGTATTGGTAAGCAATATTTGTGTTTGTCCATTAGGACTCCCTATTTAATGCTACCAAATTTAGTTGGTTTAGTTTTCACACATTTTATGTGTTAAAATTAAAGCTCATGTCTGGTACAACTCTTTACCAACTAAAAGTGTTTAGATTCTGTGTTGAGTGCTTCAAATGCTCACATTAACTTTGAGTAATCCACATCCTGAGATGCAACCTACAAGTAATAGACAGACAGATGTGGGCTGCTGCGCTACTTCGCATAGTGTCACTTGTTCAAAGACAGGCTCAATTGTTTGTCTCTCAAAAATAAGGATTTATTTGTAATTCTACATGCAGAACTGAGACACTTGGACAGAACTTGATGTATCCCTAGTGTCTGATTTTTTTAAACTCTAACTGCAAGAGTTTTATATGATTTTTTTCTGACCAGGCCCACAATTATGAGGTGACATCATACAATGACGTGATTCTATCAAAGTTCAGTTACACGTTTTTCAATTTAGTGAAAAGCAAGCAAAATCAATTCCGGTGAAGTTCTCCTACCTAGTTTTGAAGTTTTTAAAATTATGAAGGGAATTAGCACAGCGGATTGAGACTGTTATTTTAAAATGAGTTTGTCAAGAACACGGGAATACAGAAACTTAGACTAGACCTGAAATGAAGGACAATTGGTCACAAGTTCCTGCATTTGAACTCTTTAAGCTGGTTCTGTAAGGGGAAGACATTTATGCTAACATTTGTTTATGCTTATGGCTACAGCCCTGACTGAATCACAGTAATTGTATAATTTTATGACCTGCTTATTTCCGTTAAATACCTTGTGGCAAAGGAGCTACAGTGCATCTGGAAAGTATTCACAGCGCATCACTTTTTCCACATTTTGTTATGTTACAGCCTTATTCCAAAATGGATTAAATTCATTTTTTTCCTCAGAATTCTAAACACAACACCCCATAATGACAACGTGAAAAAAGTTTACTTGAGGTTTTTGCAAATTTATTAAAAATAAAAAAACTGAGAAATCACACGTACATAAGTATTCACAGCCTTTGCTCAATACTTTGTTGATGCACCTTTGGCAGCAATACAGCCTCAAGTCTTTGTGAATATGATGCCACAAGCTTGGCACACCTATCCTTGGCCAGTTTCGCACATTCCTCTTTGCAGCACCTCTCAAGCTCCATCAGGTTGGATGGGAAGCGTCGGTGAACAGCCATTTTAAGATCTCTCCAGAGATGTTCAATCGGATTCAAGTCTCGGCTCTGGCTGGGCCACTCCAGGACATTCACAGAGTTGTTCTGAAGCCACTCCTTTGATATCTTGGCTGTGTGCTTAGGGTCGTTGTCCTGCTGAAAGATGAACCGTCGCCCCAATCTGAGGTCAAGAGCGCTCTGGAGCAGGTTTTCATCCAGGATGTCTCTGTACATTGCTGCAGTCATCTTTCCCTTTATCCTGACTAGTCTCCCAATTCCTGCCGCTGAAAAACATCCCCACAGCATGATGCTGCCATCACCATGCTTCACTGTAGGGATGGTATTGGCCTGGTGATGAGCGGTGCCTGGTTTCCTCCAAAAGTGACGCCTGGCATTCACACCAAAGAGTTCAATCTTTGCCTCATCAGACTAGAGAATTTTGTTTCTCATAGTCGGAGAGTCCTTCAGATGCCTTTTGGCAAACTTCAGGCGGGCTGCCATGTGCCTTTTACTAAGGAGTGGCTTCCGTCTGGCCACTCTACCATACAGGCCTGATTGGTGGATTGCTGCAGAGATGGTTGTCCTTCTGGAAGGTTCTCCTCTCTCCACAGAGGACTTCTGGAGCTCTGACAGAGTGACCATCGGGTTCTTGGTCACCTCCCTGACTAAGGCCCTTCTCCCCCGATTGCTCAGTTTAGATGGCCTGGTGGTTTCGAACTTCTTCCACTTACGAATGATGGAGGCCACTGTGCTCATTGGGACCTTCAAAGCAGCAGAAATTTTTCTGTAACCTACCCCAGATTTGTGCCTCGAGATAATCCTGTCTTGGAGGTCTACAGACAATTCCTTTGACTTCATGCTTGGTTTGTGCTCTGACATGAACTCTCAACTGTGGGACCTTATATAGACAGGTGTGTGCCTTTCCAAATCATGTCCAATCAACTGAATTTACCACAGGTGGACTCCAATTAAGCTGCAGAAACATCTCAAGGATGATCAGGGGAAACAGGATGCACCTGAGCTCAGTTTTGAGCTTCATGGCAAAGGCTGTGAATACTTATGTACATGTGCTTTCTCAGTTTTTTTATTTTTAATAAATTTGAAAAAAATCTCAAGTAAACTTTTTTCATGTTGTCATTATGGGGTGTTGTGTGTAGAATTCTGAGGAAATAAATGAATTTAATCCATTTTGGAATAAGGCTGTAACATAACAAAATGTGGAAAAGATGATGCGCTGTGAATACTTTCCGGATGCACTGTATATAGGTGTCGACCCGACACAGACTGACAATGGATGCACGTGAAATAAATGAAAAGGTTTTTAATTTTTCTTCAGCCGTGAGGCACGTCTTCCTTGTATTCCACAGGCCCAACACAGTCCCAAAACAACACCCATGTAAATCACCCCAAACCACACTCTTCTTCCTCCACTACTCCTCCCAGGCAGCTTCGTCCTCCTCCTCCCGACTCTGGCGCCCTGAGTAGTGGCCTTAGCCTCACTTTATAGAGGTGGCAGTTAACCTAGATTAGGCTGCACTTCAGGTGTGGCTGCGTTGCTGCCCACTCAGGCTCAGGAAACCTTTGCAGCTCCCCCTGGCAGTGGCCACGGAGCCCAATGGGGATGAGCTCTGGAGTTCCAATGTATTGGCGCAGATGCAACAGAGGGGGGCTGCCACCAAATGCTCCAGGGGATGTAGTGTGCATCCCATGGCTGCTCCCCCGGATCCAGTATCAAAGGGGCGTCCCGGCCGTCTTCCACAACCTGCTTTATGCTTTGCTGCTTCTCTGCAGCACTGTGTTTATGCAAGTATGATGGTTTTCACTTGGATAAGGAACAATGAGAAAGATTAAATGTTACAAGTCCCACTGAGAAGCCTCGAGTCTGAATTTATCCACTGCAGTTCTACAAATGGCTATCTCGTTAAATATTTGTGTATGTCTTTTTAGTGCATGTAGCATGGAGGTCATATGGCAGCTACTAACTCAGTATGGGAAAGTTAAAGGATAAAATGTACAATACCAAGTTAATATCAGTTGATACAGTTAAGACTTCCACAAATATTTGTTTAAACCCCTTTTGGCCTCAAAAGTCTTGTGTTTCTCGATGTGACACCTCCTAATTTGTTTGTGTGGTAGAATAAATACCCTTGAGTGGGGTTCTCCTGATTCTAATCAGAATTCCTGTCACTGTTCTGTGTGGTTTTTAATTAGGTGACAGCAAATACAGTTTCTCTCTGATAAGTTTCTTTATGGATTATATCAAATATTAAAATTGTAGATTTTTTTTGATCCTCTTATACTGTTGTAGTTTTTAGATAACAATCTGTAGTAGTCCGTTTAGTAGTCTGTTGTCTTACGTACATGAAAAAGGCATGAGAAAAACCCGTAGCCTTTAGTTCAAAGTTTATTGTCATGTGCACAGTAAGGAAACACGTTTCCCTTTGCTGTCCACACGAAATGCCAAAACCAACGTATAAAGATAAACATAAATAATAAGTAGCAGATAGATAATAAGTAATAGAGGCAACATAAAGTATAAAAACAGAATAGAAGTATAAAGTGTAATTGTGCAGGTAGGGGTATGATGGACAAGTCAAATACAGTTGTGTGAGGTAGACAGAATGAGGTGAACCATTTTTAGACTCCTATATAACTGACTGGAGTTTATAATGGCCTTGGGAAAGAAAGAGTTCTTTAGCCTGGAAGTCCCGCATTTCATACGTTATACCTCCTGCCTGAGGGTAGAAGTGTGAACCTTTCATGTTGGGGGTGGATGGGGTCACTGAGGATCCAGGCAGTTCTCCTTCGTACTCTGCAGTTGTAGATGCTCTGCAGAGAGGGCAGTGGGGTCATGGTGATCTTCTCAGCAGTCTTACCACTCTCTGCAGGCGTTTGCGGTCCATATCAGTAGTGTTGCCATACCACACAGTGATGCAGTTGGTTAAGATGCTCTCAACAATGCAGTTGTAAAAGTTGCAGAGGATCTTAGCAGACATCCCAAACTTCCTCAGCCTCCTCAGAAAGAACAGCCACTGCTGAGCCCTCTTGACCAGCTGTGTGGTGTTAAGTGTCCAAGTGAGGTCCTCACTGATGTAGACGCCCAGAGCGAGCATTAATTTTCTGATTTTACAAGGGAGATGTCCCCCAATGGTGTCCGTTTCCAAATAAAATGAATTAAACATTGGCACATTTACTGCTAAACACACCAAGAACAGAAACACATGATTGACTCAAAGTGTAACACAAAACAGAAGACTGTACACTTTAAAGTCACTCTGACCCTACCTCAAAATATGTTGAACCCTTGCCCTTCAGGTAGTGTGACTTATAGATAGATGTAACTATATTTGTCCCCAGTGTGAAATTTAGCTTTTTACAGAAGCTGTTTAAATAAATAGATAAGTAAGTAAATAAATCATTATCTACCTGTCCACCTTTCAAGTACCACCAAGCCCTCCTTATCTTACCTCCCCTCTCTTTCCCTCAGCCAATGAGCCCTTGCTTTATCTTGTTTCTAGACTCAATGAGACCACTGGATCAAAGCAGTTTCAACCCACTGTGGGTCAGTTGTGACCAAGTCATGAGATCACTTCCCCCATAAAGGTAGTCCTATTACTCCTCAGGGAATGCCAGGCAATAACCAACTCTTTGTCTTCCTCTGAGTCTTCTGTAGAGCTTGTAGGGTCTATTACCTATAGGACTAGAGATTAATGACTGAGCATCAATCTGGACACCACCTTTGAAGGAAAAACTCGACGTTGCTTCTTCAGTCCTGGGGATATTTCAAATGCATTAGAAGAGTTTTGATGAGATAAGGCCATTCAGCGCAACAAGCTTGCCAATGCCATTCGGCTTGATTCTCCAAAATTGTGATTGAGATTTGAAAGTTGGTTTTCAGAGTCCCAACTGTCTAATGCACTACTTGGTAATTTAAGGCTTGTGTCTACAATTGAAGAAAGCATGTTGAAGTTGAACTTTCCCCTTAGGTTTCCTGGGTCCCTGTGTTGTTACTGAGAAATTGATTTTAAAGTAACAGCCTGTATCCACTCTGCCAATTCCTATTGTAATTTTAAACAGTTCTATCATGTCTTCTCTTTCTCTTTGTTTAAACTGAAAAGGTCCATGTCCTTTAAAATCTCCTCATTGCTCACACCCCATAGTCCTGGAAAATCAGCTTAGTCCCTTTTCCTCATTGTCTTGTAGACTGGAGTCTGAAACTGCACACAATACTTCACAGTCCACAGTCACACTTCCCTCGTACATATCCTGTACAACTCTTAACATACTTCTCTGCCACTCCCAAATTCTTCATACAATACCACAGCTCCTCTCAAGGCACCCTGTCATATGCTTTCTCCAGGTCCACAAAGTCACAATACAACTCCTTCTGGCCTTCTCACTACTTCTCCATCAACATCCTCAGAGCAAACATCACATCTGTGGTGCTCTTTCTTGGCATGAAACCATACTGCTGCTATGGAATATAAGAAGTTATTATATTCATCTATTAGCAGAAGTAGATATGAAAACTTATAAGCATTAACCTTAGTGCAAGCTCTAATACAAGTCAGGTATACCAGGCAAATACAGTCATATGAAAAAGTTTGGGAACCCCTCTTAATTCTTTGGATTTTTGTTTATCATTGGCTGAGCTTTCAAAGTAGCAACTTCCTTTTAATATATGACATGCCTTATGGAAACAGCAGTATTTCAGCCGTGACATTAAGTTTATTGGATTAACAGAAAATATGCAATATGCATCATAACAAAATTAGACAGGTGCATACATTTGGGCACCCCAACAGAGATATGACATCAATACTTAGTTGAGCCTCCTTTTGTAAATATAACAACCTCTAGACGCCTCCTATAGCCTTTGATGAGTGTCTCGATTCTGGATGGAGGTAGGCAGTTAAATTTGATGGCTGCCAAGCATGGACAGCCTGCTTCAAATCCTCCCATAGATTTTCGATGATATTCAAGTCAGGGGACTGTGACGGCCATTCCAGAACATTGTACTTCTCCCTCTGCATGAATGGCTTTGTAGATTTCAAACTGTGTTTTGGGTCATTGTCTTGTTGGAATATCCAACCCCTGCGTAACTTCAACTTTGTGACTAATGCTTGAACATTATCCTGAAGAATTTGTTGATATTGAGTTGAATTCACCCAACCCTTGACTTTAACAAGGGCCTAGTCCCTGAACTAGCCACAGAGGCCCACAGCATGATGGAACCTCCACCAAATTTGACAGTAGGTAGCAGGTGTTTTTCTTGGAATGCGGTGTTCTTCCTCCACCATGCAAAGCGCTTTTTGTTTTGATCAAATAACTCAATTTTTGTCTCATCAGTCCAAAGCACTTTGTTCCAAAATGAATCTGGCTGATCTAAATGAGCATTTGCATACAACAGCGACTCTGTTTGTGGCGTGAGTGTAGAAAGGGCTTCTTTCTTATCACCCTGCCATACAGATGTTCTTTGTGCTAATTGCGCTGAATTGTAGAACGATGTACAGATACACCATCTGCAGCAAGATGTTCTTGCAGGTCTTTGGAGGTGATCTGTGGGTTGTCTGTAACCATTCTCACAATCCTGCGCATATGCCGCTCCTGTATTTTTCTTGGCCTGCCAGACCTGGGTTTAACAGCAACTGTGCCTGTGGCCTTCCATTTCCTGATTGTTGAAACTGACAGTTTAAACCTCTGAGATAGTTTTTTGTAGCCTTCCCCTAAACCATGATACTGAACAATCTTTATTTTCAGATCTTTTGAGAGTTGCTCTGATGATCCCATACTGTCAGTCTTCAGAGGAGAGGCAAAGGGAAGCAGAACTTGCAATTGTCCACCTTAAATACCTTTTCTCATGACTGGACAAATCCTGTCTATGACGTTCAAGGCTTAACGAGCTAATCCAACCAATTTGGTGTTGCAAGTAATCAGTATTGAGCAGTTACATGCATTCAAATCAGCAAAATTACAAGGGGACCCGCATTTTTGCACAGTCAGTTTTTCATATTTGATTTAATTTCATACAACTAAATACTGCTTCACTAAAAATCTTTTTTCAGAAAACACCCCAGTACTCAGATGGTCTTAGGAAATGAAAGACATACCACTGATATCTTTTTTGTTGAAATTAGAGTAAATTAATTATGCAGGCTGAGAGGGGTTCCCAAACGTTTTCATATTACTGTAGTTAAATAAAGGCACATGCCATATTTCTTTTTTAATTAAAGCTTAGCTGAAACCACCAATTTCTTATCAACTTGAGTGACAGATAAGGGGGAGAATGATAGATAAAGACAGCTCAAGAGCAGAGAAGGCTGAACACCTGCAAGCTGAAGGCCAGCTAGAAAATAAGCAAAGCAAAAGGTAAAGATGAATAACAAAACACGAGGATTATTGATAGTTTCCATGAAAACTTGAAAGAGACCAGCTGCAGAAAGGAGTCAAAATAAGCAGTGAATGAGCTATCTTGAACGAAGTCAGGATGATAAGAAATGATTATATAAACTATAACTTTTGGCTTGTTCAGGGCTCAGCTCAGTTTGACTTAATTGGGTTGAGTCTGTGTTGTTGTTTATTGCAATAAACTAATTACTCTGTTTGCCTATACTTTGACTCCTAGGGCGTTCTTTCAAGCTGAGAATCTTTGGCATATTTTACGCTTCCAGACTGCTCACTAATCATCACCTAACTTCTTACACTACTCTTTTCCATAACTTCATGCTGTGGCTCATCAATTTTATCCTCCTGTAGTTACTACAGTCCTGCACATCCCCCTTATTCTTAAATATCAGCACCAGTACACTTCTTCTCCACTCCTCAGGCATCCACTCACTTTCCAAGATTCCATTAAACAATCTGGTTAAAAACTCCACTGCCATCTCTCCTAAACGTCTCCATGTTTCCATAGGTATGTCATCTGGACCAACGGCCTTTCCATTTTTCATCCTCTTCATAGCTCTCCTTACTTCCTCCTTGCTAATCCATTGCACTTCCTGATTGACTATCTTCACATCATCCAACCTCTTCTCTCTCTCGTTCTCTTCATTCATCAGCCTCTCAAAGTTCTCTTTCCATCTGCTCAACACACTCTCCACGCTTGTGAGTACGTCTCCATCTTTATCCTTTATTACCCTAACCTGCTGCACATCTTTCCCAGCTCAGCCCCTCTGTCTAGCCAATCGGTACAGGCCCTTTTCTCCCTCCTTAGTGTCCAACCTCTCATACAACTCACCATACACCTTTTCTTTAGCCTTCGCCACCTCTCTCTTCACCTTGCGCCTTATCTCCATGTACTCTTGTCTACTTTCTGCATCTTTCTGACATTCCCACTTCTTTTTCGCCATCCTCTTCCTCTGTATACTCTCCTGTATTTCCTCATTCCACCACCAGGTTTCCTTTTCCTCCTTCCTCTGTCCCGATGTCACACCAAGTACCCTTCTTGCTGTCACCCTTACTACATCTGCTGTAGTTGCCCAACTGTCTGGTAACTCTTCACTGTCACCCAGTGCCTGTCTTACGTCCTCCATAAACTCAACCTTCTTCATTTCTCTCTTTGACACCATACCTACCCATCATCTCCTCGTCTCGTCTGTTCCCTTCACTGACATGTCCATTGGAATCCGCTCCAATCACCACTTTCTGTCCCTTGGGTACACTATTCATCACTTCATCCAACAATATTCATCGTCACACCTCCAGTTTCCAGCTTCGTAATCATTACTCTATCTGACACGCTTTTCACCTCCAAAACACTCTTCACATACTGTTCCTTCAGAATGACCCCTACCCCATTTCTCCTCACATCCACACCATGATAGAACAATTTGAATCCATCTCTGATCAACCTTACCTTACTCCCCTTCCATTTAGTCTCTTGCACACACAATATATCAACCTTCCTTCTCTCCATCATATCTGCTAACTCTGTCCCCTTACCAGTCATACTGCCAACATTCAAAGTTCCTACCCTCAGTTCCACTCTCTTTACTTACCTTCCTCCTGCCTCCGGACACATCTCCCCCCTCTTCTTCTCCTTCTTCGGCCATCAGTAGCCCAATTTTTGCCAGCACCCTGTTGGCTAACAGTACTGGTGGCGGTCATTGTTAACCCGGGGCTTGACTGATCCGGTATGGAAATTTGTATTGTTGCCGCATATTGGTTTGGCAAAATTTTACACCAGATGCCCTTCCTGATGTAACTCATAATTGGCTCAGATGCTGTTCTGCTGCAATAACTTGCGCCTAGTGAAGTTACACCTCTTCCTTTATTTTTCAGCATTCCAGTATCCTTTCTCACAGAGATTCCTGGCATGTGGTTAATAATGAAAAGCAGGAACCGTCGTCTTGTTAATACTGTACTTTCTCTTGTCCACAATACATCTGTTGAAGCAAAACACATCCTGTCAGGAAGCCAGCCTTCCTGTTTGTTTTAGTCTGTGAAACAGCAGTGTTGAATGAAAACTAAGCTGACATCATATGAGGGGGCATTAGGACTATTGAATATTGAAAATGGAGTAAGAATGTTGACATATGGGGTCATGTGCCTTTTAAAGGTACAAATGTTTTACAACCTCCATACAAGTTTTAAAATAGGACTGTGGACTGAATGGGTAGAATTTGGAAACTTCAATGTTGTGGTTTATGGGCCCATCTAGCTCTTACTTAATACCTGATAGAAGAATACAATAAGCTATCAGGCACAAAATCTACACCATTACCTCTTTTATGCATTTCAGTATTCAATGTGTTGTTAAACTGGCCGTGTGTGTGTTTGCCCTGTGGTGGACTGGCATCCTGTCCAGATGTGTTAATGTATTGTGCTCGCTGTTTCCTGGGATAGTCTCCAGCTACCCTACATCCCTGCTTTGGAAATGCGGGTTAGGAAGATAGATGGATTATTACTGGATTAGATTATTTTTGGCTGGATTATCAAATTATGTATAGAGTAAATGATGGAAGATACTCAGAACAACCATTATGATGATGATATTATTATTCTTACTAGAACATTTTTATTATCCAGGTTTTCCTGTGTAGTACCCTATGCTTGTTGGGATAGGTTCCAGCCCCTCTGAGGACCCTGCTCCAAATGACATGAATGGGGTCTGGTTGAAAGATTCTGGGACTGTTTGGGAGATTTTGGGATCCTGCATCCTGTGTGCAGGTGTAGTAGGTCACAGGCTCAGTATTTGCCATGTTGTTTGCGGTCACATAATAACTCATAGGAAAAATAGTTGATTTACTCATTTAATCTTGTTTTTTGGGAATAGCACACCTGACAGGTCTGCATCATTAAGTTGGCAGTGCTTCGCATAGTAATAATTAATGGACAGATAAGATACTCTAGCTGATGAAAAACTTGCTTCATGTATTTGATTTTTATATTATATATCACCTTTATGCTTAACAATCATGCTTATAGATCTCTCTTCTTAATTAGGTAGTTTAAGTCTAGATAAGAGGAAATGAAACAGACTTTAGCTTCTTTGGGTTTGACAAGTACAGTCTGAAATGGACTTGGGTGTTTCTCAAGGACATGATGTTTATGCTGATAGACCAAGTTGTTTGTTTAGAGTCTAATCAGCATTTATGAGATACTTATTAACAAGGGTTGTAAATTGCTGAAGGTCATGCAAATTGTATAAAAGGGCTTGTCTGCAAATGAGCAACACACACATGCAGGAACATTGCAGCCCAGGTCTGTGTGTGTGTCAACAAAGAAATCCTTGCTTTAGACAACTGAAAAATTAATTGTGTGATTTATTTTATTTTTAGGTAAAGTCTTACTGAACCCCTTCATTGTTTTATCACTATTTTGTGCACATATTTCCTTATGGGTTCCACCATTTTGTAGTTTTACTTCTCATGGTGAATCTATTTTGTTTGTAGCTGTTTATATGTCTGATTCCGGCTGGTATGAGCATCGTCATTTTGTGTGTCAAGTTGCTATGGTGTTACATGGTTACTAGGCGTACATCCGAGTGTTAGTATGTATATGTGGAAAATATTTTAGTTGTCATGACAACAAACTTCTTCGAGATGTCTTCTCACTCATTTGTTCTGCTGGCTCTGTTAATAGGTGTCTTGGCACGACCTCAGCCATTTTGTTATGGTTTACTGGCTTGGTTCTGATTTTTTAAGTCTTCTCATCATATTAATTACAGTTGGCACTCTGCTGTTTCCATGTATTGAATCAAAAACAAAGCCTTTTTTACTTTTTTTTTTTTTTTTTTTGGTTTTGGTTTCAGTAGTTAAAGAAAGGCATTTTTAGACAAGGAACGTTAGTATTTGATCTGTGCTTTTTGGACTGCTTTGTACTTTGACAATCTGTTTTCCTAATTTTGTTTCTGGTATATGACTCGCTCATTTATGACCATGCTTTGTCCTTCCATTTAAATGTTGGAACATGTCATTCAGGAGGAACACTTCTACCATGAATGTCTCTTCTAGCATTTTGTATATAAATGCCTCTACTTTCTTAAAATGGCAGCAGTGGAGAAAAGCAACGATCTCTTGCCTGAGTTCACAAACCCGTTTGTGCATTGCCCGTACTTAGCCTCCCAACATTGTCATGCTCAAGTAAATCATTGTGCTCAACTGACATATCAGGCAGGAGTTTGCTAAACAAGCGGTGTTGTAGGCACAATGTTGCTCTGATGAAACTGATCATCAACATAACACATTCCATTGTATTTTTTAACTCCTCTCTGAGTTTTGCACACAGAATACTTTGATGCATCAGACAGTGTAAAGATTTCATCTGTGGCACAAATTTAACCAGGCAGGCTGACAGACCCTCCACCCTTTCCTCCATGAAAGGAGTTACTAGCAGGTTCTCGTTGCAAATCTAGTCTGTTTTTGTTAAAAAGTAAAACAGTTTTCTGAAAAATTATTTCCCTTGTTGTCTGTCCCTCCAGTGGAATTAGACTGAGCAAGTCTTTGTGAAAGCACTCCTCATCGAAAAATGTCACGTACATAGTTATGCGATGCCGCCGCCATTGGTGGATTTCTCAACGGCTAGCGACATAACATCGGCTTTTTTCAAAGGGGTTTGAAAACATCACTTGCTAGTATTTCAGCTGTTCTCATGATTTTTGTATTGAACGTTGTCATTTTCTGAATGGATTCCTTACATTGTCAAATGTCACTACCTTCTCTATAATAGCTAACATGCGTTCTTTCGCAGTCTCTTGAGTCAGTGAATAGATTTTTTTCTTTTCTGACAATCCATACTACACGGAGGGAGGCTGATGTGGCCTTTTTCTTGCTCAGAACATGATCGAACCAGGACTGCTCATCTGACTCGACTTTGCACTTTACCTCTATGAACATTGGAGTCTGCTGGAAAATGTGTGTCAACGTTTCAATGCTTTGTTTTAAAATACCTTCTCAAATTGTATTCTTTCATGACAGCAACAGACTCGCTACAGAGCAGACAATACTGGTTGTGTTAAAACAGGTACAAATAGATATTTCTCAGTCCAATTATTATGAAACTGCCTATTTTCATTGTCGACTTCTCTTTTTTTAAGTTTGAGAAAGACATATACATATTTGCTAGCTGGAAAAAAGGAGTAGTGGAATCTCGGCCCCTAGCAAAGCTTTGAAGCACCCATTTCAGAGACATCTAATCCTGGTCAGGGGCCGGGTAAAGAGAACAAGCCTTTTTCGATTTGATGAATTTGAATTCTGTGCGTTGACACTCGGAAACAAGTTGATCAGTGGTGGATCATTTCTTTTTACGGGGCTGGTAGTGAACAGTTGAACAGCTCTACTGTATGGGATCTGTTTATCATTTTTTGGTGCAGGTTATTGTTTTCTGCATGTAACTTATTTTAATCATTTTAGATGCTTTACCATTCTTTAACAATGCTGTTGCTGTGGTCCTAGCTTTGGGATAAAACTCTTTCTTTTGTTTAGCAGTTTTCCTAATTATAAGCTCATATTATTAGTTCTGATCTGTTTTTTTTTTTGCATTATTTGACTCCTTCCTGACATTTTCACCTTTTGCCTGTTCTTTTCCTGTTTTTTCCTGTTCTACCTTTGGGGAAGTTTTACTTCCCTTCCCTTCCCCTAAGCAAAGAGGAAGCTAAATGGCACTTCAAATATGACTGTAGCCTAGGATCCTCTAGCGCTTGTCTCATTGAACTACTCGAGCGTCTAGTCAAGTCTGTTAACTCCTGAGCTTCTCTGTGACCTGTACATGTTCGTAACACCAGTGAGTTATAATTATACAATAACAGTACAGTAATCCCTCCTCGATCGCGGGGGTTGCGTTCCAGAACCCCCTGCGATAGATGAAAATCCGCGTAGTAGAAACCATATGTTTGTATGGTTATTTTTATATATCTCAAGCCCTTATAAACTCTCCCACACTGTTAACATTATTAGAGCCCTCTAGACATGAAATAACACCCTTTAGTCAAAAGTTTAAACTGTGCTCCATGACAAGACAGAGATGACAGTTCTTTCTCACAATTAAAAGAATGCAAATATATGTTCTCTTCAAAGGAGTGCGCGCGTCAGGAGCAGAGAATTTCAGAAAGAGAGAGAGAGAGAGAGAGTGCTCGCTAAGAAAAGCAAACAATCAAAAAATCAATACGTGCTTTTGTGCTTTTAAGCATGCCGAAGCACCGCAATAAAGTGGCATTTTTTAGAGGAGCGTCCGTATCCTCTAGGCAAACAGCCTCTGTGCAAACAGCCCCTCTGCTCACACACCCTTCGTCAGGCAGAGAAAGTGAGAGAGACATAGAAAAGCAAACAATCAAGCACCGCGCGGGAAGCATATCGTATATCATTGAGGAGTTTTAGTTAATATGTAATACATGCTGTGATTGGGTAGCTTCTAAGTCATCCGCCAATAGCGTCCCTTGTATGAAATCAACTGGGCAAACAAACTGAGGAAGCATGTACCATAAATTAAAAGACCCATTGTCCGCAGAAATCCGCGAACCAGCAAAAAATCTGTGATATATACACTCACCTAAAGGATTATTAGGAACACCTGTTCAATTTC
>JANRMT010062791.1:242822784-242862694 GCA_026402145.1 Polypterus bichir lapradei | reverse complement strand
CATCCTCTGATGGCTACTTCCAGCAGGATAATGCACCATGTCACAAAACTCGAATCGTTTCAAATTGGTTTCTTGAACATGACAATGAGTTCACTGTACTAAAATGGCCCCCACAGTCACCAGATCTCAACCCAATAGAGCATCTTTGGGATGTGGTGGAACGGGAGCTTCATGCCCTGGATGTGCATCCCACAAATCTCCATCAACTGCAAGATGCTATCCTATCAATATGGGCCAACATTTCTAAAGAATGCTTTCAGCACCTTGTTGAATCAATGCCACGTAGAATTAAGGCAGTTCTGAAGGCGAAAGGGGGTCAAACACCGTATTAGTATGGTGTTCCTAATAATCCTTTAGGTGAGTATATATATACATACAGTATATATAATCTCTATCTATTATATAGAAAAATCTTGGGTCGAGATGTGATCATCTCAGATCTATTAAATAAAAACATCTTGGGTTCAGACATGATCATCTTGGAGAGACACTTTGACGTCACACGAGACTAGACATTACAACCTTAGGAAACAAGACCCATGAGACGGTGACTTTTGCATGTCACGCCTACTTACAAACAATTTAAAACAAGTTCATGGACATCTAACCTCGTAGTTGTTGGAATGCTTTTGGCAGACACACTTCATGTGCTCCCATCACCTAAAAATGTTATATGTTCTAGATGGCACATGAACGCCTAAATGAAGAAGAAAGCAGCATGTTAAAAAGAGACACACAAGCACTGGAGAGAAAAGAAGGCAGAAAAGGATGCACAAGAGAACAATAATAATCTGTGTGCAGATTCAGAAAATGAGGGGGGGGGTGTAAGCGAGCGAAGCGAGGACAGCTGCAGTACAGGCTTTGAAATGATCGACACGCAGTGCAAGAAGCAAAACACGTAGCACGGCAGGAGGAGCAGTAAGCAAGCAGGTAATCCATCTGCATCTCCAAAGCGTGCGTTCAGCCACCTCCTTCACAACACAAGCAGCAGAGACGCGAGGGTGTATGTGTGTGTGTTTGCTGTTTAATTTGTCTGTGTCTGTACTGTGATATAATCCAATAAAAAGAGATCTCCCTTTGTGTCTGCTGTTCCGGCTGTGTTATTGTTATTTTAATTGCTATTGTTATTCTTGTTTTAAATATTTTGTTATTCACATCACATAGTTTGCATGATCTCGTCATGTCTTTTGTGGGTTTTTCTCAATGTACTCTGCCTTTCCTGCAGCATTCCAAACACATGCACATCAGCTTAGCTTGCAGCTTTAAACCAGAGAAAGAGAATTTGTTTGATGATGCAGTGGCATGAAAAAGTTTGGACACACTTACTTAAAATATCTGTTACTGTGACTAAGTGAGCAGAAGATGAACCGATGAGCAAAAGGCATAATGTTAAAGATTATGTATTTCTTTTCAGCATTTTATGATTTTTGTTTGTGTAATTGTACAGTGAAGAAATGAAAGGAGCACCGTGCAAAAGTTTGGTCACCACAAGATAACTTTTACCGAGGTCTTAGACCTTCATTTGCCTGTTAGGTCTGCGGCTTGTTCACAGTCATGCAAATTCCAAAAACTGTATAAATTCTCGAACTCCTCAAACCTTGTCCCAACAATCAGCAGCCATGGGCTCCTTTTAAACAGCTGCCAAGCACTCTGAAAATAAAATAACTGATGCTCACAAAGCAGCAGAAGGCTACAACAAGATAGCAAAGCGTTTTCAGGTAGTTGTTTCCTCAGTTAGTAATGTTATTAAGAAATGACAGTTAATAGGAATGGTGGAAGACATGTTGAGGTCTGGAAGACCAAGAAAACTTTCTGAAAGAACTGCTCTTTGGATTGGTAGAAAGGCAAATAAATCCCACATCTGACTGCCAAAGACCTTCAGGAAGATTTCACACACTCTGGAGTGGTGGTGCACTATTCTACTGTGCAGCAACATCTTAACAAATATGACCTTCATGGTAGGGTCAGCAGAAGAAAACCTTTCCTGCATCCTACACACAAAAATTCAGCACCTGATGTTTTCATATGAACATCTAAACAAGCCTGATGCATTTTGCAAACAAGTCTTTAGGCCATAATGCATGTTTGGAGAAAAAAGGGTGCCGAATTCCAGGAAAAGACCACCTCAGCAGCTATTAAACATGGGGGTGGATCAATCAGGTTTTAGGCTTGAGTTGCATCCAGTGACACAGGGAACATGTCATTGGTAGCGGGAAGAAAGAATTCAAATAAACACCAACAAGTTCTGGAAGCAAACATCACACCATCTGTAAAAAACTTTTAAGTTAAAAAGAGGTTGGGTCCTACAACAAGATAATGATCTGAAACACATTTCAAAATCAATAATGGAATACTTCAAGAGGAGCAAGATGTTGGTTTTGCCATGGCCCTCACAGTCCCCCTGACCTAAGCATCACTGAAAATCTGTGGACAGAGCTCAAAAGATTAGCACTTGTGTGATGGCCCAAGAATCTTGCAGAATTAGAAGTCTTTTGCAAGGATGAATGGGAGAAAATACCCTAAGTAAGAACTGAAAAACTCTTAGCTGGCTACAAAAAGTGTTCACAAGCTGTGATACTTGCCAAAGGGGTTCTTAGTAAGTACTGGTCATGTCAGGTGCCCAGCCTTTTGCTTCCGGTCCTTTTCATTTTTTTGCACCTGTGAATGAGGTTGGGAACATGCAGTAATAACGCGTTGCCACACCCACCACACGACAGGTCACCTGGACTTGGACCCGAATACAGCGGGTGACACCTCGGCACCACACTTGAACAGTATGAGTTTTTTTTTTTTACAGTGGCTGGAGTGCCAATCCTACCACCAACCCCTAAGTTTTCCCTGCAAGTTGGAGGACCTGCTTGCTGGGCCGAATGCAGATTAACGTCATACCCAGGATGAAGCAATTGCAGGTTAAGGTCCTTACTCAAGGGCCTAACTGAGTTGTCACTTCAGGTATTTAGGAGGTTTAAACTGGCAACCTTCCAATTGCCTGCGCAGATCCCTAGCCTCAGAGCCACCACTGTGCACCTGTGAATGATGTTAATAAAAATGTAAAATCTTGCTTAAAATATTAAAGAAATGTGTCTTTAACTTTATGCCTGCTGGTGATCAGTTCATCTTCTGCTCACTTAACTATTCACAGTAACAGATACTTTAATCAATGGTGCCCAAACATTTGCATGCTACAGTACAACAGGAGTTTAAAAAAATAAAGTTAGTGGGTTACGTTTTTCTTTTTCGCAATTATTGTTTGTGTGTGTGCGTGCTGCTTAAGTTTGGGTTAGTCGCAGGTCAGTCTAGGGTACATCAAAGGTAGATTGCAAATTGGGGGCAGTTGTCATCAGAGCACTGGGAAATCATTTACAGAGCTGCAGGCAAACTGTGGCTACAAAAACTACAGATAAGTAGATGCAATTAACTGCTGAATCTAAAAAAGCAACCCCTCAACCATCTCTCTGCATTAAAAAATCTTAAAATAACCAATTGAAGCAAAACTAAATCAAAAGGAAACTGATGAATATGGGTATCAAGCCTAGCACGTACAAAAGATTTAAAATGTGAAAGCTCTCTAGGGAAGAAGAGAACCTCACCGCAAAGGTGTGAGCAGTTGAGGAGCGGATCCAGAGTCTAGGATTACATGAAGAGTGTAGAGGAAATGGCTGCATGGATAATCTTTAAATGAATACCTTTATTCTAGTACTTCATCATTTGCATTGTTGTTAAAATACTTCTAGTTCATGACCAGCAAGAGCACATTTGATTGGTTAGTTGTCCTGTTGGTTCTAAATTCATCATTTCTGTGTTTTTCCAGAAAGAGCCAAAGAGCAATGCCAAGCTATACTGAAGGAGCAGATGAAGCCTCTAGACTGGAATAGTAAGCAAAAGGTAAGCAGCATCATTTACAAAAGCCACTTACCTCTTGACTTGCCAATCCCTCTCACAAATCATAGTTTATTTTGGGTAGACAAAAGTACCCGGTGTTGCCCTGGGTATATTTATTTAATGGGATTAAGGTAAGAAAACAAATTTCTTGAATCTTTTGTCACTTTGGGCTGTCACATCCATCATCTGTACTGCCTCTTACCAATTTCTCTGTTTTCATTGGTTGCAAATTTGCTGTTTTCTTGTGTATGATTGGATTTCATAATTGCAGTAACACCTTGCTGGGTTAGAATTATGAACGCTGCTTCTTTGTATTTCATTTTTCACTATGGTTTCATGAACAGATGTTAATCCCATATTAATGAAATGGATGACCTTGTTGAATAGTTAATTCACTAATATGTCCTATAAGGTGAGTGAAACTCACTTACATGATGTATTGGTACAGCCGGGATTTTTAGTTGGCCCTGTTCTACTATACCCAAAAATAATCGGAGTTGAAAAAAATTGTTTTAATAATCTTTACTTACTGAAACTTTAGTCTCCTTCAAAGTTCTCTCCATGTGAATGAACGCTCTTGTCCCAACGGTTTTCCCACTGGTGGAAAAATGTTTGAAATTGCTGAAGAGGAAATTTGTCCAATGCCAGCAGGGATTTTTCTTTTGACTTCCTCCGCTGTACAAAAACGCTTTCCTTTGAGTTTTTTTTTTTTCCTATGCGGGAACAAAAAGAACTCGCTCAGAGCAAGATCAGGCGAGTAGGGAAGGTGGCACAAGTCAATTCAGAAATCTCTTCAATAGGCCGATAACAATCTTCGTAAATTGCAGTGTGAACTTTTTCAAGGTTTTTGTTATTTCTAATTGTGGAAGGTCAGTCAGATCTTGGTTGGTCTTCAAGTGACACTTTCCCTCGTTTGAAATGTAAAAACCACTCATAGACCTATTTTACTTAAAGCTTCCTCTTTAAAAAAAGTTTCAAGCATCACTACAGTTTCAGCAGCTGTTTTCCCTAGGAGAAAACCAAATTTAACGCAGCCTCGCTCAATTCTGCATGAAAACATGAAATTAAAATTTGTCTTGGCCATTAATACAAACACCATGGGGTAAGTAATATTTAAAATAAAATACCAAATGATGTTGATGGTCCTGATATTTTCATGTTAGCCAAGCTGGTTACATATTATGACCCACGCTGTTCCTATTAAACTCTACTTCTTGTTTGCTGGTGGCAATTGACTCACTGACTCCAGACTCCACATGCTTCAGAGATAATGACTTCTAAATATACAAGATTGCTTGTAATCTGATCCCAAACTATGTGGTCAGTTGCTTTGAACTGCAGGTAGCCAATTCTCTGCAACCACAGGAGATCTCATAAAAACAGCAGATGACATACCCGGGGTATCAGCAGAGGCTGAAGTGTGAAGTACCTTGATTGATTGATACCAGGGGTATCAGCAGAGGCTAAAGTGAGATTTGATTGATTCCCCCACAGTAAATTGCAACATCTCAGTGCTTCTTAAATCCTGTCCCATCCCAGAATGTAGTCACCTCTTTAATGTAGACTGTTCTATGCCTTGCAATGGAAACCATTTAGCTATTTTTCATGATCATGAGTGGGTCTTTCTGATGTAGTTGAATTACTTGTTCTCCATCAGAGATCTTCTGTGCAAAAATTGTTATTGTAGATTCCGGAATTTATGAAAGGACACCTATGGCAATGAATTTATTTCAATGAACCAATACTTTCATCATAGATAACATCAACATCTGGGGCAACACCAGGGTTTCCATAGTTAGCTAGTAGTAGGGACTCGCCTAGCTTAATGCTGCACAGTGTTTTCTATTGACTTGGCACTAACTGCGCTACACTTCTTACGAAACAGGGCTATGAAAATATGAACAGCATCACATGTTACCACTCAAGCAGAATGATACAATAACTTATCACCGGTACATAGTGCAATGACTTCTTGATAAGCAAAGATGGTCACACAACCATTCAATGATGGAAACCTAAATGGTAAATTAGTCTTTAACAGTGTAACGTCTATAAATACATTTGCGTATTCTGCTCATTTTTTTGGCAGAAATTACAATTACTTCTACCTTGTTAAATTGTGAGTAGTTTTGGGTGAAGTATTTCTTTAAGATGGCCCATTATCTGATTCACAGATTTTTAAGTTTTTCACTCCTACTGAGTCGGCAGTTGGTTTCAGGTTTCCATAGAACATTGTGTGAAGAAGTGCTTCCTGAGTTGAATCTTCAATCCACATCCATTTCATTTCTACTCCTCTCATCAGTTTTTGCAGATTAAAATCATTGTGCAAACAGTTATTATTGTATTCTGTACACTTTACAGAGGTTTTGAATAATTACAGTCAACTTGTGACTTCACTGATTCATGTCTTTATAGTGTAAATACATGGACGCTTGTTGGCGCTATTGCACACTTTTTTTCCCAACAGACAGTACGCAGTACACAGGGTTAAACCACCCAGAAGTTGATTTTTAATTATTTTCTTCAATAAAGTGCCCCAAAGCACCTCCACCACCATGAACAATAAATCAATAACAATATCTCAATCCTCCCCTCCACCCAGCAGCTCTGTCACACTCCTTCCCAACTCCGGCTCTCCCACTGGGTTTCCCACAGTCCTTTTTATAGTCTTTGACCCAGAAGTGCTTCTGTCCTTCAGTCCATGTGCTTCCATAGCACTTCCGGGTCAGATGAAAACTCTTCTTTTTCTTCAGCCTGGAAGTACCTCAGTTCTTACATCCCTGTGACTTGGAGTACCTTCGGGCTATAATTAAATAATGATTATATATATGAGGTACTGTGTGTGTGGTTTCCTTTAACAAATCAGAGAAAAAAAGAAAATATTTATTTAAACTACTGTAATAAATGCAAATAATAACTAAGAACGTGACTGAATTACTGTATGATAATAATATAGAGAACAAACTGCAATGAACACTATTCTACTGTAACTGATACTAATGAATAAAAGACTATTTGTACTTAAAACATTATGCACATGGCACGGTCACTAAATAAGCTGGAAAGCATTGACGCAGTTAAAAAAAATGTTACGAGTTGCTGTTCATAAACTAATATTCAAGCATAAGCATTACTGTCTTTTGTATTATACTAAATTTGTTTGGAGATCAGAAACAATTAAGTGTTATAAATAAGAATGGGGAAAATATTTTTCAAGGCACTGTATGTACAAAAAGTATCTGAATGAAATGACAGCTAGAAAAAACCCAAACAGTGCAGCTAAAGCCGTGGGGATTCATCAGGGAAATTTCAATGGGGCTCCTGAAGTGGTGTGACCCTCCTATAAATGCATATGGAGTAGCAGGATATTACCTGCACACATTGCACCAATAGCACCTTGTCACATTAACAGTTTTAAGGGTCCAGCTTTGTAGATAGTGGTGCTGTGTTCGTTATAGATAATTTTATAGAAAATATAAACTCAGGGTCTACAACACTTGTGTGGCAGTGAAATTGGGGGTGTGGAGTGCATATTCAGTTGTGATGGAGGTTTGAGCAGCTGTTTAGAAATGTTAAAATAAACTGGCATAGGTCTTTGGTCTGACCATATATTTGTGCTTTATTGTGGAAAGGTTATGGGTATTCACTATCCTGATTTTGCTATGTAAATCCACACACACGTCCTCCACCCCAACTCTTGTTCTCTTTTTACTTAAACTCCCTGGCCAGGAAGGAGATGCTAGCTACAGCCACAATACACTTGCATCTAGGACTAATGGATCTGATCTGTGCCCAGAACTGGCTTCTACTTTACTTCACTTTCTTAGAGGATATCTTCAGTTTATTCATTTAGGAACAAATATTAAATGCAACCAATAGGAACAGGTTATATTGTTTTTTCCAGCCATGATAGATAGATAGACAGACAGACAGACTTTGTCTCTGGGGGAAATTCGGTGAGTCTTTACATGAGTCTGAACATTAGAACAATCTAGACGAGAAGAGGCCATTCAGCCCAACAAAGTTCGCCAGTCCTATCCACTTAATTCTTCTTAAAAAACATCAAGTTGAGTTTTGAAAGTTAAAATTTTCCTATCTACCGCACTACTTGGTAGCTTATTCCAAGTGTCTATAGTTATCTGTGTAAAGAAAAATGTCCTAATGTTTGTGTGAAATTTACCCTTAACAAGTTTCCAACTGTGTCCACATGTTCTTGATGAACTCCTTTTAAAATAACAGTCTCGATCCACTGTATTAATTCTCTTCATAATTTTAAACACTTCAATCGTGTCCTTCTTTTGTTTAAACTGTATATGCTCAGCTCTTTTAATCTTTCCTCATAATTCAACTGCTGTAGCCCTGGAATCAGCCTAGTTACTCTTCTCTGGACCTTTTCTAGTGCTGCTATGTCCTTTTTGTAGCCTGGAGACCAAAACTGCACGCAGTACTCCAGATGAGGCCTCACCAGTGCACTATAAAGGTTGAGCATAACCACCTGGGACTTGTACTCCACACATCGTGCTATATAACCTAACATTCTGTTAGCCTTCTCAGTGGCTTCTGAACACTGTTGGGAAGTCGATAGCTTAGAGTCCACTATGACTCCTAAATCCTTTTCATAAGGTGTACTCTCAATTTTCCAACCACCCATTGTGTATTCAAAACTAACATTTTTACTTCCTATATGCAATACTTTACATTTACTGACATTAAATTTCATCTGGCACAAATCTGCCCAGGCCTGTATGCTGTCCAAGTTCCTCTGTAATGATTTAACGGATTGTAGGTTTTCTACCAATCCACCTATCTTGCTATCATCTGCAAACTTAACCATCTTGTTACTTATATTCCTATCTAAATCAAGTATATATATTAAAAATAGCAGCAGCCCTAGAACTGATCCCAGTGGAACACCACTCTTAACATCAGCAAATTCTGATGAGGTTCCTCACACCATCACCCTCTGCTTCCTGTGTCTGAGCCAATTCCATCTAAAAACATCACCCTGAACTCCCACTTTTTAGTTTGATGCCCAACCTCTCATGTGGCACCTTATCAAATGCTTTCTGAAGGTCAAGATAAATATCATAAGCTCCACTTTGATTATATGTTTTTGTCGTTTCTGCACAGAATTTCTACATGTTAGTAAAACGCGACCTCCCTCTTCTGAATCCATACTGACTGTTCAGAATAACTCCTGTCCTTGCCATGTGTTGATCAATCTTATCCTTAATAATTCCTTCTATTAATTTTCCTGTGATGCCTGCTAAGCTTACTGGCCTATAGTTGCTTGGATCTGCCTGGTCAATCTTTGTATGTAACAGGATAATATTTGCCATTTTCCAGTCCTTTGGAATCTCCCCAGTACACAGTGACTTCCTAGAAATATGTATCAAGGGTTTATATATGTACTCACTAGCCTCCTTAAGAACTCGAGTGTAAATATCTGGTCTTGGTGATTTGTTTGATTTCAGCCTGTTTAATCTGAGCAGCACTTCTCCCTCTTCAATTTCCAAATCCTTCAGTACCTCCTTAGTAGTCCCATATACTGCTGGGAGGTTAAACACTTCCTAACTTGTGAAGACCTCAGAAAAATGCAAGTTTTTACTAATCTGATGCACTTGACCACCTCCTCGAGTGTTCTTTTACTACTAAAATACTGAAAGAATCTCTTAGGCTCTCGTCTTTCACCTTATCTGCTATATTCAACTCCAATTGTCTTTTAGCCTCCTTAATATCCTTCTTAATGGTTGCCCTCATGTTGTCATATTCATATGCCCTGCGATACACCTTGGAGTTATTAGTCTTATATGCCTTATACAGCCGTTTATTTTCCTTTGCAGCTTCTTTTTAACTCTTTATTAACACACTGTGGAATTTAAAAATAAATTCCTATTAATTCTATATTTTGGTATGTATCTGTCCTGCATTACATGTAAAATATTTTTAAACCTGTTCCACTGCTCCTCGACTGTCTCCACACATAAAAGCTTATGCCAGTCTATCCTCCTTATACTTCATTTGCTCAAAATTTTCCCTACCAAAGTTAAACTTAACAATTTTAATTGTTGCATCTGCACTCTTACAAAACACTGAGAAGTGTATTATATTATTGTCGCTGGTCCCTAATGGTTCAATCACCTCTACCCCCGCCCCCCCCAATTCTACACCCTGCATTGGTGCTTTAACATACTGTGTTGAAAAACAGTCACTGATTACTTCTAAAAAGTCCTGCTCTTGTGCTCCTCCATTTGCAAGGTTATCCCAGTTAATTTTCAAATAATTAAGTCCCCCATGACAATAATAACCCCTAGTAAACTTGCCTTTTTTAATATTACTATATATTCTTGATGTGCAAAAAGTAGAAGAAAAGTAAAATGGGTGTGACATATTGCCAATAATACAACCTGGCTATTTCCGGAGCTGTTGTTGACAATGCTGGCTGACACACCCAATGTGTGTAATATTCAGTGTCTTTTAAGGTTGCATTACTTTGACTTGAGGCATGGGTCTTCCTGCTGATCGTGTTTTTCCTGGTTCTCCCCTTTTTTTAAGCTCGTCAGGGCCAAGTGGAAAACCCCTAGCCTTGGTTTCTCCAATGTCATTTCAGCAGATCATATCAGGACTTGTTTAAGAAGTGTGCATGCATGAGGATAACCAAAGGTTCGAGGGCTCACTTTTACGCAGATGGAAAGTCCAGAAAATGGTCAGTTTACCATTTTAGCTAGTTTAACCTTCCACCTGCTGTCTGTCTCTACTAACACTTCCTCTTTCTGTGGTTAAACAGGCTACCTTTACTTGAAATTGTGAACTCTGCAAAATAAAAATCGTAAAAGTCCCAGTCTTGTGGTGCACTTATAGCCCAGAACATACTTTTAACACACAACTTGAATGAAAGATAACTAAAACACATTTTAAATGTGCTGATTACTTCAAAATTATAAAAACATATTTCTTCAATGTCTGTTCTCTTTTAAGACTTTTCCATACATACTATGTATTATTGTATGTTTTCAAAGCTTCTTTGTGATTTAATTGCATTGTGAACAAAATATATTACAGATTCTGTGATGAAACCTGGTCACTCCAAAAAAAAACAAAACGTTAATGTCCGTGTTGACAGAACTTATGTGACTTTTGAACATATTATAGGATCGACAACCCCTTTACTGGGATTGCTCTTTCAGGTATATGTTTAATTATTTGGTCTTCATTTTTCTAAATGTGCAAGAGCATAGAGAATTGGCTTTTACAGAAGACTAAACAAGACCAAAAATTCTGCAATGTAAAAGTAGTACTATTGTTATGTTTTGTGAGGTAGTGATAGACACAAACATAAAAAGTGACCGTAAATCCTACCAAATGTATAAACAAGAGTTCTACTCCTCTTGGTGATTGTATCCCCATCTCAAGCTGCAACATAAATCAGTAGCAATCACCATGACGCACCACCACCATTGTTTCCTTAGACATTGCTTCTCCATTAGTGAAGCTGTCTGCCCACAGCCCTTGATACATGAGACACAAAAATAATGCATGTATCATTTGTTAATTTTATCAATACTCATTTATTTTAGTAGAGATTGAAATTGTCCAAAGGACTTTAAAGCTGAACTAGAAATTAAGATCTTTCTTTTAACAAAAAACAGATGTAAAGTTAGTATACTAGCCCCGTTGAAGAGACAAAACTGAGAAACCAAGTGCAAGTTCAAAGCATAACCAAAAGTCAAAGTCAAAATGGTAAGTGTTAAGACATTTTACTTTTAAATAACAGCTGAGTGTTCACAGTGACAAGGCCAAATAAATATGAAAGCGCTGAACTGAAAAGACTGAGATGATTTGCATAACATAGCTATAAATCACACATTACATCATATCACACCACATACCTTATATAGTTTTGCACTGTAATCATTTGATTAAGAAAAACAACTCACATTGTCTCACCATTTTGGAAACTCTTTGCTACAGAAGAGTAAAGAAATTTTCCTTACACAAGCCAAAAAAGACCTAAGAATAACAAATATAGTTTCCCCAACTATTCTAACTTAAACACAGAGTTCTATGCGTCACCATCTCTCTATTATAAAAAAAACTTGCAACGAGACGTGATCTTCTGAAGAGAGACAGTGAGAGACAGAGAGGCATAGACACTTTCATTTACCGCGACATAGTCAAGTCACGTCATACTGACATCCATTGGAAGCATGTTCCCATGAGCCTGTGACCTAGGCAAGGAAAGTAATAATCAGCCCAGAACAAGTGTATTTAAAAAAACCTTGCAGGTCCAAATGAGGTCAGAAATAAAAGACAAAGAGCAAAAGACACAGTAGAACTTCAAAAACATTCTTGCCATAGACATGCAGACCAGGTTACAGATTATGACAGCAGAGGAATTCAAAAGGCTCAAAAAAAAAACCTTTGCACGATACACATGCAGAGCAAGTTAAAAAATATGACAGTACTACAATTCAAAAGTGTCAAAAAATAGAGAGTACAGAATGCATTTGCGCAAATAAACGGAAATTATTACTAGGTGAAATAACGGAACAGCAAAAAGAGATTGAATATATGGACATAGGTGATATGTCAGAAGTATGTAGATATTGTAAGACTTTAAAGTTTAAGTCGGAGACTTGTAGATCGTCTAATTCGTGTTGCCATCAGGGAAGAGTACTGCTGCTTCCCAATGAAGAGGCTTTTCCGCAAGAATTAAAAGATTGGTTGTTTGGTGTGTCACAGGAGGCTGGGAGTCAGACCCAGCCGGGACACTTGGAAGGGCTGGGAGGTGGCTTTTACGTCCCCCGGGCCACGAGGGGGCAACCGCCCTGGATATTGAGGGGACCATGGGAAAGGAGCAAGGAGGCTCAAGCCCATTGGGGCCCGTGGCCACTGCCAGGGTGCGCCCCGAGCGTTGTGGAGTCCGGGAAACATGTAATTCCGCCACAACTGTGAAAGTGGAGAAAGATCCTTCTAGCGATGCCCGGAGTGCTTCCAGGTGCAAGGGCAGCACTTCCACCACACCAGGATTGATTACGTTATCAGGCACCTGGAACACATCCAGGTGGAAATAAAAAGGGCCACGTCACTCCAATCAGGGAGTTAGAATCGGGAGTGGGAGCAGGACAAAGCTCCCGGGAGGAGAGGAAAGGCAGCCCACTGAGACTGAAGGAGAGGCCCGTGTGGAGGCTGATTGGTGCTGGGAGCACTGTGTGCTGTGTGGGTCTTTTGGGCAAAATAAACGTGTATGGCATTCGGCATCCGGTGTCTGTCTGTCTGTGGTCAGGTTGTTTATCACAGGTGAAAGTGAAATCCACACACACTGCAGGCAAAATATATGCGTCTACAATAATCTTTTCGCGTTAGCATCATTCAATGCACAAAACACTGATTTACACGATTCAGGACCATACACTATGAGAGTCTGTGGGCCCGCAACAATTACAGCAACGACAAGTTTCATTTTGAAAAACCACAATTTGGTCAGGTGTATATTTATGATCACGAAGAAGCGATGCAACATAGAATTGAAAGAGTTAAACGATGCGACGTAATAGAAATTATACAGCCAATATGTCTATCGCAACATTACATTATTAATGCATGTGTAAAAGTCACAGCTAATCGTCTCTTCTTTATTAAATCGAATCAAGCTAAACTTAGAACGGAACATATGCAAGGTCTCATTGATCACGTTCAAAATATCAATAGTTCAGACATATTCCAAATACTGCGGTGGGTTGGCACCCTGCCCGGGATTAGTTCCTGCCTTGTGCCCTGTGTTGGCTGGGATTGGCTCCAGCAGACCCCCGTGACCCTGTGTTCGGATTCAGTGGGTTGGATAATGGATGGATGGATATTCCAAATAGGTAAAGCAGTAATATTACCATCATCATATCAAGGTAGTCCAAGAGCATTGCAACAGTTATATCTTTTGTTAGTTGTTTTCAGGTAGGTTCAGGTTCTCTGTGACAGCTGCTAGAACAGGCACAGTGACATTTTTGTTGTTGACCCTTTGTTGCCTTCCGCCTGCGGCTGATAACTCAAGCAGAGCTGCTTCCAGAGAAATGAAGCCGGACAATGGCAACACCCATGAGAAAAAAAAACAGTACAAGATGACACTGCAGTGTTTCCTTTTAAAGAATAACAGGAATCGATAACAATAATAATAACAAACCCTGGTAATGTAAGAAAAAAGAGAGAGAAAACATAATTCCTTCTTATCTCAAACATACTCACAACATCACCAGAAAGTTGAAACATTTTCATAATGTGTGCATATTTTGGTTGATATTGTGATTTTTAGAGATTGTACATTTCCCATCTGAACTAGTGTGGTGCTGAGGTATCACCCGTTGCATGGCTGCACGCGGGTCCTAATCTGGATCCAGAGTTGGTTTGTCATGTGGTGGGTGCGGCAATGCACTGTGTCAGTGCCTGCTCCTAACCTTGCCTCTCTTATGTATTCTACAGTTTGAACTGTTATAAGAATGTTAAATTTTGATTGACCATTTAACCATCAGTAAGGCAACAAATACATTTTTGGAATTACCATGTTCCTCCTTATTCTCTGCTTTGTTCATCTTGACACTTGCAATGTTTAAATGAAGATGGCAGCATCAAAGATAAATTCTTCGCAAGGAGAAGTGGACCATGAAAACAATGGTGTCTAAAAACATGTTCTTCATGTTCACAGTAAAGGTGCTTGAACAGACTATTGTGTTAACTTTTTATGACCCTGATAACTTCTAAACAAATGATATTGCTTCCAAAACCTCATCTTTGCATATTTCCATGATGTCATGCGAGTGCATTTCTCTTGAGACCATAAGTCCTTCCCTAACTAATGAATGTCATCTACAGTGCACTCCACTTCAGAATAATCCCCAAACTCTCAACTGGTCAGCATGCTTAATCAAAGCATTTGGTACTGTGATTTTATTAAAGTGGCACATAAATGGCGTTTTCAGGAGGAGGATTCAAATATTCCAACACTAAAGGAGGTGCTCTGTTTTGTGCAGGGCTGCTCGACTTGCTGTGTGGAGGATGGCAGCAAAAATGATGGTTTCATTATGACCAATTGTGTAATCAAATGTGAAATTACACTCATTTAACTCTTAACTAAAATATTTGAATCCAATAACCTTGAAAATATAATTAAGCTGGTACATTTAATAGCACATAAGTTGCAATACTAATCAGTAATTTTAAATGAAAAGTCAGCCAACAGAAAGAAACTACAGCTGGAAGATGACTAATTTTCTTGGCTGCACACCAAGACCTCATGGCTATTAGGCAAATCTGAAGAGCTTGCCAAGAACAATTGTTTGATGTAACAGTTTTAGTAACCGAATCAGAGACAATCATGATGCTTAAAGTCCTCACACTGTAGAGAAGTTTGCACCCTAGGCCTTTGAGTCACTTTATAAAGAAAGAGCTGTGCTGAAATAAAAGAGAAAAAGGGCTGATGTAAACTGTTCTCTGTAACTATGAGAACTTGTTTTTCTGTCTTGAATGTCAACAGCTTACTTATCTGCATAGTGGACTTCCCCAAGGTCTGTCTCCCCTTGCGTGCGGGTCTGCTGAAATAGTTTTCAGTGTTGACTAACCAGACAGCGGAGTTTGACTTCTCACACACAGAAGTAGTGAGAAGTCAATCAAATGACACCTGTTATTGGCTAACTAAAAAGATTACAATGTGCAAGCTTTCGAGGCAACTCAGGCCCCTTCTTCTGTTTACAAATAGCTTGGAGAATGGGCCAGAGTTGCCTCAAATACTTGCCAATAAAATGTGTCGTTCACTTGACTTCTCACTATATCCATAATGGCTAACACAGTACAATATCCTAGTCCCATAGAAGCTAACTCTTGGTTCTGGTAGACTTCATTGTTGGCCTAACCAGTTGTTAGCCCTGCTAGCTGGTTACTGTCTGAAGTCTTCCTTTTCTTCCAGTTTTCTTCTCTTCATTTTTCATAATACCACATTTCAAAAATAAACCAATCATAGTTCATTGGCCACTAGACATGTGTTAGTGTGCAGTGTGCAGTGTGGTGTTTGCCGTTTTAAACACTGTAAAGTAGAAAGTGGGTTCCGAAAATGGATGAATCAATTTCCCTCATACTTTAAAAAATAATAATAAACAAAAAAAATAAACTGGGAGGGCGCAAATTCTAAATCAGTTATTTTGAAAATACATTTTCTTAACATTGCCTTTTGTAACAACACTCTTCAATGACAATTGTACAGAATGCTCTGCCTCTAAAGCTACACACGGATACCCATCAACCAAACAATATGCTTTTTTAAAAAACAAGTTTCTTCTTTAATTTCCGTGCAAAGTGAATGAGAGACCAGAAACGGGGCAAAAATGACATTCTCAAGATGGGTTAAAAAACAGAAAAAGCAAACAAAAGATATACTTTAAACTTGTTGTGTTTATCACAATCCAGATTTGGAAAATTCATCGTTAAATTTGGGAGGACCTGCTATGACCAAATGATTGTTTCCAGAGATATTTAAAATATGTGAAGAAGAAATTCTGCCTGACTCCATTTAACATTTTACTTTTTCTAAACAGTGGTTCCTAGCACTGAATTACTTGACTCTTAAGTGTACAAAATGTGGTTGGACAAAATGGCAGGAAACACCCTACACTATATTAATTTTAAAGACCCATAAAGGAGCAGCGCTATCCTTTTACTTCAGATCTGCCTTGATCCTTCTCAGAATGCTGTCATTCAATTCCTGAACTGTTTGGAATGTTGCACCATTCAAGAAGAAAAGCCTCCCGTTCTTCTGAAGGATTCTGCACTCTGCCTTATTCTCTGTATGAACTGTTTGTGTGTTGCAGCTTTGGCTGCAAGCAGTACAATGATAGCCCCAGAGCCGGCGCCACCATTAAGGCAAATTAAGCATTTGCTTAGGGCGCAGATCACAAGTGATGGGGGAACCCAACCATACAAGTTAGCTACTGAACATTTGTTCGGCGCACTAATAAGTTTGGCCTAGCACTGGCACTGGATAGTCCTGCTATAAATCCCAGGTTTGTGAAGCTCAGGATGTATGATTTGGTTGAGGCTGGGTCACAGGGGTATCAGTTTAAATTTTGTGATGATTTTTGAGGAAGTACTTTTGTGTCATTTTGCAACTGTCGTTACATTGGTCTGCTGCTGTCACAGAGCTTCCACTTGTGACCACTGTTTCTTGTTCCCATATACTTTCATTATTTCTGAGACTATTCCCCTTGACATACAAAATAATTTTGCAGGTTATATAACTGCTGTACCTGCAAATCAGGCATTTGCCCTTATTCTGGAATGTGGAAGTTAGTGAGTATATACTATATATAAACCCTTGATGCATGTTTTTCAAAAATATCTGCACACTGTGAAAATACACTGGAGGCTGCCAAATATTATCTTGTCATATAAACAGGGTGATGGGGCAGACCCAAGTAATGTGCATCACAGGTAAATTAGAGCAGCTAAGTTAGTTAGCTAATACTGTATATGGCTTTAGATGAGAGGTCATATTTCAAGATTCAAGAGTTTTAATTGTCTCTCACACATAAAGTTATGCAAGTACAGGCAGTCCCCGGGTTACGTACGAGATAGGGACTGTAAGTTTGTACTTAAGTTGAATTTGTATATAAATTGGAACAGGTACATTATTTTAATAAATACTACTGTATTTATTTACTGACCAACTGTAGCCAAGTGCTCTGCCAATGAATGATGGAGTTTCACCTCTCTCTGACCTTTTTATTATTTCTAATTTATTTTCAATGGCGATGTTTTTTCTCTTCTTTACTATATCATCAGCACTTGCATCAGATTTGTGTTTCAGAGACATTCTTGAAGGGTGAAGACAAAAGGTTAAGATGAGCTCTTCTGCACAACACTGTGCACGTTATCACAGCAGGAAGGCACCAGACATCAACATGTCTGATGTATAGGGTGGTCCAGATCTAATTATGCAATTTTCATTATGCTATAACTTATTCAGTTTATTAAATGGAAAATCACCCGAAAAATCCTGGACCATCGAGAAGTATGCAAACTGACGACATGAAGAATCGTCCTTGCATAAATCAAAGTCATCCAGACGATCAGGATCTGCATAATTAGATCTGGGCCTCCCTATACTGACAAGAGACAACTTCCTGCTATGTGCGTAAAAGTACAAGCAGGCATGCTATTGAGAATGAATGGGGGCAGCGAGGGGTGGTTCACCAGTCCACCTCACAGTCACCTCCACTACAGTATGCTGCCTGCAATGTCCGCGGCACCACCACCCCCATTCAACACGCAGCCATCCGAGGCACACTACAATGCTACCCCGCACCGCCCCGTTTACCCTAAATGGCCTCCGTTCAGCCACAACCGGGTCACCGTTTGCAGCATTACCAGCCGCCCACCTAGAATGAACAGGCAGCCGTGTGTGGTTGGCGGGCAGTGAAACAGCTTGCCACCTGAGGTGACGCTACACTGTGCAAGTAGCGAAATCGCTCCCCTCCAGCCACCGCTTGCAGCGTCCCCAGGCAGAAGATGACGGAGCGGCAGTTACTGAGGCGCATGCGTCGCAGCTTCGGCCCCGTTCATATGTCGTAGGTCGGATGTCCGTAACCTGGGGACTACCTGTATAATGTGCAGTGAAATGAAAAACTGGCCTACTCAAAGATTGTGCAAAACAAAGCAAACACACCATAGAATAATAACAAAATTAAGAAAGTGATAATAAAATTTAACTAAATTAAGTCTGATTAAAATAAGTTAAATATAGTTAAGTTAAAAGTTGAAATCTGAAACAGCAGAAAATATAAAGTAAGTTACAGTGAGTGTGCCATGAGTTTTAGGTTTGCATGTCAGAATTAAGGATTATGGAAGTGTGTTAGAGCCATGGAGAAGAAAAAACAAATCCGGACTCCATGAAGAAAAAAAAAGTGTATGTCGAGAAAAATGTCAATGTGTCGACTTTATTCTCGACATTTCCAATTTAATCTTGCCGTTTATGTTGAGAATAAAGTCAACATTTCCACTTTATTCTCGATTTTTCCACTTTATTCTCGCTATTTATGTCGAGATTAAAGTTGACATTTCCACTTTAATCTCGAGATTTCCACTTTAAACCCTTGTTTTTTCTCTCTCTTGTTTAACTTTGCCATGTCATAATCTTCATTTTAAAATCAATGTTTAATTTACTAAATTTTCTCAAACCCCGTCATAACTAATGTAGTACATTAAATGCTTTGTATTAAGTGTTCCCCACCACGTGCTTCTTAAACTGAATTCCTCTTGCACTGAGGGGACCCGCAGGCAGCGATCGTCACACAGAATACATTCACTTCATGATATTACTGCTCTCTGAACATTTAGAATGCTAAGATTAATACTTGATATCATTTTCATGATGAAATGCATTAAAGCGTCTATTAAACATGTGGGGGCACGGTGGTGTGGCGGTAGTGCTCGGGGTAGAAACTCCCCTTGAGTCTTTCTGTTTTTGCCATTAGGCTGTGCAGCCGCTTGCTTGAGTTGAGCATGATGAACCGTCTGTTGCTGGGGTGTGTAGAGTCCATGATTACTTTGCCCTCGTCCTGCAGAGTTTGTTATAGATGTCCTGCACAGAGGGCAGTGCTGACCTTAAGATGTGCTCTGCTGAACGCACCACTATCTGCAGGGCTTTGCGATCTTGGACTGAGCAATTCCCAAACTATGATGTGCATCTCTGTGTCAGGATGCTCTCTATGGCGCCGGTGTAAAAACCTTTCAAGATAGGTGGGAAGACCATGAATTTCCTTTGCTGCCACAGGTGGGAAAGACACTGTCTTGTTTTCCTGACCTAAGTTTGTGTGTGCTGGGTCCACATCATGTCCTCTGTGATATGCACACCTAGGAATCTGAAGCAGCTCACCCTCTCAACAGGAACTCCATTTATACTTAGTTTGTAGATCTGTTCATTAAAATGGTGAAATTCTATGAAGAAGCAACAAAAGAAAGAATACTTTGGGATAAGGTGACATTTCTTGGTTTTAGGAAAGATTTTGTTAAGGTACAACATGAGAGGTTAATGATCAAACAAATGGTGGAAATTCAAGGTGCAGTGTGTAGGTGGGTACAAAATTGACACAAATGGCTGTCATATTATCTATAGTATATGACAGTTATGATTCAGTGCATGATTTGTTAGGATGACTTAGTTTAACTGCTTGTTTATTCAAAAAGTCTCACAATTTCACATGTGTGACACCAGTATAATTCTAACCCTTTAATGTACAAGTGTAGAAAATAACCTGTTTTCACTCTGTTATAAATGCTCTTTTAGAAAAGAGCACTGCACTTTTCAATTAGGCTGTACAGAGGCTACTTGCTTTAATGTCTTAAGTGCTACCACCATGGCTTGATATAAGTAAAATTGCACTCGGATCTCCTAGGGAGACCACTCCCTAGTTCGATTTTATTTTTTATGTGATGTTCATAGAATGTAAATCAATGGGTGTGACACTGATTTGATGCAGATCTGTATTTTTCTATTTCTTATATTACATAATATAAATATTTCCAAGCATCACTTTTTCTGTGTCATTGCATTAAATATATTTGATTCAGTATCATTCCTTACTTCAGTCCAAATAAAAATATGATTTCTGTATTTTTTTACTGGAAAATTTGTGATTTTTCGTGTTTGTAAAAGCCTGTCTAATGTGTTCAGAATTTATTTTGTAGTATTACCCACCCTACTGAGTCCGTTAAAACTGGTCACATTGCAATAGCACTTAGTCTTGGTCTTGATCTGCTGCTGGTCCACATCTGTGAGGCACACTGCAACAGTGCTAAACTCAAAAGTTAGTCTTGTTACCATAAATGCATATTACACCTAGATCAGTATAGGATAATTTCCAGATGATAGTGCACTGCAAGTGACCCGTAAGATTTAAGGAATGACAGGTGAAGCCTCCTTAATGGTAATGTCTATCCCTAGAAAAACATGCCAAAAATGTTGAAATTTTTTCAACACAAAAAACATTTTATGTGTAACAGAGCCATGTAAATACCAAAACATCAACATAAATTCATTAGGAAAGGTACTTCGTCTTCTGCTGTGATCCAGATGTACGATCTTCATGTGACCATGTTTTGAAAGTATCAATGATGCACAGGCCGACGTCACAATCAGGATAGAAGAATTGTGTCTTCTTATTTTCTTTCGTTTGTGTGTGAGATGGTAGATTGTTGGTGCCTGAACCACTCAATGCGCCCCTTGCATTATTGTAGGCTACTACAGTGCAAGGCTTAGTGACATCCATATTTCCTCAGAAACAATCATTAACAGTCGCTGCTCTATTAACATCACTTAGAGGGCTAACGTCTTCTTATCCTTTCACTCGATTGCATTTATTTTGGCTTTTTTGTCACAAAGCTACATGCACCATGGTGAAACGGTGCACTATCTGTGTCAATGTGTGGTTACCAATACATATTGTCATCACTGTTGCTTGATTTGAACAATACTTCACTTTAAGTTTGTTCTAGACCAGGCTTTATAGCTTCTTGTTGACACACCTTTGTGTTTTAGTTGAGTCTCTATCCAAGTATTGAATATTGATAAGTTATTTTAAAGAGCAGTAAAATGCAGAAAAATATTGATTTCTTTAAAGCACAATGTTATTTCATCCAGTAGAAGGCATCACAATACTGTCCTAAAGAATATAGAATTCCCAGCGCAACTTATCGTTTGCTTAACGCCAAGAAGGCTAAGGAACAGTGAGTAGCTAGAGGTTTGCAATAGGGTCTCTTTGACTAGTCTGGATTAAATAGCATTGACAGAATCTGTACAAAAAATAGAAATGGAAAATGACCCCAGTGAAATGTCATAAATTGACGTCAGAATTCGGTGCTTTAAAATAGTTAATGAACAACATCAAAGAATGCATGTGCGCAAATTAAAAACTTAAAAGCATGGCATGGTGTGCAGCTGCTGTAAGAATAAAATGCTGTATTTTGCAATGCCCAGAGAATGACAGCACAACATGGGTGAAAAACTCTGTGGTGCTTTGCTCTGTTGTCTCTGCCAAAGCAAAGTGATGAAAGTTGACGGGGAAACAAACGCTAGTAAACAAGTTAATCTGCAAAAGTTAGCTAAGCATCTGTTGAAAAAAATAAAGCTACAAATTTGAATAGAGGTGGGAATAAAGGACCAAGTGCAAATCAGTAGCACTATATCATTCCTAGCTGAAATGATGTAGAACAGGCGTGTCAAACTCACTACAATTGGTGGGCCGCTTCGACTGCCATACGTGCGTCAGCAGGCCACACTGTAACAAATACTATTATACTATTATACAACGTTACTGTAGCTTTCTTTCCAATACTGAAAACTTTAAAAAAATGTAACACTTAAAGTTTAAAAAAAAGCAATTTATTTCCATATACTCTCTGTACAACAGTATACAATTAGAGTCTTAGCCTCTTAGCTAGATCCTTATATAGGAGTCTTACAGTGTGAGATTTATTTCTTTTGTCCCGACACTTGGCATCTCGTGTTAGTAACCAGTTCGTCAATATCAGGCTTGAAATGCTGTGCAGCTGCAACTTTTATGAGGGATGAAAGGTGCTCAACAGTAAATCTTGAGCGATGTGGGGTTTTGGTAGCTTTCATTAACGAAATCAATTGCTTACAAAGGTAAGTGCTTCTGAACACAGACAGTACTCTCAATGCCAACTTATGGATCTGCACATACAAGGGTGGCAGGTAAGCATACAAGCCTGGCATACCAACTTCATTGTATTTTGCCTTCAGAATAAATCGAACTGCAGTTCAATCAAGTCCATTTGATCATTCTCAAGCGCATTCTCAACGTTGTAAGAGTATGGTGACGTAAACAGCACAAAGTCCTGTTCGTGTGAACTGAAATCGCGAAAATGCTCCCTGAATTCATTGCTCAGTAATTCAAGTTGGAAAACAAATCCTCCAAAAATCTAATTTTACCAGTCTCAGCAGCCAAGCCAGTTAACTCTGGTCAAGGCTCGTGGATGGGGCAGTGTCATGCCTAGTTTATCAAGGAGCTGACGCCGCAGCTGCAACTGTACTAGCAGATGACGTTTCCGGTACCGTAATGCCATGGGAAAGCATGCTTTTGTCAGAAGGCGGAAGTAAGAAAAGTCAATAAGTAACGCCAAAGATGCAGAATGATTCAATCACAAACGATAATAATCATTTTGTACAAGTTTAGTGATTATTAACTAGGATCTGTCATGCGGCCTGTGGGCTGCGTGTTTGACATGCCTTATATAGAACACTGGGGTAGGTGAGTATCCTAAGAAAACGAGTTGGGCAATGAATTGTGTAATTCAAAGAAATTTAAAAGAAACTTACATAGGTGCATAGGTTATATTTATAGGAGGCAAAAATTGGTGACTCTTGTGTTAAAAGGCAAAGTGAGTACTGAAACACCAGTGACAGATCTGGATGCTTGCTGGTTATAGACATTTTTAATAATTTTTGAAAGTTTTTGTACAGTTATTGACTGGAGAAGGACTAGTACATGTACTAAGATCCATGAAAGTATTGAAATTCTAAGTGCATTATTGGAATAGTCAGGGATGACTAAAGGCACATCAGGAAAGAGGGGTATTAGTAATGAAAGGTAAGAGACCAGGTAATTAAAGATTTTGTAACAAGATTGGGCATTGGGCAAAAGAATGTGAAGAGGAATGTCTAGTTGACTGATAGAAATTTCACAAGTAGTGATATAAAGACAGAGCCTTGCTTGAAAAACTTTTAAGAAATTAAACAAGCGATTAGTCAGTGATAAAGGAGAAAGTTAAGCCAATTATCACTTTACTCGATTTGCCAACCGCAGTCACTGAGTTCATCATCGAACCTTGTCAATTTAAGTGACTAGACATTGTGGCCTATGTCACCTCTACCGACTGTGTACTGATCTTCCAGCGCAGTCACGTTTGTCCCTGTTTCTAAAAGCCAATACCTGATAAATCCAGCACTGTATGAAGGGTTAACAGCTGCAGTGACATTAACAGCAATATCAGTCCTTTTTTTTCAGTTTTCCATTTTGTCTTCTGTTTGTGAGGGCCAAAGCCACCCATTTTCCTTATTCATTGTTGCTGCTTTCTATGCACTGTGCATCTAGATGAGCATTCATTGATTGTCAAAGCGTTGCCCATCTGACTAAATACATTTGATTTGAAGAAAGAAGAACAGAACCACCAAGAATTGCCAAAAGCTGTTCAGCATGTTTCTTCACTGGTTAAAGACGCCTGGACCCCAGTGCAAGGATGTGTACAGCCACATGCACCTAGCAAGTTGGTGATGATAATATCTTTCACCAGTAAAACTTTAAAAGGAAAATGGTAAAAGGAAAATGGAAAGGACAATTTCAAATACTACTGATTCAGTTATCCAGGTTTTCTCTCGTCTCAGTCTTAAACTTTCTCAACCTGAGGTCAATGACAATCAAAGATGTAGATGACATCATTTGACATCCTTGAGTACCAGGATGAGATGAAACTGACTACCTTGTTTGCCCAACTGAGCACCACAAACCCAGGGCAGTGGCCTAGAAGCAGACGGAAGAAGAAAATCTTGTTTTTCTTTGCTACTTTTGACCTTAAAGTCTGTATTAACTACTAGCTGATTACCCAGTGGCTTCACTCACTGAGTGCAAGGGAAAAAAAATAAAATGTAGTATATAAATTATTAAACAGTAAAACATTAACATTTAAGAAGTAATGATACATTGAGCACTACTGGAGTGCTTTTGGGTAAAGTACATTTTAAAGGCGCTATAACACAACAGGTAATTAGTACTAACAGCAGCTTAAATGTATTTGGATCATCTCTCGGTAGTAGATCCCTTGTGAAAGGCGCTACACGACCGGTGTGGTATAGAAATAACATTTTGTATATGACCCTCCAAATTTCTGCCTGACAATGTTGCACTATGTGCCTGTGATTTAAGAGAAAAATTATTCTGAGAAATGTGGACGCTGCCGTTCCGTGCTTAATGGGCAGAAGTTCCAAACAATTCCCAAGTCCAATACTTTACATGAAGAGGTCGGTATATCTTCTTAGATGTAAACCCTACATGTTGTTAAAAGAATTCATCACAAAAGCAACCTTGAATGTTACAGGGTTTTAGTGACCCGAACTCACCTTAAGTAAGTAAGTAGTCGTGGAGCGCAATTTACAGAGAGAGTCTTGCTTCAATGGCGCTGATTACACTCATTCACAAAGATTTCCACTCTCCCAGGAGCTGACGGGCATTCAAAGTGTCACAAACAGTGAGAGAAGAGAGGACGCTGCCCGAAACTGCAAAGCTCTCGACCCGGTGGAGGAGCCCGACATTCCTCGCCTTTCAGCGTCCACTTTGTTCTCACGACCCCTCGCCGCTGAAGGCCGTCTTGTCTTCACATTGTTTAAAGCTCGGCGCAGTTAAAAAGTAGAAAGACGCAAAGCTGTTTTCCTCATCTCTTCTACTATCGAGTACTGGCAATTAAAAAAAGTTACAATGTGGCAGTTTCCGCGACAGTAACGTGGACGAATAAATAAAACTTCTCTGTCAGAACGTGCCTGGCGGCGGATGGCTCAGCGCTGGAGTCCAGATAGAAGGGCTGGGAGAGGGCGACGCGGGGCGCATTTCTATGGGATAGATCGGCGTGTTTGTATTTATTTCTTTTCAATATCAGTAAAATAACTCTCGCACAAATAATAATTTGTAAAGACGATATAAAAATGGTTCCTGTATTATAATATGTTCTGTGGTCATATGTAATTTCCGTTTCAAACGCGAAAAGAATTTTATATATATAGATTTATACATTGTGTTGTGTGGACTCCACAAGCCCTACTATATGGAACAATTTACTATAAACTGGACAGTAAATTTTTTAAGTCTAATTGCAGCAGAATGTTATACTCTACATATTACCTATAGGTAGATGCTAGGGAGCAAATATAGGCGGGAGAGAAGGTTTATACTTTTAGCCATACATGACAAAATTAACTTGAAGTTTCAAATTTTGACCAAAGTAAGCGTGAAATGAGTGTGATAAAATAATAGCAATATAATCTTGATACAAAGCAGTTCATTTTGCTGAGAGTCTTAAATATTCAATATGCTTAGACAGGTGGCTCTTTACTTAGTATGTTGATTGTTCTCTGGTTCAGTGTCTTCTGTTGTCTTCAGCATGGCCTCTGGACGGAATGGCAGGGACGTGGCATGGCCTCTGTATAGATGAAATAGCAGGGACTCTGAGCCTTTGTCTTTGCCCTGAATTAGCCAGTCCTGTGATACTCAACACACCTCTTGAACCTGTGCTAGTGTAGTGCAGGGTGACTCCCCTGTGTGTTCAGGTCCAAGGCCATTTGACCAGTTAGGCTCAATTATGCATGGCTCAGCTTTTCACTTTTAGCCAGGAGTTAGGTTGGATTTTATAACTTCCCTCTCCTTCCATAAAACTCTTGGGCCAGGTATGAGGACTGTTTGCATCTCTCAGACTGACACAGATAACTTGTCTACAGACCCATATTGTTTTGAAAAACTCATCACAAACTTCAAAGGACTTTGTTGGACAGTTATCTTATCCAAAGATCTTGACCACACATTGTTCTTCTCTCTCTTGTTATTTTGAAAAACTCATCACAGACTTCAAAGGACCTTGTTGGACAGTTATCTTATCCAAAGATCTTGACCACACATTGTTCTTCTCTCTCTTGTTAAATTAATCTTAGCCTGAATGAACCTATTAATTTTTTACATTTAAGATTTTTCATTTAAAGATTTACCAATGTTGTTTCTTGTCCTAGTGTGTGGATATAAACACAGGGAACTTCAGTTTCTGTATTACATCTTGCCTGAAGAAGGGGCCTGAGTTGCCTCGAAAGCTTGCATATTGTAATCTTTTTAGTTAGCCAATAAAAGGTGTCATTTTGCCTGGCATTTCTCTACATCATATCTCTAAAATTTACAGAAAGGGGGGGAACTGTTGTGTTTGTAAAGGAATAAAAGCTTCAAGTCCTGTATGACCATAAATGGCGGTAATATAATTGAGCCCTTTGATGTGAGGAAACCATTTGTTAGTATGTGTTTAGTTTAACAGCTTGTTTATTCAAAGACTATCCTATCTCCCTTTAGGTTTGCAGAAGTATGACAGCAGTATAATTCTAACTTTTGATTTACAATGTAGATAACATAACTGTTTATCACAACAAAATGCTTTTTTGTTTTAAATGCTCTGTTTTGGCGAAGGATTTCTTGAGTCTGTCTGGACAATGCACCAGGGCTAGGTGCTGCGGGATCCCAGTGTATTCAGAATGAAATATAAACTTGGTCTAAATATGTGTCATGACCTCTTACTTTAAAGAATCTGAAAAATCCTTAATTTACTGGGATTCGGCACACAATTTAGGACACTCTGAATTATAATATTAGTGCTGCAAGGTGCACCAAAACTTTAAAAGCCAGATTAGAATCTATTAAAAAGTCTAGGCTTGAGTTTATAGCAGTTTCCCAACCTTTGTGGTGTCAGGATGCAGTTTTTCACATGCCAGTGTGTAACCCACCTCTCCCTCCATGAATATACTGTGACCCAATCTAATCGAGCACGATCGTTAAAGTGGGAGTGTCCCAAGTGATCACCAGAGTGTTAGATTAATCAAGCACCATCGTCAATGCTTTTCCTTCTTGGTGAATTGATCACAACCATCAGAGCGGGGGGTTGAGGAGGTCATCCAGGTTTGGGTGTGATATAACTGTGATGCTGCTGCTGTGAATTGAGCGTGATCATCAGAGCAGTGGGGGGTTTTCATCCAGAGTAGGCTACAGCCCACCTGCATTGCCTACTTGGCCCACAGGTTGGGAAATGCTGTCAAATTTTGGAGAAATGTACAAGCTACAGACAATGGAATTCAGACAATTCCGTGATCATCAGAGGTGACTGTGTGCAGACGGTGCAGACCTATAAATACCTGGGAATTCAGCTGGATGATAAATTGGACTGGACTGCCAATACTGATGCTCTGTGCAAGAGAAGCCAGGGCCGACTATACTTCCTTAGAAGACTGGCGTCCTTCAACATCTGCAATAAGATGGTGCAGATGTTCTATCAGACAGTTGTGGCGAGCGCCCTCTTCTACGTGGTGGTGTGCTGGGGAGGCAGCATAAAGAAGAAGGACACCTCATGCCTGGACAAACTGGTGAGGAAGGCAGGCTCTATTGTAGGCATGGAGCTGGACAGTTTGACATCCGTGGCAGAGCGACGGGCGCTGAGCAGGCACCTGTCAATCATGGAGAATCCACTGTGTCCACTAAACAATGTCATCTCCAGACAGAGGAGCAGCTTCAGCGAAAGACTGCTGTCACTGTCCTGCTCCACTGACAGACTGAGGAGATCGTTCCTCCCCCACACTATGCGACTCTTCAATTCCACCCGGGGGTAAACGTTAACATTATACAAAATTATTGTCTGTTTTACCTGCATTTTTATCACTAATTTAATATTGTTTATTATCAGTATGCTGCTGCTGGAGTATGTGAATTTCCCCTTGGGATTAATAAAGTATCTATCTATCTATCTATCTAAAGTTAACTACTGCTTCCTGATGGAAGTTGTGTCATGATGTCGTGTGCATGGCCTTCTTTAAAATCCATATCCAGTAATTAGTAATTGTGCCAGTAGAATAACTTGAGAAATGTACTGGAAGTGTTGACTATAAAGTCTCGTGGCTCTTGGGCAAATACCTAAAAGACTACTAGTGCAAGAAAGTTAATTAAATTAGAATATTATGACCAAGCCATAATCCCTTACACGTTTCTGACTTCCTCTGAAAATGGCTGCAGTGTGTCAAAAGAAGAAATGAAGAGTTTGATGTCAGTGGACTACAGACTTGATAAAGTAAATGGTGCAAAGTTTTGAATGCTGTTTTATCGTGTAGGGTCTTGTGGTGATCCTATGTTCCTCTTTTATACTCTTTATTGTGTATGACCTTAATAAAATCTAAAATCTCATGCACTTAACTCTCTGTGATCAGGTACTTCAGCACTTCCTCCCCCATCTTCCCTTCTACATCTGTATTCTCAGATAATTAGACAAAGAAACAGGCAGGGGTTAAGCTATCTTTAATGTATTATTGATAAAATGACCAAAAATATTAAGTAAGCAAAATACTATGTGAATATTCTCAAATTGTACCCTTATACCCTAAGTAGCAGGGCATCTTGCATCCATAGGAGCTTGCCTGTCAATATGGCTGCTGAGATAAAAGTTGTCTTCATTATGGTCTTCCCTTCATGAAGGTAAATGCAAGCTGACCAACTTTACACCACTCTTACAACAAAAAACAAACCAGTGGGGCATCATAGTACCAATCAGACAAAAGCCATACTTCAGAGTAACAGAATTAGTTTATCTATCCCAGTGGTCTCAGATCCTGGAGGGCCACAGTAGCTGTAGGTTTTAATTCTAACCCTTTGATTAATTAGTGACCTGTTTTTGCTGCTAATTAAATTCTTTTGAATTATTTTTAGTTAACTTGTTCTTGAAGACTCAGACCCCTCAATTGTTTCTTTTTCCTTAATTAGCATTCAAATAATAATGAGATATAAAATGAGCCAAAACATGACCAGCAAACTGTGTCCATCACACACTATCTGAAAATAAAGAAAGATGAATGTCTCAGGAATGCTGTTCTGCTCAGGTCCATACAACATTTTAACAGTGCTCTTAGAATAGAGAAAACCAATAATTTCTGAAATGTATGCCACTGCACAATGAGAATAGCAACAAGCCATGGAATTAAACAACGGGTTTAATTAACAACAAGAATCGGAGCCTAAGTAAGCAACTGGTTGGAGTCAAATTGGTTGGAGTTTGAGGCCCTGACTTAGTTGGTCTTCTGTTGGCTCACTCACTTCACAATTTTAATTCTGTTAGGATGCCATTTAAGGAAAAAAATAATAAGTAATTCAGAGGAATGATGAAGAAATTCAGGGGAACAATTCTTAAAAAACAAGTTAATTAAAATTAATTCAAAATAAGTTAATTAGCAGCGAAAACAGGTCACCAATTAAAGAGTTAGAATGAAAACCTGCAGCCACTGTGGCCATCCAGGACCGGAGTCTGAGACCACTGATCTATCCTATCCTGGGCCATCAAACAATGAAAGCACTCAGGTACAACATATCCCCCATTTGCTGTGTTTAGTCAGTTTATGGCCTTCCTGCAGTGGATGGCTTTTAGGCTCTAAGTCCAAACACAGTCTCCCTTGCCAAGCTGGTCTGATAAATGCTCTGTCCCCCTCACTATCCTGAGTCAGTCCTGAAGACTTGGGGGTGCTGGTTAGGTCAACATCAAAGCACTGCTGTTCTCATCAATGAAGTAAAACATGCCTCCTGAAACACTATCTAATATTACATTTGGTTGGTCTTACAAATAAACACATACAAAATATTTCTTCACTTAAATGCTAGAAATCACTCCATTACAAATGCTAATGCTATAGTTTGTAGTATATTAAATTTTCTGTTAATTTGTCCCAGTACCTGTACTCCACTGAAATAAGGGATGAAACCCTCAAAGTAACACTGTAAAGCAGGGCTATTCAGTTTCAAATTCTGTTGGGCCAGATTTTCTAATCAAGAAATTTAGCTGGCCAGACAAGTTACCCTCATAACAATTTACTGATACAATATTAATATTTGAAAACTAAATTAGTAAACTTAAATTACTTTTCTACAAAATGCCCATCCTGGTTGGTTGCAGAAACACATCAGTCTAGAAATCTGAACATTCCTTTGTGATGTAATGGCTGGTCTGTGAATAACCATTTGCATGACTGCTGCGCAGTATTTTTTTATTGCTCTCCATGAGAACATTCACATTCAACCAATGTGGGGCTCATTTGCAGTGTCTCTTCTCCCATATTTTCAAATGCCTTCCTCATCACTTGATTCTGCCCACAAAGTAAACTTAATCACCTCAGACTTGTGGAAATGACTTGTAACTTGTTAGCCATTTTGTTGCACTGATATTAGCATGTGGTGGGAGGTGGTGTCAGTTTTTTTTTTCCTTTAGGTATGAAATGATAAATTGAGCTCTCAATTAAAATATGATGTATGGTATATCACTGTTGGCAGGCATTTCTTGGTAATTTCAACATGGTCATAAATTATTTCACATCATTTATTAACAAACTGACTTTCCATTTGTGTCACTCCATGTCCTCTGACACATCCACTGCATGCTGTTTTTCTTGATTATACCTCGTAACAAGCAATCAGGCAGTAAGGTTCTATGAAAGTCACTTTAAATCAATCAACAGAAGAACAAATCAGAACATCTGACCATAACACTTGGATGTCATTTTTTTTCTTGTCTTAGTTTTCTGTTAGCAATGTTTACTTTTGCTAACTATCCTTTTTCCTACTAATGGTGTTTTAAATTTGCTTCTATTTTAGTTTTCCTTTTTATACTATTTTGAATGCATACCTCACCCACTCCTTTTTCATTTTTATTGTTTATTGTGCATCTGCCGACTACTTTCTATGTGGAGGTCTGCATTCCTGCAACAGCCCTGCAGTGCCCAACTTCATTCTTTTTAGCGCTGTGAGTGGGAGGACACTTAATAAAAATGCAGGACTAAAATTATGTAAGTTAAATATTTTTTTCAGCAGTTGTATACAGTAAAATGATGAACTTAACAGAGATTAACTAAGCCTTGATTTTAAACTGCATCTCATTGTTTTTAGGCATCTGGCAGGTGCCAACACAGAGCTTCCAATAGCAATAAACTCCTTTACTTACACTACTTAATAAATAATTCAGGCATTACAATCTCCTCTTTCTTAAATGACACATTAACATCTGACCCATGAAGACATCGACACCTGCATCTTGCCTGCATTTGAGCAGTCCTATAATGTGCTGGAATGGCATAAGGTGATGAGTCCGGGCAGGTGGCCGCTGTCACCCGAAACAAATAATGACGTGATTGCATAGGCCATATGAAAATCTGCAGGGTCGGCCAGTTACCTTACCAACAAGCCAACCAATTCCATACAGCACCTTCAGCAAGTTGTCTGATCAACGCTACTTTACTTCAAAATATGGCTCATGGGCCTGGGTCAACCCGACGTTTGTCCGTCTCATTTTTGCATCACAGATTGCTTGTGTGTTAATGGATTGTAACTGCTTATGGTTAACAAAAACGGCTTCATTTTCATCCTTATTGCAATAGGAGTGCTATCAATTTCCATGATTATGTTAGGAAAGCTGAATAGCTCTTTGGAGCCTAAATAAACTCATAGGTCAGTCATCATCAAGGACAAAAAGCAGAACATTTTGCCAGTCCCTATAAGCTTGTTTACTTCATATATGACCATTTGGATAGTTTTCAAGCAGCACCAAACAAACCATATTGTGTCAAGCTATTAGGCTATGAATAGGGTATAAGGCATGGTATGTTGAACTTTCTGTACACAGGGAATGAATCCCGCCTGTGTTTTACTGCGCTTTGATTTCTAATCTTAAAAAGTAATAACAGTTAGCCTATATAAAACTGACAAAAAGACCAAAAAGTCCTTCAGTGCTTTAGTTTATGCTTTACTAGCTGTGCCCAGTGGCTACACCCACATAGAAGTGAAACAGGACAGCGAGGAGGGCCCTGCCCAGCTCCCTACTCCTGATGTCTCTTCCCCATCCACTCGACCTGCAGCCTCTGTCTCGGATTAGCGCGAATATGTCACTCCTGCAAGTGAACTATGATTCTTAGCGCGATGAGAGAAGTGCAAAATCATCAGAATGTTCAAGCAAATTCTAGAAAAAAGCCCAACCTAAACCTGTTAAGTAGTTCTCTCGTTCACTAGCTAAGCGGATGTAAGATATGCTCCAATGCTGGTGCCTGAGTGAGAAGGGCCCTGCCCTCCTCCCCTCGGCCCGCTCCGTGTCTCTTGGATTCGTGCAAATAAATCAGTACCGCAAGCGAACTGTGACACATAGTGCAATGAGGGAGGTTGCAAAATCAACCGGAAAAAACCTGATCTAAATCCATTAAGTAGTTCTCTTGTTCACTAGCTAAGTGGATGCAAGATATGCCCTGAGGCTGGCGTGTGAGTGAGGAGGGTCCCACCCGCCCCCACCCCTTGGCCCACTGCGTCTCTCTCGAATTTGTGCAAATAAATCTGTACCACAAGTGAACTATGATACATAGCACAATGAGAGAAGTCGCAAAATCAACCGGAATGTTCAAGCAAATTATAGAAAAAAACCCAATCTAAATCCGTTAAGTAGTTGTCTCTTGAAAAGCAGACAGACATACAGACAGACAGACATTGGATTTTATATATACAGTATATACAGATTCATCACTTTTGAGGTGTCAAAGCACATTATAATAACGGATTGGTGATATGAATTATTATACCCTTGAGTAGTCATTTAGCTAGTTTGGCCGCAATTCCCTGCTCGATCAAGGGCGTCAGTCGTTTCACAGTTTCCCCGAAGTGTTGCATACGGATGGGTCAGAGTTGCCATAATAGATACACACGTTCTCCCATTAAGTTGTCTCTTATAAATCCCAATGTTTGTGTGGAAAGTTGTGTACACAATTTTCGAGCCTCTTTTTGTGTGTATGCTAAAGTTTTATATATCAGAACCTAGAAGTGGAAGGAATTCTTTAGTGAACTTTTTTAATTAAATGTGGGCATGCGCTTTTGAGGAAAACCTTTGAAAAGTCAAGGGTGCAGTAAAGGTGTCTGTGACAGTACACTTTGTACAACACCATAATGGATTTGAAATAAAGCAATCATTGCCTAAATGAAGTGTAGACTTTCAGCTTTAAGTTAAGGGACGTACCTACCATTTTGGGCTGGACAGTTAATCCTGGCAAAGAGAAGGGAAGATTCCTTACTCGGACAGGAAGCCCAAAGAGGATGGAGAGGCACCCCAACCGAGAGAAAGAAATTAGGACATAAGATACATTTTGACAAGAACTGTCAGTTGAGTCCAACAAAGCTTGCAAGTCCTACCTGCCAAACTTTTCCAAAATAACATCAAGTCGAATTTTGAGGGTCCCTAAGGTCCTACTGTCTACCATACTACTTGGTAACTTATATATCTCCTGTTCTCTGTGTTTAGAATCATTCACTAATTTTCTCTTTGTCCACTTACACATCTTCTTATTCCACTTGAGATGAACCAAAGGCATTTTCCAGGCAGCAGGAGAATGTCTTCTATCCTTGTGTCAGCTGAGCTTGCTTTCTATGGTGTTCAGTTACTTTCTATCTTTGTGACAGACTTCTGTTTTAAAAAATAACCAAACAAATAAGGTGATACTTTCTGCTGACCATTACTATAAATATACATTCTCTGCTGACAGCACATCCAGTCACCATCTGCTGAACATTACTAAAGATAGAAGTCCATTTTCAGCTGACCAACACTGAACCTGTTAAGGAAACCTTTTTATTAACCTTCTTAAGCTACATTTTGAATGAGCAAACTGTTTAAACTGCCCAAAAAGACTTCTTTCTGCTTGTAGGCTTAGCACATTTGTATTTGTGTATTAATATTGCAGTATTTTTCATTGCTAAATGTAATTAATAAGAGAAGCAAAGTCACCCATCACAGTGACTCTTTGATCACCTACTTGTTTTCTAATCTTTCACCACACTGGACCTGACTTGCACTTTCTAACTTTTGAACCTCATCCAAACCCACAGAAAGAAAATTGAGCAGCTTCTTATAATTTTCGGGCAAAACTGATGGATATCCAGTCTGATGTAGCCCAGGGGTTGGCCATCATAAAATTATAACAGCATTGATCTGAATATGCTGTATTTGTCAAAAAGTGAAGCTATGTATGTCTTATACACTCTCTGTTTAAAGATGAAGGATATAATACTAGGGTGTTATACCGTGTTAACCATTGTGAATGTGGTGAGAAGTCAAGCAAAATGACACCTTGTATTGGCTAACTAAAAAGATTACAATATGCAAGCATTCGAGACAACTCAGGCCCCTTCTTCAGGCTTGAATATTGTAATCTTTTTAGTGACCCAACAAAAGGTGTCATTTTGCTTGACTTCTCACTACAAGATGAAGATATAAAAATAATGCTCTTTAACCGTCTGCAAATTTAACCAACCTACTGATTGTATTCTTACCAAATTCATTTTTATGTATTTAAAATTGGCAGTAGGTTAGACAATGACCCCCAGAGGGGCTCGGCTCTTAACATACCTAATTCTTATAAGGTTACTCACACTTTAGCCCTTTGTTTCCTGTGTTTGAGCCAGTTTTGCACCCTTCTACCAAGAGAACCATGAACTCCCACTTCTTTTAATTTGATCACTGTCCTTTTGTGTGGAACCTTAATAATAATAAGAACCTTATCAAAAGCTTTCTGAAAATCAAGTTATATAATATCATATGCACCTCTCATTGTATTTTTGTAACTTCCTCATAGATTTCCAGCATATTACTAAAACATTACCTCCCTCATTTGAAACCATGTTGACTGTTTGCTAATACCTTCATACCTGTTCTTGACATACAAGGGATGTTCACTAATTTATCTACCAGAGTATGAAAGAAAGTAACAAGCATGTTGAAACAAGTCTGGACATTCCTGACATGTCTCAAAGTTACTCATGCACAGTTGTGGCTCAGTGCGAGTCTAACATTCGAAGAGACAGGATGTCAGGAGAGTCCTCATGCGAATCAAGTTAGCTTCTTCATGACAACGTGCCGGTTTACATGTCACGTCAATCACAGGCTGCCATCTGAGAATGTGGATTCTAGCAGCTGAATCATCCAACCTACAGTCCTGACCTGGCTCCCTTAGATTATTCCCTGTTCTGAGTTTTGAAGAAATCTGTCTGTGGACAGCAGTTTTCAAGTGATGAAGCCGGCAAAATAGGTGTAACATCCTGGTTTGAAGGTCAAACAGAAGATTTTTTTCAAAGGGTTTAAAGTCATTGCAGGAAAAGTGGATGAAGTGTACGGAGCTATCAGGGGACTATATTGAAAAATAAAACTGAAAATTCTTTTCTTTCCAATTGAGGTAGATAAATTATTGAACACCCCTCATATGGTAGTCTTTATTTCCATTTGTTAATTTACACATGATTGATGTTACGCTTATACAGTAGTTACTTAAATGCATGCAGTCTCCCTTTTCATAGAACAGGATGATATATACCGACATCTATTTCTTGGCAAATTATGTCATGGGCAGTAACTTTTATAAAATGCACATCAAGGTTTTATTTATGTGCTCGCTAAACTCCTTAAGCTCTTGAGGATAGATGTTCTCTTGTCTTGGTTATTTGTTAGATTTCAGCCTATTTAATCTAAGCAGCAATTCTCCCTCTCCTATTTTCAAATCATTCTGCAGTTCCTTAGTAGTCCCTGTTACTGCTAGGAGGTTATCCACATCTTGTGTTAACTTCAGGCAGTTAAAGAAAAAAATATCCAGGGAGATGACATCAGTTTTTGTTGTGATATATTTTATAGGTGGGCGGCACAATGGCGCAGTGGTAGCGCTGCTACCTCACAGTAAGGAGACCAGGGTTCACTTCCCGGGTCCTCCCTGCATGGAGTTTGCATGTTCTTCCTGTGTCTGCATGGGTTTCCTCCAGGTGCTCCGGTTTCCTCCCACAGTCCAAAGACATGCAGGTTAGGTGCATTGGCGATCATAACTTGTCCCTAGTGTGTGCTTGGTGTGTGTGTGCCCTGCAGTGGGCTGGCGCCCTGCCCAGGGATTTGTTCCTGCTTTGCGCCCTGTGTTGGCTGGGATTGGCTCCAGCAGAACCCCATGCCCCTGTGTTAGGATATAGCAGGTTGGATACTGACTGACTATATACTGACATAGGCATTTTATTTTTGTCAGTGTAGCCTAGAGGTTAACAGGTGGTGGAACAGGCCTGTGAACAACTGGGGTAAAGGTTCAGTTTAAACCAATGACTCTTCTATCACACATCCTGTCAGTGCTTCTATTATTAATAAACATATATGGACATGGTTGTGCTATGACTTTCCACTCAGAAAGAAAGGTTGGAACGTGTATTGTTTGTTCATTATTTTAAAATAGATTAAATACAGCATTTACTACAGTTATTCATCATTTTCGTTTTATTTTTTTTTTTTTTAGTGAGCGTGGTCAGTATTACTGAGATTTGGCGTCAGCTGTTACTTTACAATTAGTCATTCTTTAACGAAAGCACAAGCACACAGGTGGACGATGGCTCTGAATAAAAAGTATTCACATTTTGCAGGCTCATAGGCAGACAGTGCAGCTAATGCATGGACCAGATTTACGAACAGAATTTAGTTACTAGGACCTATTTATGTCTCAGTGGTTAGTGTTGCAGCCTCATAGATCCAGTGCACTGTCCTGTGTGAGTGATTGTGCCCAGTAGTAGCCTGGCACACTTTTCAGAGTTTGTTCGTGCACTGCATCAAAGGCAACTGCGATAGACTATGGACCCCCCTTCCCCAAAACTTGGATTAAGCAGGTTTGGTGAAAGAAGGAAGGATTTATCAAGGAAGATTGTTGAAAGCAGCACCTTGGAGACCTTCATATCTCAGTAGCACTAAGTGAGCATGAAGATAGGCGAGACTCCACATGCAGTATCCATTTCAATTCAATTCAGGTAACTTTTATATAGCACTCTTCCATGTGTGTGGGCATGGAGCACTGTGAGATGATATCAGGTAAAACATAAGTATACATTTTTACAAATTACTAACACATAAAGACATAGATCTGTAAAAAAAATGCAAACAGTAGTACATACAGAAAGCAACTGTCAAAAGAGGTGTGAATTTGATTGATGACTTTAAGCCCCACCCCAAATATGATGGATGACATTAAGCCCCACCCCAAATATGAAAATATGAAATATGCAAATATGATTTATGAAAATATGATTTATGAAAATATAAAAATATAAAAACTATGAAAATATAAAAAATATGAAAATATAAAAATATGGAAATATGAAAATATAATTTATGTAAATATGAAAATATAAAAATATGAACTATACCCCGCCCCTGGGGGGTTGGACCACCGTCATAATTGATCATCTCTAAACCCCGCCTTTTAGGGTGGGTTTTTCGTAAACCGGACACTTATCACTCCCCATTAACAATACTCACACCCCAGAGTTACGGCTTTATCTCTCTATCCGCCTATAGGGTTAGGGAGAGGCGTATCGCTCCACCCCTTCTCAACCCCGACTGTGGGAGGAGACGAAAGAGTTCTTGTATAAAATTCTAGTCACTTAGTGAAAACGCCACGACACACAAAAGCAAACAGAATGGACGGTCTTGTGAACGCTCCTAAGAAACTGAAAGCCAACAGGGCCTTGCGGGAGTTACGGGAACCACGCTTCAGCTCTGTCTGGTACGATTCTAACTGTGCTTTGTGCCGGGTAGAAGTAAAAAGAAATGCCGAGGGACAGCTCACGATCGCCGTTTCCAAGAAGGAGCCTATCCTACCTGAATATAACGAAGCCGGTCACGAAGAGGAAGATAAAGAAAATGTGATAAAGGATCGAGTGAGTGAAATTAATTTTTCTATAAAAGACTGGAGTTTTTTTAAAGCTCTTATGCCAAATATTGATGAAGCTATTTATCAAGGAAAACTAGCCGACCAGATGAAAAGAATTAAAAGAAAATTGGAGGAGGAGTTTAGCATGTTGAATAATTCATGCTCGGAGGAGGAGGAAGAAAACTGGGAGTCAACCGCCCCCTAAGTGAGTGGAGATAAATACAGAGGTCTTTTCCTTAGTCTACATTAACCTAAAGCCCTATCGAGATGTCTTCAACTAACTACCCTTCCGAAGCTGGTGCTAGCTGGGCCGGTCGTCTCCCTGTTCTCTCGGCCTCTGAGGTGGCAGAAGTCCTCAACATTTTGATGCGCTCCGAAGAACCAAGCTCCGGGGGTATGGAACATACGTCCGCCGCTGACTACCTGTTTTGGCCGGCTAACCTTCAAGCCAACACCGTCTACTCTACTCCCGACGATATGATCGACCCTAACCTACAGCCCGGCTACTCTGCGGCAGACCAGATGCTGACAGACAACGATGTGTTTTGGACGGGTAACAACCAGCACCCCGCCGGCTACGTACCTGATCAGGTCTGCTGGTCTATGGAACAGACAGCGGCAGTCAACGACCTGTTTTGGCCCGACGACATCGTACCTAACTCCGGGTACTCTGCTCCTAACAACTCTCCTTCAGACCCACCGTCTTGGCCGGATCTTCTGATGCCCTCGAGTGACCAGATCTATTGGCCCGAACCTCAGTTACCCGCTCCTGATGATATGTATTGGCTGGATAGTCTCCTGGAGAACCGTACAGGACCTGATTTTTTTGTCCCTGCTGAGGATACTCTGGGGAGCCTGACGGGCGCTGAGGAGATAGCCATGCAGACCATGCATCAAGAAGAGACTGTGGACGACTTGGTAGAGGCTCTGGCCTCTTGGAAGCCATCGTCCTAGGATTCTGATTATGAGGGCATGGACATTGAACAAACTGACGGTGCTCTGGGTGAAACACTTCGAAAGACTCTGAAACTGATCAAGAGTTTGATTGCGGCTCTGCTGGACATAATAGTCGATCGGGACCTAAAAAGCACCTGTCAAGGTTGTTTCATAGATCACCCCAGCCAGACGCAGCATACGTGTCTGTTTGAGCCTGACTCTTTTTATCGGGGTGGCCGTTTTCAAGAGGTTCTGACTGTTTTCCGCAAACCGTGGCTCAGGAGCCTGGTCATAAAGACTCTGGGATGCTTCAACATCTTTCCGCCTTTCCACAAGGTTCATTCATTTGTTCAAAATGCTGTAGATGAACTGGAAAATGAACATTCTATTAGCGAGGCTATTGTACAGGCCTTTCACAACATGGACGATCCATCTTACTCGAAAATACGTGAAATAGCCGATGCTTTCTCTAAAAGGCATTTTTCTGTACCAGACATGACCGATGCACCTTTGGGGTTTTAC
>JANRMT010062791.1:242777726-242817784 GCA_026402145.1 Polypterus bichir lapradei | reverse complement strand
ACAAGATTACTGTTCACATGGCCAACTGTAAGTTGCATGCTCAAGAGTAAGCTCAGCGCACAGCTTGGTCATGTTACAACCGGAGGGCCGAACTGACAACATGGTATACAAAGAGATCCTTAACAAATAATTATTGGCATATTTTCCCTCAGTTTAAAAAGGTTAAATTTTCTTCTTAATAAAAATTTTAATGCAGTACTTCGCCGCTGCGAAGCGCGGGTATTTTGCTAGTATGCTTATACAATTCACAAACCTGCTAGAAGGCATTTTAGGAGAAATAAGGTTTATGCATCCGATATAGACTCGCAATGGCAGATGGATTTAGCGCACATGACAAATGTGTCCGAGCATAATCTGGGTTATAAATATTTGTTAACATGTATCGACGTACTTTCCAAGTACGCCTGGGTACGACCCCTGAAGAACAAAGCGGGTAAGGAAGTGACGACAGCCTTCCAAGACATTCTGAGCGCCGGGCGTACTCCAAAGAAGCTCCAGACCGATAAGGGGAAAGAGTTTTTCAACCGAGATTTTCAAAAGCTGTTAAAGAAGAGCGGAATAAAACATTTCACCACAGGAAACGAATTAAAGGCCTCCGTGGTGGAGAGATTTAACCGGACACTAAAATCTAAAATGTGGAAGTATTTCAGCGCTTATAACACAAGAACCTACATCGATAAATTGCCGGATCTAGTATACTCTTATAACAAAAGTTATCATCGAAGCATAAAAATGGCTCCTTCCGATGTAAACACGTTAAATTCCTGGAAAGTTTTCAAAAATGTATACGGCGTAGCCGTACCCCTGGGTCCGCCGTTGTTTAAGTTCAAAGTAGGAGACACGGTTAGGGTGTCTAAAACCAGACATCCTTTTGAGAAAGGTTATGAACAAACATTTTCAGATGAAATCTTTACCGTATCTGAACTTGTACCTAGGGCACCGGCTGTGTACAAACTGAAAGACTACGATGGTGAAGAGATTGTAGGATCCTTTTACGACCCCGAATTACAGAAAATTAAAGTCGGGTCCACAGACGTTTACAGGATCGAAAAAATACTGCCTAGGAAAGTTAAGAATAAAAAAAGACTCATTTTAGTCAAATGGCTCGGCTGGCCAGAAAAATTTAACAGCTGGATACCGGAGAGCCATGCCCAAGATGTTCAATAAAATCCCCAGGGCTCCTAATCGACTCTTCATTCTCTAGCGGTATACGATGGAGCGCAAAAGTTTTTTTGTGACTCTTCCGAGCAACGCATCCTCAGACATTTTCCCTAACAACACAATTTCCAATTTCACGACGAAGCTTGCTAAACCCATAGAATTAGAAGGTTCTTGGGAAGTCGGTCTAGCCGAAATTCAGTACCCACATACGTGGAATACCATAGACAAACCGGATAACGAATTCTACGTTTCAGCTCCAGGGGTAAAAAAACATTACTACATTCCATGCGGGTATTACGAAGGTATTCACGACCTACTGTCTTTTATGAATTCAACAACCTTAAGCCTACCCACTTTGACAGATGTTGCAGCTGGATTTGTCCCTTCTGAGAACCCTGCGAAATTCAGTTATAATACTGTGGAAAGAAGAGTCTACGTGGTACCGGGTGAAAAGGATGAAACTATACACTTAAAAGGACAGCTGGGTCGAATATTAGGAGCGCATCCTGATCAGACTCGGGGTTTAACTTATAAGGCTCCTTTCCCCGCCGACATCAGGGCCGGCTTTTACACTTTGTACGTGTACGGGGATATGGTATCTCATCAGAGAGTCAGAGACACACTTTGTACGTGTACGGGGATATGGTATCTCATCAGAGAGTCAGAGACAGCTACGTACCCCTTTTGAGGTGTGTTCATATAGAGGATCAGGCGAATAAAATTACAACCATCACATATGACAAGCCGCATTATGCGCCAGCCAGCAAGAATCATTTTGACACAGTGACTATTGAAATAAAGACGGAACAGAACAAAAATGTGCCATTTCAGTTTGGTAAGGTGATAGTGAAGTTGCATTTCAGACCCGTCAGACATTGTATGCACGACTAAAACAATGAGGTCTTACCAGGACCCGACACCTTACATCCAATATTATCAGACCCAAGCGGGTAACGGCTTACCGGGATTCTCTGGAGCTCCTGTAATGTATGGTGGGGGGATTGGAGGTATATTTCGAGGATTGTTTCAAAGAGCTTTGCCTCTCCTGAAAAAAGGCTTCGACATCGCAAAACCACATATCAAATCCGCGGCTAAAAATATTGTCAAAGATGTGATCACCGGGGCTATATCCGGTGCTGCAGGTGGAGTCCTAGAAAAGCAGGAGGGAGCGGGCTTGATGGTCATGAGAAAGACAAAACGCAAGAGACCACCGGGGTCGCGTCAGGCCCCACCAGCTAAAAAGACCAGGGGCACTATTTTTTCAGCATTATCTAAACGTCGTCAGAAGAGGAACAAGACTAAAGCAAGCAAAAAGGAGAGAGACATTTTTTAAGAAAAGATGGCTTTCGTACACAGAATGTCCGAAGAGTGTGTCAAATCTGAACTGGATCTGTTTACGGTGCCTTTCACTCAAACGAGTGTAGATAAAAGTATATACGTTGAAGTCCCACCACTCTCAGCCCTCTCTGAAGTAGCTCCGCTAGAATTTCTCATAGCCGGAAATGGGGAAGATTACCTGGACTTGAATAACACTCTTCTACACCTAAGGGGAAAGATAGTGAATGCTGACGGGACTAACATACCTGCCGGGGCAAAGGTCGGATTTGTCAACTACCCTATAGCCAGTTTGTTTTCCCAAGTGGATGTCACCCTCGGGGACCGTCTAATATCCCAGAGTTCAAATTGTTATCCTTACCGAGCGGTCTTAGAAGGCCTGCTAAATTACAGCCAAGAGACTCTTCATTCTCAGTTTGCTACAGGACTTTTTTACAAAGATACACTTAACAAATTGGAAGAGACAGACCCTGACGGAGAAAACATAGGTTTTAATAACAGAAGCATCTATACAGCCGGTAGCAGGACTGTTGAACTTCTCGGGCACATACATACAGATCTCTTTTTCCAGGAAAAACTACTATTGAACGGCCTAGACGTGAAGATTAAAATGGTTCGGAACAAAGATGAATTCTGCTTAATGTCCGGTGATGCCAAACGTTACAGAGTAATCATAACATCAGCCTCCCTGTTTGTAAAAAAAGTAAAAGTTTCACCGGCCGTGAAATTAGGACACGCTCATGCCCTTACATCAGCCAATGCTAAATACCCTGTGGAAAGGGTGAATATGAAAATATTCAGTATGCCCACGGGGATCCGAGTATGCAATCAAGAAAACCTGTTTCTGGGTCAACTACCGAAGTATGTGGTAATTGGAATGGTGGATAATGAAGCCTTTTCGGGATCTTATACACGGAACCCGTTCAATTTCAAACACAACGATGTAGAGTTCCTGGCTCTGTACATGGACGGCGAACAGATTCCTGCCAAACCTTTTCAACCAGACTTTGTAAGCGGCAATAGTGCCAGAGAATATTATAACCTGGTATTGGCCACTGGTAAGCATTTGAAGGATCAAGCTCTGGCTATCAGCCGTTCAGAGTTCTCGCAAGGATATACTCTTTTCGCTTTTGATCTAACCCCCGATCAAGAATGCGGCGATCATTTTTCATTAGTTAAAACTGGAAACATGAGATTTGAATTACGCTTCCGCGTCCCTCTCCCTCGGACCGTCAATCTAATAGTATATGCAGTCTTTGACAACATCATTGAAATCAACCAGAGACGTAATGTTCTGTATGACTACTAAACACCATGAATACAAAACAATTAACAGAACTACTGTCCCAAGACCCCTACACCGAAAGATATTTCCGCGGTGTGCTGGCGTGTGATCAACTACCAGAAAAAAATAACGGCTTGCCGGCCATGTTTGTAGTGAATACTCACCGTCAAACCCAACCCGGAGAACACTGGCTGGGGATTTACCTCACCGAAGACGGTAATGGGGAGTTTTTTGATTCCTATGGAAATCCCCCAGACTTTATCTACTTCCCGAAAGACATTTACCATTTCTTAAGCAAAAACTGTAAACAAATCCTTTACAATAACCGACAGCTTCAAAGTTGGTTCTCGGACAAATGTGGTCATCACTGCCTCTTCTATCTGCATCAGAGAGGAAAAGGTCTCCCGTACACCTCTGTAATAAAAAAGTATTCTGAGGACGTGAACAGTAATGACTCTATGGTCTCTAAATTTGTTCGTTCCTGGCTTCCTTCACCGGGACTCTGTTTTTATCAGTACCCCTGCGTGCAAAGATCAGAGACCTATAAATATTTCAATAGACGGTTAAAGGATGAAGACACTCTGTAATGAGATAAAAATGTATTTAATAAACAAATAATTTTATAAATTAATAAGCAATCCATTCCAGTCTTTTTTTTCTCGGTTTCAGTCGGTAGGGGCTAACTTCTGTTTGATGAGCAGGGAGGGGGGCGGCGGGTGGCTTAAAACTTTCAAGGAGTTTCCAGAAAATGGAATGTTCAAACCGGCCATGGCGTTTACAAATTCCTTCCACCCCCGCGGTCTCCTATGTTCAGGTATTGTATGAGAAGCGGTTAGATTACGGACCAAATCCACCATGCTGGATCCCACCAAAGGTTTACCTTGTAACAGCAGCTCTCCACGATTATTCCAAAACGCGTGATCGGGATTAACGGACATTTTATGTAAAACAAATTCAACATTTTTCTTTGATTTTACAGGCGCGCTTCTCAAAACCTCTTGCCAAACCTTGTCCTCAGACACTTTGACTGTTCCAGTGCCCCCCTCGCCATTTTCTTCTTTTGGTAATACGAGCGTCAGACTGCTAGCTTCTTTATCAGCCTTTTTAACTAGCGTCAGATATCTCTGTAAGATAGAAGTGTAAAGCTTCACCTTCTCGTCAGCCCCTATATCACAGCGTTGCAGGACGTTTCTCATTTCTTTGTCCAGTTCAGTTTCCGTGGCATTCAAGAGTTTGTTCGGGTTAGCACTCTTTTGCTGAAAAAGAGACATTTGTTGCTGCGGGACCAAATACATTTTTTGAGCGTATTCCATGTTTATGCTCTAGAAGCCAGTAAACTGGATATGAATGGCATGGCGACGCTTAAAAGAGCTCCCAAAAAGCCTCCTTTCTGGTTCAGAATAGCTTTCTTCTTTTTTAAGGTTAGTTTTTTGTCACTTATTTTTCGGACAGATGTTTTATGCTTCTTGAGTCGCTTAGACTGTTTGGGGGAAAGAGGTATATTACCTTTTAAAGTATTACAGGCTATTTCGGACAAAGCCTTAATTAAATCGTCAGAAGAGGCGTTGATAAGAATTTTACGGCGGCGACAAGAGCAACGGAGTAAGGCCTTGAGAGGCTTTAGGTTTCTGCTTATTCTGGCCGACATGCTGACAGAATATGTAACTTTGACTCAGAACACCTTCTTTTATCTTTTCACGGTGTACACGACCGGCCAGTCGGGCGGGAACAGACCTGTTCTTAAGCGCATTTCGTCGGGGGTCTGTGCCTTTAAATCCACTAAGAGATAGCCGTACGGTAGTTTTGTAGCATCTTCGAAAGCCTCCAAAAAGAACTTAACACGCCTCGGATACATTTGGCGTGCCAAGGTAGTAATCTGCAATTTGTCCCTGGGGTTTTTAAAAAAGAGTGATATAATTGGCGTTAAGATTAATCGTTCGACTTTTCTTTCCTTGAAAGAATAAATTTTGAACCAAGTAAATGATAGACAGATTCCGATGATGAGTATATTTTGTGAAAGCTTTTTCTATTTCCTGGTTTTCGCTAGCCGATTCCATCAGATCATCTATAATGACCAAATTTATTTTCTCAGGAGGGAGAAGTTTGTCGTCGCATAAAGACTTTGGGAGTCCTTCAATAAATTTTAATTGCTGAAATTTAGCCGACAGCTCGTCGTACATTTTCTGCCAACAACTATAAAACCAAATGATATTTTGAAAAGGGTGAGACAAAACGTGGTTCGAATGTTCCAATAATTTTTTTACATAATAAGATTTACCGGAACAAGAGGGTCCCGAGATAATTTTAGCGAAGGGGTGTTGAAGGCGTGCGTCAAAATCTCTTTTAGTAGCCATAAGGTCTTGTGTTGTAATATTTTAGGAGAACCCTCTTGTTATACACCACTCTGAATTTCTTCCTGACTGGTCTGTTTTCTAAAGTGAAACGTTTTTTATTTCGATGGATCTGCTTACCGTGAACCAGTAACTCTTGAGGAGGGGCATCATGAGACGTCACAAAATTCTGAACTAGATTGGTTAGTGACTCGAGGTTTATGATTTTACCGGTTTCGTGATTGATGGTGATACCTTTTACCTTCATACATGTTTTGCATTGTGCCGTTTTATACCCGTACGTCTTTGGACCGCCTGAAGCAAATTCAGTAATATAATCACCAGGATTTAACTCACTGGTGAGCTCTCCTAAATAGTCACCCAGAGGAGGATTGTACTGACCAGGCTGAGAAGTAAAAATGACCGAGTCGGTGTCGTGGTACAACACCCTTTCTCCCAGACTGTCCAGTAAATCGTACAACTCTAACCGTGCATAGGTCGTGGTGAAAGCAGCAATGACAACATTAACGCTACCAGGTAGGGTATACTTTTCATCGGTGTACTTCCATTGTATTTGAGCAATCTCATCACCGATAAATTCAAAATAAGAAACATTATACTGTTTGGAGAAAATGTATTGCAAGAATTCCTCACCGTCCTTGACTAAGCTAGTAGTGAGATGGAGAGGTTTTTGCCCAAATTTACCCCAAAGAGAATTTAAAAACAATTTTGAAATCTGTCTCTTGGCAGGATTTACGGCGATGTTATCGTGGTCCAATTGTACACCTTCCTTCTGATAATATTCTAAAATATAACGGTCTCGGGAAGCCTCATCCGTACACCAGGCAGGATAGTCCGAGACCTCCTGCTTGCCTTTTAGATGAAGCTTGATATAGTCTGAGAATAACTCAGAAGTGGTAGCTACAGGGGCTGAAACACAGGAGACAGGGCCTGAAGATACAGGGACAGAAACACAGGAGACAGGGCCTAAAGATACAGGGACTGAAACAGAAGCAGAAGTGGTAGCGACAGGGACTGGGACAGAGGGGGCACAGGGGCCTACTGGAACAGAGGGGGCACAGGGGCCTACTAAAGTAGAGGGAGCAATAGAGGGAGCAGAAGTGGGAGCTACAGGGACTGGGACAAAGGGGCATACTAAAGCAGAGGGAGCCGAAGTGGTAGAGGAGACAGTGGAGACCATGACTGGAGCAGAGATTGCCGAGACAGAAGCACAGGGAGTGGAACAGAGGAGACAGTGACTGGGACAGAGGGGGGTACAGGAGCATATTGAAGTAGACGGCTTGGCATCAGGAGGGCTAGCTGAAATAAACGAGAGAGAAGGGATAGAAAAAGGGAGCAAGACTGAAGCAGAGGGCCCCGAAGGGGGCATGACTGGAGCAGAGAGCCCTGAAGGGTTAGCTGAAGTTACAGAAACAGAGGAGACTGTAGCTAAGGGAGTAACCGAGACTGATGTGGCCATACTGTGAGAGGGGGCAGCATTTACAGAACCCAACGTGTTTGTTAAACCATGACCCGTTTGAGCATTCACATTTTCGTTCAAAGACCGCTGAACCCTTTCTAGCAAGTTATTTAATGTTTGCATTTCATCGGGGGTGGCTACTGGACGTAGGGCTTCTAAAAGGTTGTCAAGCTGGTCAAAGTCGATGGGAGTGGTAACAGGTGAAGGAACTCTCATGGTCGCTATTATTCATTTTGATTTTGCCAATTAATATATTCCAATTCATTAAAATATCGGGGTGGTGGAGTAGGCATTTTTTGGGGGGCCGAATAGAATAACGAAGTTCAGTCACCATGTCATGCAATAACCCCGCATTTTGAGAACCGCTCCCAGCGTCCAAGTCCTCACTTGCACGCCTTTTCCCAGACATTATTTGGGGAACAAGTTTTCTAAAATTGCATACAATAAAATAACCTTTTCACGTATATCTGGAGAAAGGATTAAGAGTTTTGAAAAATCAACAGCACTCGTTCGATTTCAGCCTTCAGCTCAGCAGCCTTAGCAGCAGGATCAAATCTTTCAGGTTCACCGCTTATTTGGGTGAGAAGTCCGGGTGATGATACAAACGGCGGTGAATCCCCCAAGTATCTCAGTCAGTAAGCCTGGAGAGGTGGGTTCTGAAAAAACAAGCAAGACTAAGTTTTCTTTAAAAATAAACATTTGCTGCGCACTCGCAAAAAAAGTTCAACTTACCGGGTTGCGTGAATGAGATGTTCAATAGTAGACGGTCCAAGAGCCTTTGCACCGATTCTAGATGCTGACTGGTAACTTCGGAAGAATAACCACTCTTTGGGGGCGTCGGGCATTCTGCTAAAAAGTACATATTTTAACCCCTGCGCCTTATTTTCTTCCCGAAACACACATACACACACACACAGACACGAACCCTGAGTGGAAAGTGATACTTACTTTCTGGGGACTCTTTGGCTGAGGTAGGATTTTTATTCTCAAAAAGACAATCTGTTTCAGCTATTAAAGCCTCCAATTGCGAACTAGTTAGATTTAAAGAATCAAACAGTTCACCCTCCGATTCTAAAATATAAAAGACTAGGATTGTACGTACTTAAAGACCATTGCATTAAAAAGTAATCAGCCGGAACATTCTTATAAGGTTATGCATTTCCAATAAAAGTAACTAGTATGAGACGTACATTAACATTAAAAAGTAATAAGTTTGTACATACTAAGACGTTAAAAGTTTTAAACCGGCGCTGTCTCATAAGCAACATTTCGATTTATAAAAGGTTAGTCTGTATAACTACTATAATAAGCATGAAACGTGCATTACCATTAAAAGTTTGTACATACTTAAAGACGTTAAGTTTTAAATCGTCTTATAAACAACATTTCGATTTAAAAGTACGGCCAAAAGAAGATCTGACTCACTTTTTGAACAGCCAACCGGCCAGAAACTACAGCCTTCTGAAATAAGAAAAGTAATTCATTTATAAACTCTGAGCTTTACGACTAGATAGTTTTTTCATTTAAAAGCAGAAAACATACCTCCGAGTGAGAGGCTGCTTTGAGATTGCTCTTCGTCGCTGGAACTATCTGATTTGAAAGCGGATATAAAAGAATATAATTTCAACAGTCTGATGAGACGAGCGTTAACGGCATATATTTCGATAATCTACACTTACCCTCAACCAGAAAAGTATTTTTTGCCATGCCAGCCATTGCGGAAGAAAAAGCGAAAACGCCTACCTTATGGAAAGCTCTTGGAGACACTCGGAATGTTTGAATAGTTATTGTAGTAACACCCGCGAAGCAGAACACTTTATGCAGCACCTAGGGACACGTAACGCCTCGGAGGGGCGGAGCGAAATACGCGGGACGTTTGTGAGAAAGCTCATAGGTTCAGAGCTGTTGATGTTCCGCCTGTAAGGGGCGGTGACCCTTTCTTTTTTTTTTTTTTTAACAATGTGTTTATTGTTTTTAATTATACAAAACAGGTAACATAGAAACACATTTCCATTTCGTCACAATTATTTCCCACCCCAACAAGAGAACATCACTCTCTTCTCCCCTATAGATATACACAGAATTCTCTTACACGAGACAATTTAAATGCAAAACAAATATTGCAAGGTACCCAAAAACCAAATATACATTACTGTACTTTACACATAAAAGTTACCTTTTCCAAAAAAAAATAATAAAAACTTATACTTAGTTACACCTCTTGTAATAAATGACCAATATTATTGTTGTTAATGTAGTACTTAAACGGCTTCCATATTTCTTCATATACATCCATTTTGTTTTTAATAAAATATGTTACTTTTTCCATGACCATACACTGTGCCATGGCATTAATCCAAGTTCCAATAGATGGCGGATCAGGCCTTTTCCAGCTAAGAGCTATCGCTCTTTTAGCTTGTAATATAGCATAGTCTATGAATTTGCGCTGCTGAAGATTTAGTTTAAGGTTCTTTGGATATAAATGTAGCAAAATCATTTTTGCATCTAAGGGAATATTCAAGGGTACAATTATCTTTGTAATATTAATCACTTCCACCCAAAAGTCTCTAATAATGTTACATTCCCAAACACAATGCACAAATGAACCCTGAGCCTCTCTGCATTTGAAACATGTATCAGGAATATTTTTATTAAACCTATTTATTTTGACAGGAGTTATATAAGTCTGCATCAACCAGTTATATTGAAGTAGTTTTAAGCTAACACTCCCTAACTGTTTCTGAGAATTTTTACAAACTTGTCTCCATTCATCCTCAGATATATCCTCGTTCAATTCCGTCTTCCATAATTCAAGTTTCGGTGTTGTTGATTCAGTAGACCCTGATACAAGCCAGTTGTAAAAAACTGATATTAATCCTTTGTTATTGCATTTCTTAATAATTAATTCCTCCAAAGAAGAAAGTACTGGCAAGTTTAGTGCTTGATTCTGCCTAGAAAGAACAAAGCTCCTTATCTGTAAATATTTAAAGAAATGTTTTCTTGGAATATTATACTTAGTAGATATCTGCTCAAACGACATCAACGTTCCATCCTCAAAAAGATCACTAATTTTGCTTAATCCCTTTTCAACCCACAACCGGAATCCTGAGTCCTTCGTGCCTGGTTTGAATAATGTATTGCCCCAAATGGGACTATACTGGGATAAAGAGTCAGCTATTTTCATGTATTCTCTAACTTCATACCATACTCCAATCATATTACAAACTATGGGATGCTTGGTGACTGTTTTCAGTTGTTTAATCTTATCTGAATATATATACAAGTTTAAAGGTAACGCAAAACCACATGACTCCATATCCACCCAGGATGGTTTATTTCCAGAGGAAAAATAAAACATTATTGTTCTTAATTGTGCAGCTAAATAGTACCAGTACAGGTTGGGACATTTTAACCCTCCAGTGTCAAATGGAAGATAGAGAAGAGAGAGACGAACTCGAGGGCATTTCTTGTTCCAAATAAATTTCCTGAATAATGAATTAATCTTTGAGAGCATTCCAGCTGGTGGCGCCAAGGGGATATTTTGGAATAAATACATGAATTTAGGCAAAATATTCATCTTCAGTATATTTATCCTTCCTATCAATGAAATTGGTAAAGATAACCATCTCTCCAGATCTTTAAATGTTGATTCCATTATAACATTATAATTTGTAGAAACTATATTTTCTAATTGGGGAACAATTTTGATACCCAAATATGTAAAGCTGGGTGATATTTTCAAGGTAAATAAATGTGATGTATTTGGACAGCTATCTTTATTCAGCAGCATTAACGATGATTTTGGTGTGTTCACTTTATAACCCGATATATTTCCGAATTGATCGATCAGGTCTAAAAGTGCTGGAAGAGAGGCGTTTAATTGTTTTAGGAATAACACTACATCATCAGCGAATAAAGCTATTTTATGTTCCTTGCCACCTATTTTAATCCCTTGTATGTGGTTGTTCGCTCTTACGGCTATTGCTAGCAGTTCTATAGCCAAAATGAATAAAAGTGGGGACAATGGTGAGCCTTGAGGGCAACCTCTTGTAATATTAAAAGGCTCAGAAATCATCTCATTGGTTAAAACTTCAGCCGCTGGGTTGGAGTGTAATAATTTGATCCAATGTAAAAATGATTTTCCAAATCCGAATTTTACGAGAACGTCAAAGAGATAAGCTCATTCGATCCTATCAAAAGCCTTCTCCGCGTCAAGCGATAGAAGAACAGTATCCTTTTCCTCTTTTTGGCTATGCAAAATATTTAAAACACGTCTTACGTTGTGAAATCCCTGTCTATTCTTAATGAACCCGTTCTGATCATCACCCACAATGCCCGGGAGTACAGTCTCTAGCCTTTTTGCCAAGATTTTACATATTATTTTGGTGTCTGTGTTTATCAGACTAATAGGTCGCATATTTCCACACTTTGTATTCGGTTTTCCTGGTTTTGGTAAAAGAATGATCAAAGCCTCTCTCATAGACTTAGGAAGACATACATTATGATAACATTCTATATACATATCATAGAGTGGCTTAACCATTTTATCACTGAAATATTTATAAAGGTCGATGGGCAGGCCATCAGGTCCTGCTGTTTTACCACCTTTTAATGTCTTTATAGCCTCCATAATTTCAACTGTCGTAATCTCACCATCTAATTTAATTTTAAGATCCTCAGATATTTTAGGAATGTTGAGATTATCAAGAAACGCGGAGTGAGCATCAGTCGTGGCCTTACATTCAGAGCAATATAGTTTTTCGTAAAGGTTTCTAAACGCTTTATTAATTTCCAACAGGTCTACAGTCATATTTCCATTTTCATCTTCAATACTGGTAATTGCTCTCTCTAATTCCTGCTGTTTTATACGCCAAGCAAGAAGTCTGCCTGGTTTTTCTCCCTGATCATAAAATTGCTGCTTTAATCTTAATAAATTAGCTGCTGCTTTTTCATGTGTTTTTTCATTATATTGGGTTCTTAACAATAGCAATTCTTTTAAAACATCATCAGTATTTTGGCCTGTTTGTAAACTTTTTTCCTCGAGTAAGCGAATTTTTGTTTCAAGTGTTTTATATTTCTCCTGTTTCTCTTTTGTCTTCCTACTCGTATAGCTTATAATTTGTCCTCGTATAAAGGCTTTAAAGGCTTCCCATCTGACTATAGCTGATGTTTGGGTAGTGTTATGTTCAAAATAGTAATCAATTTGATCCCCTAAGAATTCAAGAAATCTTTTGTCTTGCATCCAGTGTATTTGAAATCTCCATTTAGTACGATTATAAGAAAACTTTGGTTCAACGTATGTCAAAGATACAAGAGCATGGTCTGAAATAAGAATACTACTATATTGACAATTTCTGATACGTGAAATTAGTTCAGCTGAAATCAGAAAGTAATCTATTCTTGAGTATCCTTTAGAAGTATTCGACCAACATGAATATTCCCTTTTTATTGGGTTTTGAGCCCTCCAAATATCCACCAAGTTAAGTTCCTTTATAAAATATTGTAAAGCTTTTCTAGACCTTACATGGGTATGATCCTTACCAGATGACCGGTCCTTATTGGGTTGCAAAACACAATTGAAATCACCTGCCATAATGTGTTTTCCGGGCATTGTGGAGATTCTCAAAAATAAATCATTATAAAAATCTGCGTTATCATCATTAGGTCCATATACATTAATCAGATTAATCTGAGTTGATAGAATGTTTCCCTGTACAATCAAAAATCTACCTTTGGGGTCTTTAGTTATTTTATCAATGCGCAAAGGAATAGACTTATGTATCATAATTATAACTCCTCTGGAATTCGAACAGTAAGCTGAAGACAATACCTGACCCGGCCATCTACGCTTAATTTTGATTATCTCATGATCTAACATGTGTGTTTCCTGCAGGAACACAATTTTGGCTCTTATCTGTTTTATTCTATCCATTACTTGTTTTATTTTAGTTAGTTTACGTAGGCCTCTACAATTCCAAGATACACATTCAACCAAAACGTCTGTCATTTTTATAATGTCATATTTAACATAAATAAAGGTAAATTACCTTAGTGCAAGAATAACAATAAGAACCTATAACGGGTACCATTTGAAATAAAACCCAAAACGAAAAGGAAGAGAGCAACCCACCCAGAACCCAGGCCTGATTCCCTAGAACATACAGGCTCCCCCAAACCCCTAAATAACTTCCCTCCATTATCAGGAATAGGTCCACACTATACTGAGGAATTATTCTCCTGTAATCCAAAACTCAGCTCAATTACTTGTCTATGTAAAAAAAAAAAAAGTCCAGATAAGATATTTTATCTATCAACTGAAAATAAAATATGTTATACTACATGCACGTACTTTTCAGCCCTCACATACGAAGCACCTAATTGCACTTTAGGAAGAAAGCAAAGGAGAAAACTAAATAAAATATATCTTTAAACAGTACTTATTTAACACTTTATATTAATATTCTAAGAGACTCAAGTCTGTAAGTAGTACGATGTCATGTTTCCAGCAGATTTAGGCCCTACATACCTCTTAGTTTCCAACAGCCTCATCTGACAAGATTTTAAGTTCAATAAAAGTTCTCATCAAGTCACATTTAATTTAGTCATCCTCAGTCACTGGCTCCAGTTTCTTGATGTACTTATTCACGTCCGTTGGTGTATTGAAGACGACAGTGCGGTCATCGTTGGTCAACAGGAGCCGTGCGGGGTATATTACCCGGTGCTTATCCAGATCGAGTTCCCGTACCCGCTTCCTCACTCCGTCGTAACTCCTCTGTCGCTTATACACCTCCGTTGGCAAGTCAGGAAGAAATCTTATTTTGTTGTTTTGGTACATCACCTCTTTCTGTATCCGCGCAGCTTTCAAGATATTTTCTCTGTCCTTGTAGTTTAAGCACTTGATGATGATAGTTCTCGGGTACGTAGTGGAACTTTGATTCGCTGTTATCCGGTGCGCTCTCTCCAAAACCGGCGGCGTTATCTTCAGAGTATCCGCTATCCATTTTTCCATAAAGGAACAGGTATCATTGCCTTCTACTTTCTCGGGTATGCCCAGTACACGCAGGTTATTGCGTCTACTCCTCCCTTCTAAGTCTTCGACTTTGTTATTGAGGTTTTCTGTCTTGTTTTCTAGTTTTTCGATAGTTATTTTTAGATTTGTATCTCGTCTTCTGCCGTAGATATTCGCTTTTCGGCCTCCATGATACGCCCACTACAGTCTTTCACGTCCTTTTGGACAATTCTTATTTCCGTCAGTACACCGTTAATTTTTGTGTTAAAGTCTTGTTTGAATGAGGTTATGGCAAGCATGAGGTCCTTTGTTGATGGATTTTCCATGTTTATGACTTGTTCAGCGTCTGCGGACACGTCAGTGTGTGCCTGCTCCGTTGAGCATGGCTCCCCTTCAGCTAGCTCCTGACCTGCATCCTCGCAGCTCTCCATCGCTTTCTTCTCCTTAGCCACTTTTTTTGGCATGTTTGAAGTAGTTTACTCTTGTGCTTACAATTTTGTCTCTTTATATGACCTCTCTCTGGAATATTATGCAGGATTAATTGAAAAGCAATTAAGCACGAGGAAAACGCGTCTGCTCACCTTGCCGCCATAACCAGAACCCGCGGTGACCCTTTCTAGCGGCAAAGAAGCCTCATTCAAACACACACCGCTGTAAGGTTCACATCTAAGCAAATACTTTATGTTTTACCGAGAGATCGCCACATGTATTTTAAAGTTTATATACTGTAAATGTGTAATAAAGTCTTTTGACATTTACACGATTAACGCGGCTAAAATACAGTATCGGAAAGACCCCTTTCTTAGATCGCCACGTGTATTTCTAGGTTAATATATAGTACTGTAAATGTGCAATAAAGTCTATTTTGACATTTGCCCCGATTAACGCGGCTAAAATACAGTATCGGAAAGAGCCCTTTCTTAGATTGCCACGTGTATTTCTAGGTTAATATATAGTACTGTAAATGTGAAACGAGATCAATTTCGACATTTGCCCCGATTAACGCGGCTAAAATATCGGCATATAGACCCTTTTAATAACTTTTCTTGCGAGCTTGTAAAGATCATTTTGAATATAAGAGAGAATCGTTAGTGGAAAATATTTCATTTAATAACTTTGTTCTTAGACAATAGGAATGTAAAAAGTGTTGTGATTAAGTTCACAGAGCCAGTGCTGAAAAGCGTGTTAAGAAGTTTAGTAAAAATCAGAAGGAGTGTATATATTCTTATTCGCTTTGATTCGGGGTGAGAATAAGTATTTTACTTGATGATATAAAAAATAGAACACGTTTAAATTAGATTAAGACTTTTGTTGATTGATAACATGAAAGGCGCCGACCCCCTGTGGGGACATAATTGCTGCAACGTCTGGCTGGGGGGCCTAAAACAGCTGGTAAGCATTTTAGATTATTAGCATGTAATCAGAAAGGCACGGCCTTGTTACGGCATGGTAATTAAATTAAAGAGACAGTCAGTGATCGATCATATTTGCCGCATTCCGATGGGTAAAGTAATTGAAAAACAAGTCTTTTACAAAGAGGCGCGCAGGCATTAGGAGCGGCTTTGTATTTTGATTCTAATGCAGCTTATAACGTTTTTAGAAAATTGTATATTTATTTTCTTACTATTAGTTTATAACTTAGAGGAGGAGTGAATTTTTTTTTAGTTATGGCTGTGTCGTGATCTTATAACTTAGTCAGTTATGGCTGTGCAGGAAAGATAAGCGCTTATCAAATAAAGACGCTTGTCGTGAACTTATAACTTAGGGGGGAGTGAAAACCGTTTTTAGTTATGGCTGTGTCGTAATCTTATAACTTAGTTTGGTTTGAGGGGGCTTGGGGTGAATTTCATTTTAGTTATGGCCGTGCAGGAAAGATAAAGACGCTTGTCGTGAACTTATAACTTAGAGGGGAGTGAAATTCGTTTTTAGTTATGGCTGTGTCGTGATCTTATAACTTGGAGCAGAGAGTCCATATCGTTTTTAGAAAATTGTATGTGGGTTGGGTTTTTAGTGGGGTGTGTTTTTGCTGTTTTTCTTTGTCCTGACTACGTTGTGGTTGTCAGCTTGTTGAAGTAAGAAGGAAAGGGATTAGTTCTTTTATTTGATAATTTACTAACACTTGAACGTCTGGGAAGGGATATTACAGTATATTTATTTTCTTACTATTAGTTTATAACTTAGAGCGGGTGTGTGAATATTTTATACCATTTTTATGTAGTCGTACATATGCGTGGCTTTGCATGCAGGATAAGTGTATATTTAATTTTATAATATTAGTTTTGAATCTAACGTTTGTAAAATCAGGTCGTGAGTTTATATCTTAGCGCGGGTGTGTGAATATTTTCAGAAAGTTTACACATAGCTATGACGGCATGACAAATGTATATTTAATTAATTAATATTAATTTTGAATCTAATGTTTGTAAAATGAGGTTGTGTGTGTCGTGAGTTTATAAGCGCGGGGGTGTGAATATTTTCAGAAAGTTACACATAGCTAAGACGGTAAGATAAGTGTATATTTAATTTCTTAATATTAATTTTGAACCTAGCGTTTATAAAATAAAACCACGTGTCCTAAGTTTATAGCTTATAAATACATTTTCATATTTTTATATTTTCATATTTACATAAATTATATTTTCATATTTCCATATTTTTATATTTTTATATTTTCATATTTCATATTTCCATATTTTCATATTTGGGGGCGGGGCTTAAAGTCATCAATCAAATTCACACCTCTTTTAACAGTTGCTTTCTGTATGTACTACTAAACACAAAGTAGAAATTGATCAATGTATGTAGAAACCAACCATATTTGTCCATTAATTAATTGTTGAGCTATGAATACATGCATGCATGTACATACATGTAGATTTTTTTCCTAAAATCATAGGCTTTCTAAAACTAGAGAAATGGCTCTTTTTAGCCATACTGTAATTGTTCCCTGACAAGCTTTATTGGGCTGAATAGCTGGTTCTCGACAAATTTGTTCTAATGTTCATATAATTTAATATAAAATGTTAAGTGTTTAAACCTTAACAGACCTTTACCATCTTAATTTTTATAGAATAGTGTGGCTTTTTGTGTGTCAATGATAAAAAAAAATAATTTTGATCTTTGGGATCAAGAGCATATTTAAACACATAACCAAATTTGTCAGCCTGCATGTTGTAGAGGAAAAATGAGGATCATCCTTTGGCTTCACTGTACCTGCTATGCTTGTAGTCCTAAACACCTTTAGTTTAATAATAGAAAGATAATATCAATGTTGAGATTATGTCATGATAAGAAAAGCAATGTTTTATGGGACTATCTATTCTTTAGAAAAGCTTATTTTCAGCAATTGCAAAATCACTTAGGTCAATGTTAGGCCAGAATGTTCCCACAGGACCAGTGATGAAGTAACATCTTAAGATCTCCCAAAATTAATTAATTGAAGTTATTTATTTTAATTTAAAGAGCCTGCTGTTCAATTAGTAAATCGGAAATTACTATCACGACTGCCATGAAGTCTGATGCTTTCTCCAAATAAGCCTGTTATTGATCTATCTGACTCTGACCTTGTCTCTTTGTCTGCACAATGTATTTTTACCAACCTGCACAGCTATTGTTTTAAAAACAAGTGTGTCACCTTTTAGCTTCCAGTACAGCCATGATTCTCATTGGCTAGGTCTGTACTGATGTAGCTGTCCAAGTTTAGTCAGCTTGTGCCGATTCCTAGTTACAAAACTGCTGAAACTTGGTCAGATGGTGAGGAGACCATCTCCTTATGCTCTACAACTTTACAGAGGTCCATAAAGGGGTTCTGATTGTGACCTCTTTGCTTTTTTGTAAGAGTAATAATTTAATATTTCTTTTATGCATTTTATGTCAATGAAGATCATAAGGAACTTTATAAACAACTTTAGAAACTCATTCCAATGAGGCAGCATAGTGGTTGAAACCATTGCCTTACAGCTCCAAAGTTCTGCGTTTACACCCTGGCCCATGTGCTGCCTGTATAGACCTTGTATATTCTCCCCATGACTATGTGTCTTTCTCTCTGGTGACTCCAGTTATCATCCCTATTCCAAAGACTTTCATGGAGGCGGTGAATAAGCAGTTTAAAATATGGCTGGGTGAAAGATTGGAATGTGGGTGGAAAATTGAGAAACCAGGAGAACAACTTGTGTAGAAATTGACAGAAAGAATGAACTCCAGAATGATGGTAACAAGATGGCAAATTACCCTTGATTATCTGCTCTTCTATTCCACTGTATTAGATTATATTTTATGGATTAAGTATCATATGTATAACATTCTCAAACTCACTTTATTCAAGCTAATGTCATTACCACAACAGAAAAATTGATGAGAAGAGGCCATTCAGTCTAACAAAGCCTGCCAATCCTAATAACTTAATTTATCTAACATCAAATTAAGTTTTGAAGATCTCTAAAGTCCTTGGGCCTCATGTGTGAATGGTGTGTATGCACAAAAATGTTGTGTATGCCCATTTCCATGTACACTTTGAGATGTATAAAAACTAATGTTGGTGTTAAACCACACACATTTTCATGGCAGCCTTACCTCATGCATATGCAAGTTTCTGACAATCAATGACAATTTAAGGCACTTGATTGTAACCTTTCTGTAACAATATAATGGTGCATGGAATGGCCAAACTATTCAAACTACCTTGGCTGCTTTAGTGTTGTTAGACCTAGTTAGATACCTAGTCATTGGTATCTTGTGTAGCTATGACTCCTTGTTTCTTACCTATGTGTGCTTATTTTTCTTGAAGTATACCACCTCTTTTAGGTTATTTCTGGGTTTGGAGTATACAGTACAAAGTCTGTGATCCAGTGGCAATTGAACTGGATGAGTTACTTATTTAGGAGTTTTGTGATGATTGAATTGATGGCAGAGCTGAAGTCCATAAACAACATCCTCACATGTGCCCGTGGTAAATTAAGTTCAGACCTAAATTCACTGCATCATCCACCCACCGTTTGGTTCTGTATACAAACTGAAAAGAGTCCAGAAAGTCTTTTGTAGCAGTCTTGAAGTAATTCAGAATAAGGCATTTAAAGGTCTTCTTTACAACAGAGGTTAAAGCTATTGGTCTGTAGTCATTTAGGCCTGTGACAACCTTTGATTTTCCTTGATACTGGAATGATGATGGAGGTCTTCAAGCAGGCAGGAACAGTGCACAGATCCAGAAATTGTTTGAAAATGTCTGCAAATACCGTAGACCAGGCATGTCAAACATTTCTTACTTCCGCCTTCTGACAAAAGCGTGTTTTCCCATGGCTTTATGGTACCGGAAATGTCATCTGCTAGTATAGTTGCAGCTGCGGCGCCAGCTCCTTGCATGACACTGGCCCCACCCCCACAAGCCTTGACCAAAGTTAATGAGCCGTGAAGTTGCAACTGAAGTGCTAGGCTGCGGCAGCCTGGCAGGCTACACTACTGGCTGGGCTGCTGAGACTAGCCACTGGGCATAACTGACCATCACGAGTAGTAATAGCTCACATATTTTCACGTAATGGAGCGGGAGATCAACATGCGGATCAGTGCGGTGTCCGCAGTGATGCGGGCACTGCATTGGTCTGTCCTGGTGAAAAAGGAGCTGAGCCGTAAGGCAAAGCTCTCAGTTTACCAGTCAATCTACGTTCCTACCCTCGCCTATGGTCATGACCTATGGGTAGTGACCGAAAGAGTGAGATTGTAAATACAAGCGGCTGAAATGAGTTTCCTCCACAGGGTGTCTGGGTTTTCCTTTAAAGATAGGGTGAGAAGCTCAGTCATCCGGGAGGAACTCAGAGTAGAGCCACTGCTCCTCCGCATCGAGAGGAGTCAGATGAGGTAGCTCAGGCATCTGATCAGGATGCCTCCTGGATGCCTCCTGGATGCCTCCTTGGTGAGGTGTTCCGGGCACGTCTAACCAGGGCCCCAGGGAAGACTCAGGACATGCTGGAGGGACTATGTCTCTCTGCTGGCCTGGGAACACCTCGGTATTCCCCTGGAAGAGCTAGTAGAAGTGGCCGGGGAGAGGGAAGTCTGGGCATCTCTGCTCAAGCTGCTGCCCCCATGACCCAATCTCGAATAAGCTGAAGAGGATGCATGGATGGATATTTTCACGTTTTTTTGTTCTAGTTTTATGTAATTTTGTGCTAGTATTGTAACAAACAGTGCAGACTACAGCTGAAGATCTGAAGTGGACGCGAGAAGTTGGTGAGTTGTTTATTAACAAATTTTTGTGATTTTGAGATTGTAAAATTAATGTAGGTCAGGGGGCTTTTTGCATATCGGCTTATTTTACAATATAAACTTTGAAGTAAACTTAGTAAAGTAAAATTAGATTTTTGGAGGATTTGTTTTCCAACCTGAATTACTGAGAAATGAATTCAGTGAGCGTTTTCATGATTTCAGTTCACATGAACAGGACTTTACGCTGTTTACGTCACCATACTCTTACAATGTTGAGAATGCGCCTGAGAATATCCAAATGGAGTTGATTGAACTGCAGTCAGATTCTATTCTGATGGCAAAATACAACGAAGTTGGTGTGCCAGGCTTGTATGCTTACCTGCCACCCTCGTATGTGAAGTTATCTTATGTGTATCTGTAAGTTGGCATCGAGAGTACTGTCTATGTTTGGAAGCACTTACCTTTGTGAGCAATTGTTTTTCGTTAATGAATGCTACCAAAACCCCACATCACTGAAGACTTACTGTCGAGCATCCTTCATCCCTTATAAAAGTTGCAGCTGCACAAAATTTCAAGCCTGATATTGACGAACTGGTTACTAACAAGAGATGCCAAGTGTCGGGACAAAAGAAATAGATCTCATACTGTAAGACTCCTATATAAGGACCTAGCTAAGAGGTTGAGACTCTAATTGTACGCTGTTGTACGGAGATCGTATGGAAATAAATTGCTTTTCTCTAAACTTTAAACTTTAAGTGTTACAATTTTTAAGGTTTTCAGTATTGGAAAGAAAGCTGCAGTAACTTTGTATAATAGTATAACAGTATTTGTTGCAGTGCGGCCCGCTGACGCACGTATGGAAATCGAAGCGGCCCACCAATGGTAGTGAGTTTGACATGCCTGATCTAGAATATGTCCATCTCTGTCTGGTAGGGCTTTTTATTTGCTAATGATATTTAAGAAGGACCTGATTAAAACTGATGTGGTTAAAATCACCCAAAATAATGATTTGTGAGTCTGGATTGACTTTCTCAATCTCAGTGATTGAATCAGAGAGTTGCCGCTGCACTTTGTGAGCATTAGTACAAGGGCAAATGTAAACACCACCAGAATAACAGAGTCAACCTTTACATCGAATCTGAAGGATGGTGCCAATTTTTACAGTAGTTCTCCCCATCGCTGCACTGGGGCATAGGGATCCCCACACAGGATAAGTGCCCCCTACAGGCCTCACCAATACCTCTTCCAGCAGCAACCGAAGCTTTTCTTAGATGGTCTCCCATCCAAGTACTGGCTAGGCCCAAACATACTTAGCTTCAGGATGATGACCTGATCTGAAGTGCATGTGGTATGGCTGCTGACTCTTTCAAGCTTAGCAAACTATAAATAGCAGGGTCAGAATACACTTAAAAAAAGAATTTAAAAATGTAAACAAGAAATACAAGGCAAGAACAAAAAGGAGGGAAAATAGATTTTGACTTTCAGCAAACAAATATAGTAAAGACCACACAGAAAGAATACTTTAAAGAGAATGCAGGGCTCAAAAGCCAGAGAATCCTAAAACCAGAAGCACAAATATCAAACCTAAGAATCAAAATATCACAGTCCAAGTGCTATAGCTGTCGAGTCTTCCTAAGCTTCAGCTTAAATACTGCTGGAGTCATAAAAAATCAGATCAGAAATTCAAGAAAAGTATGTGTTTGTGTACAGTATGAACTGGTGGTAAAGAGTTTTTAGGAAGTAGTAGAATCCCAAGGTGAAGTGTGCTACAGTCAGCTATAGAGATGCAAGAGCTTCACTTTCCTACTGGCAGCTACTATTACTAATCATGATGCTTCTAGCTCCCAGGCAGGGTCACACTGGACATTGGTTAGCTCATCTCCTTCACATTGTGTATGTTATAAAGTTTGAAGTTTAAATTTAATTTTGGCTTTTGTATCTTACATACTGGTGTGAGTAAGATAAACAATGCATTTGTGTCTTTTAAGTACAAAAAACAAAAACAATTGGCTTCCTTATTACCCAAATGAATAGGTATTGCAATAGAAGAATGGACTGGCTTCTCAAATAGTATAGATGGACCCTTGCAATGCCGGAAGGCCCAAATAGTGGAGGGACAGGAGTATACTGCCTATTGGGGCTGTATACTCCCCCAATACACTAGATGGCAGTCTTCCTTTGTTGGATCATGTGCATACCTAAGGGGCAATCCAGTTCTTGTAGTCCCATTGGGCAACCATGTGGGGTGCCACAAATTAGCAATACCAAGAGTAGGTGTCTCTACCTTTAGGATCTTCCTTCTTATCCAAAAGTGTGTCCTCTGTGCAGTATTGTGGCACCAGGAGGTGCTCCTGGGTGTGCTATAAAGGGAGCCACCTCACCTCACTCAGATAGTTGGAGGTGGATAGTGCTTGTCTGGGTAAAATGGATGCGTGAAAAGAAAACAAGAAAATTGTGCCTTGAATTATGCTAATTGAGAAGAAGATACCCAAAGTTAGGTACTTTGTCAAGTAAAAAAATTTTACATGATCCCAGGACTCTTGTGGTGCATTTGCGTCTGGGGTTTGGGGCTCTGTCAAATCCCCTTTCTGGCGCAGAGTGAATAAACATTTTAAGTCTGTCTATGTAGTGGTAACAGCATATTTGCCTGTTCACTTCTACTAATTTCCAGAAATGTCAGGTTATAGTAAAACATCACACATTACCCACAGTTGCACAGATTGGCAAGTTATGATAGTTTATGGTAATCTATTAAACTACACCCATTTGTTTAAAGTGCTTCTGTAAAAAGCCACAAATCCCCCTAGGGACAAATAAAGTTAGATATCTATCTATCTATCTGTCTATCTATCTATCTATCTATCCTAGTAATACCAGACAGAAACTGTCAAAGGGATGATTAACAGCTTTAAGCCCCGCCCCAAAAATATGCTTTATGAAAATATGAAAGTATGAAATATGAAAATATAATTTATGAAATATGATTTATGAAATGTGTCCCACCCCTATGGATTGGGAAGGGTAATATGGGGGTTGGACAACTGCCATAATTGATCATTTCTAAACGCTTTCGTAAACTGAACCCTTATCACGCCCCATTAACAATTCCCACACTAATGAGGTATGCCTTCGTCTTTCTAACTGCCTATAAAACTCTAGTTCAGTGTTTCCCAGACTCGGTCCTGGGGACCCCCTGTGGCTGCAATTATTTGTTCCAACGAGCTTCTGTTTTTAATTGAACTCCTGGGCTAATTAAGTGAATTGATATTTCCCAAGTTCTGTGTTTAGGGAACAATATAGAAATTAGAAAACTTAAGTTTGGTAAAAAATATATATATTAAAATATACCAAGCAGATATATAGGAATAATGTATTTTTTACTTTTTAACAATATTTTCATTTTGATTTTCATTCTACTTTTCTCGGTGTTCTAATTGTTTAATTAATCCATTATTTACTAATTAGTGGGCCTGACTCTAAAGTAGTTGCAGCCTTTGATTATTCAGTGTTGTTTGTCTGTGTGTCTGATTTGTTCGTTTTAAATTGTCATTATTAAGAAACAACGAAGGGGGAAGAACTGCACAGAGAAAGGGCAAAGTATAATGAAATCAACAAAAGAGAGTTAAGCATTTAAATCAATAGCAAAACCAGAAGTATTTATAAATGTAAAAATCATGCTGCTGTGCTTTTCTGAATGTCGAATAAAAGAAAAAAAAATACCAGCTAATTAAATGAGCTCAGTGTTATCAGGTGTTGTCACTGATTAGGAATCTGGTTGGAACAAAAACCTGGGAATCCCCAGGACCGAGTTTGGGAAACACTGCTCTAGTCATTTAGTGAAAAAGCTATGACAAACAAAAATGCATAGAATGGACGGTCTTATGAACAATCCTAAGAAAATGAAAACAAACACGGTTTCCAGAATGCTTGAGTTATGGAACCATCGATTCATCTCAGCTTGGTATGATTCTAATTGTACTTTGAGACAAGTAGAAGTAAAAAGAAATGCTCTGGGACATCTCACAGTGGTGATTTCCGAGAAGGATCCTATCCTTCCCGAATATAAAGAGGACGGTCACGAAGAGGGGGATGAGTATCAAGAAAATGAGATAAAGGAACAAGTGAGTGAAATTCATTTTTCTAAAAAGACTAGACTTTTTTAAATTTCTTATTCCAAATATCGATGAGGCTATTCATGAAGGAAAACTGTCTGACTAAACAAAAAGAATTAAAAGAAAACTGGATCCATTGTTTTCAAAGGAGGAGATTTGCATGTTGAATAATTCAAGGTCGGAGGAGGAGGAAGAAAATTGGGAAACACCCACCCCTGAGTAAGTGGAAATAAATACAGCAGTCTTTTTTCATAGAATACATTAACCTAAAGCAATCTCAAGATGTCTTCAACCAAGTACCCTACCAAAGCTGAGCTCCTAGAAGCTGTTGATAGCTGGGCTGGTCGTCTCCTTGTTCTCTTGGACCGCTGAGATGTCAGAAGTCCTTCACACTTTGATGCATTCATAAGAGCTGGTCTACGATAGTGCGGATCAGAGAGCCGCTGCTGACTACCTGTTTTAGCCAGCTAACCCTCAAACCAACTTCACCTACTCTGCTCCAGACCAAATGATGATCACCGGCAACCTACAACCTAGCTACTCTGCTCCAGACCAGATGCTGACCATCAACGACGTGTTTTGGCCGGGCAACAGCCAGTACCTCTCTGGCTATGCTCCTGATCAGGTATGTTGGTCTACAGAACAGACAGCATCCACCGATTGCCTGTTTTGGCCTGACGATATCCTCCCCAGCTCCAGATACTCTGTTCCTAGCAGCTTGCCTCCAAACCAGCCATCTTGGCCAGACATTCTTATGCCTTCGACTGACCAGATCTTTTGGCCTGAGCCTCAGTTAGCCGCCTTTGATGATATGCATTGGTCAGACAAGTCTTCTGGAGAATTGTAAAGTATCTGATAGTTTTTGTGCCTGCTGATGATGTTCCAGGGAGCCTAACAGGGGCCAAGAAGATAGCCATGCAGGTCATGCGGCAAATAGAGGCCGTGGACAAACTAGTATTGGCTCTGGCTGATTATGCAGGTATGGACCTTGAACAAACTGATGGACACCTGGATGAAACATTTCGAAAGGCTCTGAAACTGATCGAGAGTTTGATTGCGACTCTGCTGCATATAATAGTTGATCGGAACTAAAAAAGTATGTGTCAGAGGTGTTTAATAGACCACCCCAGCCAGACTCAGCATACATGTCTGTTTAAGCCTGCCTCTGTTTATTGTGTTGGCCGCTTTCAAGATGTTCTGGCTGTTTTCCGCAAACCGTGGCTAAGGAGCCTGGTCATAAAGACTCTGGGTTGTTTCAACATCTTTCTGCCTTTTCATAAGATTCACACATTTGTACAAAATGCTGTCGATGACTTGAAAAATGAACATTCTATCAATGAAGCAATTGTACAAGCCTTTCATAACATGGATGATGACTCTTACTCAAAAATACGTTAAATAACCGATGCCTTCTCTAAACGCCATTTTTCTGAACCTGATATGTCTGATGTACCTTAGTGTCTGAACTGAATGTGCCTGTAATATAACATGTTTTTAATCATGCTGTTTAGCTGTAATATTATGTTTTTGAAATGATCAGTAAAACAGCTCTGAATTTTAATATTGTCTTTGAAAATTATCAATAAAGCATCATTTGATTTTTAAACCATTGACATTTTTCTTTCACCGTTGATGATGGAGGGTTACATGAAAAAAATGTATTATAACCTGGAAAACCCTGGCAGCTTTGGGGTAGAAGACTCTTTGAAAAGAGTTTTTGAGGTTTCAGGTCAGAAAAGTAATGACCATCAGGTGTCGGATTGGTTATCTGGTCAATACTCTTATACAATTCATAAACCTGCTAGAATACATTTTAAGAGAAATAAGGTTTATGTATTTGATATAGACTCACGATAGCAGATGGATTTAGCGGACATGACAAATGTGTCCAAGCATAACTGGGGTTATAAATATTTGTTAACCTGTATCGATGTACTTTCTAAGTATGCATGGGTACGGCCCCTGAAGATAAAATGGGTAAAGAGTGACAAGAGCCTTCCAAGACCTTCTGCGCGGCAGTAGAACTCCAAAGAAGCTTCAGACTGATAAGAGGAAAGAGTTTTTCAACCAAGATTTTCAAAAGATTCTAAAGAAGATTGGAATAAAACATTTCACCACAGGAAATGAAATAAAGGCATCTGTGGTGGAGAGATTTAACCGCACACTAAAATCTGTAAATATTTCAGTGCATATAATACAAGAACCTACATCGATAAATTGTTGGATCTAGTATATTCTTACAATAAAAGTTGTCATCGAGGCATAAAAATGGCTCCTTCTGATGTAAACACATTAAATTCCTGGAATGTTTTCAAAAACTTATGTGAAGTTGCCAACCCCCCGGGTCCACCGTTTTTTAAATTCAAAGCAGGAGATACAGTTAGGAACAAACATTTTCAGATGAAATCTTTACTGTCTCTGACCTTGTACCTAGGTCACTGGCTGTGTACAAACTGAAAGATTACAATAGTGAAGTGATCATAGGCTCCTTTTATGATCCTGAATTGCAAAAAATTAAAGTTGATTCCACAGACGTTTACAGGATCGAGAAAATACTGGCTAGTCAAGTTAAGAATAAGAAACAATTCATTTTAGTCAAATGGCTCGGGTGGCCAGAAAAATTGAATAGCTGGATACCAGAGAGCCAAGCCCAAGATGTGCAATAAAATCCAGCTTGCCTCTAATTTGATCATCATTTTCTAACAGTATACGATAGAGTGCAGAAGTTTTTTTTGTGACTCTGCCTAGCAACGCTTCCTCAGACATTTTCCCTAACAACACAATTTCCAATTTCACAACCAAGCTTGCTAAACCCATAGAATTAGAGGGTTCTTGGGAAGTCGGTCTAGCAGAAATACAGTACCCACATACGTGGAATACCATAGACAAACCGGATAAAGAATTCTACGTTTCAGCTCCTGGGATAAAAAAATATTCCTTGTGGGTATTACAAATGTATTCACGACCTATTGTTGTTTATGAATTCTACAACCTTAAGCCTGCCCACTTTGACAGATGTTGCAACAGGAACTGTAACTTCTGAGAATCCTGTGAAATTCAGTTAAAATGCTGTGGAAAGAAGAGTCTACGTGATATTGGGCAAAAAGGATGAAACTATACACTTTAAAGGTCAACTGGGTCGAATATTAGGAGCGCATTCTAATCAGACTCGGGGGCTAACTTACAAGGCTCCTTTCCCCGCTGACATCAGGATTGGCTATTACACTTTGTACGTGTATGGTGACATGGTTTCTCATCAGAGAGTAGAAGACAGCTATGTGCCCCTTTTGAGGTGCGTTCATATAGAGGATCAAGTGAACAAAATTGCTACTATCACATATGACAAACCTCATTATGCCTCACTCAGCAAGAATCATTTTAACACATTGACAATTGAAATAAAGACAGACCAGAACAAAAACATGCCATTTCAGTTTGGCAAGGTGATAGCAAAGCTGCATTTCAGACCCATCAGGCAGGAGGGGGGTTAGCTACAGATGGGAATACTGAAGATACAGTGACTGAAGCAGAGGGGTTAGCTCTAATTGGAATGACTAAAGATGATACAGGGGCTGAGGGGTTAGCTACAACTGGCATGACTAGAGCAGAGGATGCAGTGACTGAAACAGAGGGAGGTTGAAACAAAAGGCTGAGCATTTGCTGAACCCATGGTGTTTTCTAAGCCGTAACCTATATGAACATTCACATTTTCGGTCAAAGGCCGCTGAACCCTTTAACAAATTGTTTAATGTTAGCATTTCATCTGGGGTGGCTACTGGATGCAGGGTTTCTAAAAGGTAGTCAAGCTGGTGAAAGTCAATGGGAGTGGTAACAGGTGAAGGAACTCTCATGGTAGCTATCATATTATTCATTTGGACCATGTTTTGATTTTGCCTGTTAATATAATCTGATTCATTTACTGTAAATATTGGGGAGGAGGAGTAGGCATTTTTGGGGGTCGAACAGAGTAACTAAGTTCATTTACCATATTATGCAATAACCCAACATTTTGAGAACCGCTCCCAGTGTCCTGACTTGAACGTCTTTTTCTGCTTTTAACTTTGCAACTCATATTGCTTGCCATTATTTCGGGAACAAGTTTTCTAAAATAGCGTACAATAAAATAACCTTTTCACGTAAATCTGGAGAAAGGGGTAAAAGGTCCAGTAAGGCGCTTTGAAAATCCTGCAGAACTCGATCGATTTCAACCTTCAGCTCGGCAGCCTTAGCCCTGGCATCAATTCTTTCGGATTTGCGTACTATTTGGGTGAGAAATCGAGGTGATGATACAAGCTGTGGTGAATCCTGAAGTATCTGTGTCAATAATCCTGGCGCCGGAGGTTCTGAAAAAACAAACAAGACTAAGTTTTCTTTAAAACAAACATTTGCTGCACACTCGCACAATTAGTTCAACTTACTGGGCTGCGTGAAAGAGATGTCCAGTAATAGGCTGTCCAAGGGCCTTTGCACCAATTCTAGAGGCTGGCTGGAACCTTTGGAAGAAGGACCACTCTTCAGAAGCGTTGAGGTTTCTGTTAAAAATTATATATTCAACTTGTAACGCCTTATTTTTCGTACATCCAAACCCTCAGGTGAAAGTAGTACTTACGGGGCTCTGGGGACGCTTTAGGTTTCTTGTCAAGGCAATCTGTGGTAGAGATTAGCTCGTCTAACTGTATACTAGTTAGCTGTAAAGAAGAATACAGTTCAGCCTTCAATTCTTCTACAATAAAAATATAAAGTAGTAAGTTTGCTCACAAAGAAATTTCCAATAAAAATCTAATAAGTCTGAACGTGCTTATAAAGTAGTACGTTTGTACATACAGTACTTATAAAGACATTTCTATTAAAAAGTAATGTCTGAATGTACTTATAAAGTATTAAATCTGTACACATTTATAAACAAAATTTCAATTTTAAAAAGTATTGGAATCAACTCACTTTTTGAGCAACCAATGGGCCAGAAACTGCAGCCTTCTGAAATAAGAAAAATACTTCATTTATAAAATCTGAACGTTACAAATACTTAAAGGTTTTTTCATTTAAAAATCAGAAAACCCACCTCTGGGTGAAAAAGTTCTTGGAGATTGCTCTGATTTGAAAACAGATTCATAAAAGACAATCATTTCAACAGTTTGAAGAGATCTTTAACTAACAGCACATATTTCGATAATCTACACTTAACGATAACCACAAAATTATTTTTTCCATTGTTTTCCATTGTGGAAGAAAAAAGCAGAAAAAACAGATTACTATTTAAGAAAAGGGTTAGAATGAAAACCTGTAGCCACTGCAGCCCTCCAGGACTGGAGTTGGGCACCCCTACGATAGTTGTGAAGCAGAGCTCTTTTTGCCACCCATCTTGCTGTCCCAGCCTGGGGAAGGCGGAGCGACAAGCCCTGCATGTTTGAGAGAAAGCTCATAGGTGAAAAGTTGCTGATGTCCCTCCTTTATGGGGCGGCAACCCTCTGTAGCGGCAAACAATCCTCATTCAGACTATTCCGTCTATAGTGTAACATCTAAGCAATAGCTTAAAACACCCCTGTTTTATTTCCACTCTCTTTACCAAGATGTCGATGCAATCAGCAGTCTTTTTATGTACGAATCCATTTCTTAGATGCTACATGTATTTTAATAACTTTTCTTAAAATCTTTTAAAGTTGATTGCCTATTTTGATATATAAAAGAGATTCGTTAGTAGGAAATAGTTCATCTTATAACTTTGTTTTCAGACCATCTGAATGTAAAAAAGTCTTTTTGACATTTAACCGATTATCGCGGTTAAAAAGGAGTCTCGTGATTAAGCTCGCAGAGAGCCAGGGACTTAATTTGAACGGGGTGATGGCATTTTACCAAGTGCAGTAAAAAGCGAGGAACCAAGTGCCAGGTCTTATGAGTTTCAAATGTAACATATATCTGCTTTCAAATCTGCTGAAAAACGTGTTAAGGATTTTTTAGTAAAAAACATTTTTAGCGTTAAGACTTATGTTGTAAAACAGGAGGAGCGCATATTTACTTAATTGTTTTGAATCTGGGTGAGAGTAAGTATTTTATGTTAAACTCTTATGAACACATAGAGTACAACACATTCAAATTAGATTAAGTATGCCGAGGGCTCATCATCATCATGAAATCAAAAAAGGTGCCGACTTCTTGCGGCAATGTAATTAAAATAAGGTGTAACGAATCATGGTCTGAACGATCATATTGTTAAGGATTTTTTAATAAAAAACATAGTTAGGCATTTTTAGCGTTAAGACTTACTTTCAAAATAGATTAAGTGTGCCGAGGGCTCATTATCATGAAAACAGAAAGGCTCTGACTTCTTGAGGCAATGTTATTAAAACAAGGTGTAACGAATCATGGTCTGAACGATCATATTGTTAAAACAGATTTGAATCTAGGGTATAAACAATGGGACACATTCGGATTTGGGGAATTCCTGTGGGAATGTAATTAAAATTGCTGCAATGTCTGTGAATCTCTTTTGCTAAGGCTTAAAACAGAAGGTATGCGTTTTTAGCGTTAAGACTTGTCTTATGTAGCAAAACAGCAGGAGTGCATATTTTCTAAATTGTTTTGAATCGGTGAGAAAAAGTATTTTAGGTTAATAACATGTCTTATGAAATTTAAAAAGATGCACACAAGCAAGAGAAGTGAATATTTTATATTGTTTTTTAAAAAGATACACACTTGCCTGGCTTTGTATTACATGCAATATACAGTAAGTGTATATTTTGCTTATTTTTTTATTTCTTAATATTACTAGTTTTGAATCTAGTGTTTATAAAATGAAGACATGTGTCATACGTTTCATAATTTATAATTTGGAGCGGGGTAAACAACATAGCTCATATTTCATAAATTATATTTTCGTGTTTCATACTTTCATATTTTCATAAAACATATTTTGGGGCAGATTTTAAACCTGTCAATCAATCATCCCTTTGATAGTCTATCTAGCTATCCATCTATCACAAATAAAGTTATGTCTGTTTGTCTGTCTGTCTTGCCTTGCTGTCCTGGAAGCAAGTCATATATTAAAAATAATATTAAAACCAAACTCTACTCTGCCTTAGTTACAGGCTTTTGTTCAAATGGACTGTGATAAACTTTAGAGGACTCTTGAAGGCAATTTAGTTAAGTACATCAACATTTTTTTTTCTTGTGACCATAGTAGGAGAAAGGAAGTGAAGCAAAATGATACCTTTTATTGGCTGAGTAGGTTATTGTATAGAATTTTGAATATTGTAATCTTAGTCAATAAAAGATGTGATTTTGCTTCACTTCTTATTTCTGATGATGAAGCATTGGGTTCTAGCAGTTCTAGCTGACTTCCCTACCGGGAGTTAACCAATGCCTTCTGACAAATCTTTAAATATCCAGTGTCATGTAATACCATGCATGTCATAATTGTCAATGATGATGCCTCGAGTCACATGTTGTAAATTACTCAATATAAGACCTGCAGTACCTAATAGATGGTTGTTGTTTATGGAGGTTACCCATTAGCCTAGCAATAACACTTGGCAACTGTCATGTTACTGAAATACAAGTCCCAGTTTAATCAAGTACTATTAAAACACAATCAGATTTTAATGCCATTATAAAAACAGTGACAGCATGGCAAAGAATTCTTGTTTTGAACCAGAAATGCAGACAGTGACGCATCCTTTGTCCATGCAGCTGATTAGCGCTGGGTAATGCAGTGATATGGGCACAATTAAACCCACTTGATCACCTGAAAGGTGGTGTAATACAGAGATACAGGTTGCCAGGAGCCAAAATAATGGCAGCACTGCAGGCGGAGGAGAAAGACCTGGCCAGGCCCACCCATTGCAACTGTGCCCTGATAACTGTTGTGCAGCTCCTAGCAGTGCTGAGAGATTAAGCTGTGTGCAAAGCAATACACAGAGTCATAAGACTGCTTCTTCACCACACAAACAGTTACATAGCATTTTCTGAAGAACTGTGTGAAGTCATGTTGGGTTCCACGCGATCACTAACATCTCACACAATTTGTTGGAGTGGTAGATGGGACATCTAGCCTTTTGCAGCCTATGTACACGTGTCATAAAGGGCTTTCTGCAATTAATGTTCAAGTAATGTGCAGTCACCATGGGGCTGTTCACAGATATTGTGGCAAAAGTCGCCTGGAAGTATACACAATGCATTTATCTGGGCCAATTCAACAATCTGTCGCGAGTCAATGAACGGTGAACATGGGGACGTTTTCTACTGGGTGTCAACATCAATCCTCTTTGCCCATTACTATTGACACCTGGGGGTAATCCACAGACCATGACCAAAGAGCAGTATAATGCTGCATATCAGAGGACGTGTGGTGCGGTTGAATGCAGAATAGGTATGTGGAACATGCACTTCAGGTGTCTCCACAAATCTTTGGCACCAGGTATACACCAGGGTGGTGCTGTGCCATAATAGTTGTGTGTGCCATGCTATGCAATATTGCTGAAAAAACATTGTGCCACTGCCATTGTAGATGAAGAATAGCAGGAGTAGGAGGTGGCGGCTATGGAGGCTGACTGCAACCAAAATGACACATCTTGCATGACAGGATGCCCACCAGACTGGCTAAAAGTGAATTAGTTTGTCTTTGGATGAATATTTTGCTTGGGTTATCTTTGATTTTATATTTTATATATGGCTTATGTGGAAATAAATACACTGAAGGAGTACATGTTTTTTTTTTATTTATGTGACATTTAAATTATGCATATCCATGTACATGGCAGAAAAAAAGAAGTAAAAAAAAGAACTGAAACAACAACTTTCAAACCATATATTGTTGAGGATTATCTCCTTCCTGGTTGGGTGGTGGTAGACCTTCTGTAAACAGAGTACAATAATGAATAGTTAGATGGAGTCATGCTTACCAGAATACAGCAAAGATATAGGCCACAAATGTTTCCTATTATTTACCTTGTTCTTTAGGTAGAATGATTGGAAGTAAAAGTGAGGGTCTTTCAAAAATGTGCCTCTGCCAGTAACAGCAACACAGGTGGTGCAGTGGCAACGTTACTGCCTCACAGTAAGGAGATCATGGCTTTGTGTCCCAGGCCCTTCACATGTTGTAGCACTGAGTAGTGAGAAAAGAGCTATATAAATGTAATGAATTATTGTTATTATTATTAATTGTCTGGCCATGATGACCTGTTTGACCCTCTTCACTTCCAGCAGTTCTCTGTGATGTCTCTCTCTCTCTCTCTCTCTGTCTGCTCCAAGAGCTGAGCTGAGAGGGCTTTTATCATCTCTCTCTGATTTTCTCCTTTTCTAACACAGTGTACTCCAGACTACAAATACAGGCATTCATTTGTGTCTGCACTTCAGCACCAGGCCTTTGGGAGGTGGCAGGGACTGGATCTGGGCTGGTGGAAGGATGCTGGGGAGAAGCAGCGTGAGGTGGTGCCACTTCTTCCTCGTGACTGCACCTGACCTTCTTTACTCCCCGCATGCAGTAAGCCTCTGTGCTATTTTCATCCCAATTCTTCTTTTTCTCCCTGTGGGACAGGCTGCCATGTGTCTTGGAGAAGAACATATTTCTGTTATTGTCTACATCTAAGAGATGCTTAATTTCATCTTATGTGAATGCCTGCTTCCATAAGCCACTTGGTTCTCATTTTTTTCATTGTCTTTGCCAACTTGGGTGCTTGCTTAGGTGCTCAGATACAGAGCTTTGCTTAATTGGCTCTTTAATGTAACACTGTTTTCAGATTGCCATTCTTTTGGCAGTGTTGTTTTATCTTATTATAGGACTAATGATGCCATTTTTATTGAGTAGGTATACAATCGATTGTTTCCAGTTGACTTGTAAGGCTTGATGTGGGATGGGGTCACCAACGTCATACTTTATTGTCATTTGTACGATTTGTACGATTTCCATCTTAAGACGCCTTTCAGGAAACTAGTGTAACAGTTGCTCTGTCATTCCCTGTGTACTTCTTTAAGTCCTTCATTACTTGCTAAACGGTGGCATGGTGGCACAGTGGTAGCGCTGCTGCCTCACTTAGGAGACCCTGGTTCACTTCCCGGGTCCTAACCTGCGTGGAGTTAGCATGTTCTCCCCGTGTCTGCATGGGTTCCCTCCCAAAGACATGCAGATTAGGTGCATTGGCGATTCTAAATTGTTCTTAGTGTGTGCTTAGTGTGTTGGGTGTGTGTATGTGTGGCCTGCATGGGTTTTTTTTCCTGCCTTGCACCCTATGTTGGCTGGGATTGGCTCCAACAGACCCCTGTGACCCTGTAGTTAGGATATGGCGGCTTGGATAATGGATGGATTACTTGCTAAGTACGAACACTTTTGGGAATCTCACCCCTGTACATTCATTCTTTCTCTGTCTCTTGTATTTTGTGGTACTCTTAAGTTTAATGGCAAAATACCTGGCGACCACAATTTTATTTTACTTGTTTGATCTCCTGTCCCTCTACTGGTATTTTGTTTTAGTAAATACATTTTTGCTTTTAAATTTCTGTACTTATCTTTCAATGTATAGTAAATGAAGTAATAAAGTAAATACATTGTATCTCGTTTAGGGGATTTTTTTTTTCCTGCAGGGTTATCTAGCTGATAAAAGAACAGTTCTGTAGAAGTAAAACATCATTGTTTGTTAAGTGTCATTTAATCAAAAGTTGCACCATTCTTCCCATGTCTCAGGCATACTTGAGGACCAAAGTAGCATTTAGATCTGGGTTATGGCCACAAACACCCGTATGTTGTAAGGCATTGTAGGCATCACTCATAAACTGAGTTTAAGTGGTCAGGGTCTGTCTTGTGCGTCTTTCTACGCGTGGTTAAGCTTAAACCAGACCAATCCAATGGTGAACTTCATGAATTCCACCTGTTGGAGCTGGATCTGAGTGGCATTTTTGTCCATGTTTTATAACTCTACAGTTAAAAGGCAGATATGTCAGACTATATTTCTCATCTGAACTGACTAATATTCCTCAGGTGAATTCTGCTGCTGACAACCGTTACTGCACTTTCTAAACAAATCTTTCTATGAGTTTACTTATGACATGGATTAATGTTGATTTATTTTGACTGACCAGGCTTTTTTTTATATCTCAAATGTGCTGCCTTGTGCAGCAACTTATTTTAGTAGATCATAAATAAAGGTCCCTCTTCTCTGAGGTGTGCTGTGTCATCCTGTTATCTGGGACTGCTCCTCTGCTGACCCTGGTCGTGTGTTCTGGCCTGTTATCTTTAACCTTCTGTCTGCCTAAAGGGGCTGGAGGAAGTACAATTTAGGAGGATAAGAGAGTGGCTCTTAGTAGGTTGTAGATTTTTAAGGCTGTGGATTAGCTCCGTTACGTTCTTGAAAATCAGCAGCCCATCCAATTCTTGGGTAAGGTCCTTTTTTAATATTTTTCATAATTTGACCAGTGTCATGTGCATGTGATTACTACATAATGAAATAGACATATGCATTGCATCAACAAAATTTTTGGTAACAAATATTAATTAGTTGATGATAACTGTTTTCAAGGAGGACAGCCAGAAGTTTTATGTACAATCAAAAAAATATCTTTGCTTGAACTGTCTTCGCTTGAAAAATTAATGTATTTGTTTTGTGGGCAAGGTATTTTTTTTACTTTTATTGAAAGCACTTAAATTTAGAACACAATTTTACATAGCAAATGCATATATATCATGTTTGTGAAGAAATAAGTTTGACTTGAAAAATGCCAAACTTATTATTTAAGCTGTATCATATCATGGCCGGCCTGTACACTGGTACTGTGAGTGCTGTACAGAAAGGAGGAAGAACCTCTGTGGTTTTCCGAGTTGATTCTGGGGTTCGTCAGGGGTGTGTTCTTGCTCCTACTCTATTCAATGCATGCATGGACTGGATGTTGGGCAAGATCGTGGGGTCTAGCAGCTGGGGGGCATCTGTGGGTGAAGAAAGATTCACTGATCTTGACTTTGATGATGCTGTGATCTTCGCAGTGTCAATGGAGGCTCTGATCGGGACTCTCGAGAGACTGAGCAAGGAGTCTGAGTGTCTGGGCTTGCGAGTATCCTGGATAAAAAACAATATGCAGGCCTTAATGTCCTCCTGGGCACAGCTATCAGCAGTATGTCTGTGGACCTTATCGACAGGTTTACTTACTTGGCAGTGACATTCATGTCTCTGGTGACTCTTCCTATAAGGTCAGTAGACATATTGGGAGAGCATGGGAGGTCATGATGTCACTGGAAAGGTGTATATGGCAGTCCCAATATCTCTGCAAAAGGACGAAGGTCCAAGTCTTTTGAGTCCTGGTGCTCCTTGTTTTGCTATTAGGTTGCAAGACATGGATGCTATCCAGTGACCTGAGATGAACACTGGACTCCTTCGGTATTGTGTCTCTTTGGAGAATACTTGGGTACTTCTGGTTTGACTTGGTGTCGAACAAGCGGCTACTCAAAGAGTCCCAAATGAGGCACATTATCTACATCGTGAGGAAGCGTCAGTTACGTCACTATGGCCATGTGGTGTGATTCCACGAGGGTGATCCAGTTCACAGGATCCTCATTATTGTAGACCTAAGCGGCTGGACCAGACCAAGGGGACGGCCACGTAACACCTGGCTGTGGCAGATAGATGGTCATTTCCAGTGGATGGGACTGGATAGTGCGTCTGCCTGGGTGGGTTGCCAATCTGGATACCAAGGTGTTTTGTCATGTGGTGCTGCAATGTGCTATACCAGTGTATGCTCCACAACCTGACCTGACCTGTATAATAGTATGAATTTCTGCATAATGTCTAAGGCTTTCTGTCCTGGGTATGAAGTTAAACTGCATCCTCCCTGCCAATGGTCCTCCAACTTGCACGAAAAACTCCAGCCACCGTAAAAAAAACTTCACATAGCTCCAAAACAAGAGACAGGATTTCTTTCCGCTCTCCACAGGATTAGCTCTGCTGCAGCTGCCCATAGGAAGGCTGCTTGCATTATGAATGGGATGGGGAAAGCCCTTGGATGCCTCATCTCCCGAAGAGTCAAAACTATTGGAGAGCCAATGTGGTCAGGCCTTTTGGGGATCAGAACTGGTGTGGTGCTGAGGTGTCGCCTGCTACATGTCAGCACTTTGGTCCTAATTTATGGTGGCCCATCCAGGTAGGCGCATGGAATGTCTTGTCTCTCCAGCATGATGATCATCTTCCTATGCTGTTAGACAAGTTTCGTAAACTCCGCATTTTAGTGGTGGCACTCTCTGAGGTGTGCAGACCTGGGATTGGCGAGATCTCCTTATAGTAGGTGGGTGCACCTTTTATTGGACTGGCTGCTCTGATGGCTTTCATACTCAGAAAGTAGTTGCTGTTGTTCCAGATCGGCTCCTTCTGATGGTGTCTGATGTTACTGTTGCTTCTTACAACTCCAGAACATCCCTGCTGCTTTATTGGGCCAACCATTAGTTTAGCGTCTCTCTCTCTCTCTAAGTAGTGAGTTGTCACCTTGTCATTTTATCTGAAAGAGCAGTTCTCCAGCTACCACCTCCTCTCTCCCCATCTCTCTCTCTCTCTCTCTCTGTTGCTGTAAATTCCAAAGTTTGCTTCAGCTCACATCCATGCAGTAAGCGTAGTCTTTTAAAAACCCACCCAGGTGTGAATTCTTGGACTTTTTCCAGAATTACTTGCATTGTGTGGGATACCCATAGACTGTCTTACAGAGGTTCCTCTTGCAGCCCCCGTCATTTTTCATCTTTCAGGCTTTCAAAGTAGATGTCAAAACCATGACCCCCCCTCACCTTGCAGGTATTCTGTCATGGTCAAAGATTCCATGGTATTTGGGGTATGTCGTATAGCGGGTCCATGGCTCAGAAAAACTGGCCATTTTTAATAAATAAATAATGAATGTGCTCGATCTGGGCAGTAGAGCAGGTGCGAGCAATTGTCTGAGAAGATGGCTCGTCTCTGGGTTGGTGCGAGGCAGTCAGCCGATCATTCATTGCCTTGCTGGCATGTGCGAACAGTGTGATTATCTCATTATCAGCCTGGGGCAGCAAACAGGTGATCGCACCTGCAACTGCTCCACAGCATATAAAATGGGGAGCGCAAGATTAGAACAAAAAAGAAAAGAATAAGAGAGCAATGAGGTTAAAGAAAGGAAGAAGATAGGCAGGAGCATGAGAAACCGAGAGAGACAGTGCAAAGAAAAGGAAGCAGGTGGATGGGTATGGAGCCGCAGGGAGGAGTACACGTGAATGTGGTCTCGCCAGAAGGAGCCAACAGAGTGCGCTTTCTTTAGGTGGTCGCGGGATTGGCAATGGGGACAATGGCCAAGAGAAGAAGGTTTTCTGTGCCTGCTGACCGGAGAGGGCAAGCCACACAGAGGTCAGTTTTAAAGGGGCACCGAGGTTCAGTGTTTTAAAGATGGTTTCTTGCCTGTGTTTTTAACCTTGTTTTCTGAATATTTATTTAGAATAATTTTAACCTCCACCTGCACTGACTTTTTACGGATTATTTATTAATTCAATTTTTTAGGACTGCACTTTTTGGACACCTTGTTTTATATTTTTTTAAGTTGGTTTTTAATAAAAGTACTGAGTACTGTTTCACCATCCCCTTACTTGAAGTGTTTGTCCTCATCCTCTCAGCTTATCCTGGTCCATGACCATTGGCGGTGTTGGGTTCAAGAGGCTCCCAAAATGGAAGCGGGAGCTCTTCAGTTACTACTGCCTTCTCTTTTAATGTGTGGCAGGCATAGCCATTGCCCTACGCCATGCTCAGGCCCCTATTTCCCATTTTGTTGCAACCAATCAATTACTATAATGCATACAAAGAGGGTAACACACCCAATTTGCTGCCAAAAGCACAAAAATCAAACTTTTAGTGTTAGCAATCAATGTTAGCTGTCTAGTTATACCTAATACAGTATATCCACATCCTGCCTGTAGATTTGTAACTTTCTGACAAGCTGTTAATGCAAGGTTAGGTGTCATCTTTTGACACTGGTGTTTTCACCAAGTAAAAGGGGAGTAAATGCTAACATATTTTTTTTTTTTTTCATTTTTATTACTATTTAATTTAATATTGTTTCTTTGTATCAGTATACTGCTGCTGGACTATGTGAATTTCCCCTTGGGATTAATAAAGTATCTATCTATCTATCTATCTATCTATCTATCTATCTATCTATCTATCTATCT
>JANRMT010062791.1:242729180-242777716 GCA_026402145.1 Polypterus bichir lapradei | reverse complement strand
TCTATCTATCTATCTATCTATCTATCTATCTATCTATCTATCTATCTTCACTTGAGCCCTGTTTGGGCAGAGTTACCTTTTTCTCATTTCATTCTGTTTTTCATACTAAACCTAAAAATACCTAAACTTTAAATCTGTACACTTGGACACTCTCTGTCAGTTTTCTCTTCTGCAAACTGACCCCGACATTTGTGTGGATTTTTCTCTGGTCTTGTTTCCCCCCGTTTCTCAAAAACCTGCAACGAATTTAATTAGCAAGTCTAAACTGGTCTTGATTGTGGGTCTAGGCCAGTTGTTCTCAGTGAGAGATTGGCACCCCACTGTGGCCTCAGTTGGAAAGTTCATATATATAAATTAATATTACAGTAAATTGCATTGCTACAATGTACTGTAATTAGTTATGAATGGCTTCAAAGTGTCAGAACACAGTGACACATTGATTACCTAGGTGTTTTTGAACCTTTGTCCATATTCTACTTGACTCACAATTTTGAACTGTACCTAAACCTACAAATGGTCCTGAAACTTGTCTAGTTTGTGATGTTTTCTGGCCATAACTGACGAGTACTTTGTCTGATGCAAGAATTCACCCAGACACTAGCCATTATAAATGTATTAATGGAGATCTAAAAACAGTTTGTTCATCAAAGAGCAAAGCTGCTTTGGACTTCCTACTGTCTGTTTAGAGACGGAGAATATAAAATTAGAATAAAAAATAACACGTACTTCCTTCATTTGCCATGTTTGTGGTTTCTTGCCTTTTTTAGTAGAACACTGTGTGCCTTTCTCACTTTAGAAGGTCACTGGTGTACGTTTTGTTTTCTGTGTTTAGAATACCATGAGATGGGCCTCCAGAGATTGATAGCAATCTGCACCCTCAGCTGGGCCGGGCATGAAATGACTTGTGGTTTTTGAAGCAGTCTCTGATGAGCTTTGCATGCATGCTGTATCTGTCATTCCAAAGCTGTGCAATTCCTGTTGATTTTAAGTTTTCAAAATGTGGTGTCCCTCTGTCATAAAGCTGACATGGGGTGTGTGTTGCAACCCTTTTTAGAAATGTGTGGCTTATTCTGGCAGCATTGTAATACACATGGTCCATCACAGGTCCAGTCAGTTTCTTTACTGCCAGGCTGGGGGGGGGGAAGGTTTGGGGGTAAGGGGTAGTGTTTGGATGTATGTGTGTGTGTGTGTGTGTGTATACAAGCATGTCACTATAAAGAGTGTCAATGTCTTACATGTTAATTATCATACGTAAGTAAGAATTTCATTTTTCTCTACACATGCATCCAGCTCTACATGTAGGCCCTCCAACCTGCAGGGAAAAAAAACCTGGGTGTTGGTGGCAGAATTGGCACTGCAGCCACCATAAAAAAACCCACATTGGTTCCAGTCCATCTGAACTAGTGTGGTGCTGAGGTGTCACCCATTGCACCGCTACACTCTGGTCCTAATCTGGGATCCTGAGTTGGTTTGTCATGTGCTGGGTGTGGCAACATGCAGTATCAGCGTGTGCTCCTAACCTCCTCCTACACATGACAATAATGACCCTATAAACCTGTAAATGCAAAGCTAGCTTATGTGTGCTATCAGGATAACCTCTAAATACCAAGACTTTAATTTGACAAGGAATGTGTAGGTAATGGAAAGATAGATAGGTAATGCTACCATATATTGTGATTCTGGGTGAACTGTAAAAAATTAATATCAGACAGAAACTGTCAAAAGGGAGATAAGAATGATTGACAGTTTTAAGCCCTGCCCCCAAAATATGAATTATCAAATATGGTTTAAGAAATTTAGCTCCACCACCCCTTATGAGGGTAGACATCTGTCATGATTGATGTCCTCTAAGCCCCTCCTTTTACGGGGGGGAAGGCTTCATAAACCAAATCCTTATCACACCCCGTTGCCATTTCCTACGCCCAGGAGGTATGCCTTTGTCTCCGCTAATAGCCTAAAGGGTCAGGGGGCATGTTGCTCCATCCTGCCACGGGGGAATGAGAAAGTGCTTCCCAAAATTGGTCCTGGGAACCCACTGTGGCTATACATTCTTGTTCCAACCAGCTTCCACTTTTAATTGGACTCCTGGGCTAATTAAGTGAACTGTTATTTCCTAAGTTCTGTGTTTTGGGTACAATATAGAAATTATTAAACTAATTTTGGTAAAAAAAAAATATTGAAATGTACCATGCAGTTATATGGGAATATAATTTGATTTGATCTCATTCAAGTAGTTACTGTAGTATTAAACACTTTCGCAAAGGTATAACAAAACAAGTGTGCTTTTATTCAAGAATAAAACAGAACAGCAAAAAATTCAAATGACAAGATACCAAGAAGACATGATTCACCAGCGTTTGTGTGTCTGCTTATATCTCTACAGCGATACCTTTTACAGTTTAGTAAAAATTTACACCAGGTGTTACAGACCGAAATCAAAGGCTTCTTCTTTTTGGGCACAAAAATTCACTGTCAGCATGGCACTGCTAAGGAGTTTCAAGTACCTGTCAGGGTTGTTTAATAGACCACCCCAGCCAAACACAGCATATATGTCTGTTTGAGCCTGACTCTGTTTATTGGGTTGGACGCTTTCAGGAGATGCTGGCTGTTTCCCGCTAGCCATGGCACAAGAGCCTGGTCATAAAAGTCTCTGGGTTGCTTTAATATCTTTCTGCCTTTTCATAAGACTCATGCATTTGTAGAAAACACTGTTAATGATCCAAAAAAATAACATTTTATCAATATGGCCATTGTACAAACCTTTCATAGCATGGATGATAATTCTTACTCAGAAAAATAATGATCATCAAGTGTCAAACAGGTTATCTGGTCAATATTCTTATCCAATTCATAAACTTGCTAGAATACGTTTTGAGAGAAGTAAGAGTTATGCATCCGATATAGACTCACAATGGCAGATGGATTTAGCGGACATGACAAATGTGTAAGAGGGCAAACTGGGGTTATAAATATTTATTCACCCATATAGATGTACTTTCTAAGTATGCGTGGGTACAGGCCCTGAAGAACAAACGGGTAAAGAAGTGGCAAGAGCATTCCAAAGCATTATGAACAGCAATAGAATTCCAAAGTAACTCCATACTGATACGGGAAGGAGTTTTTCAACTGAGATTTTCAAAAGCTGTTAAAGAGGAACGGAATTAAACATTTTACCACAGGAAATGCACACAGGAAATTTAACTGCACACGAAAAACTAAAATGTGGTAATATGTGAATTTCCCCTTGGGATTAATAAAGTATCTATCTATCTATCTATCTATCTATCTATTTTAGCCTGAGTAATACAAGAACCTACATCAACAAATTTCTGGATCTAGTATATTCTTACAACAAAAGTTATCAAAGTACAAAAATGGCTCCATCTGATGTAAACACATTAAATTCCTGGAAGGTTTTCAAAAACTTGTATGACGTTGCTAAAAAGTCCTCTGTTGCAGGGGTCTCCAACACCAAATCCACGGTCAACTAGCGGGCTGCAGCTGTCTGGCAGTTCAGTAATGGAGACTCACTCAGTGAAGGGCTACAGCAAATTGGCTGCCCCCCTTCACTGAGGACACTTTTCAGAACGCCTGGCGGGCAGGACTTTGCAGCGGCGCAGAGAAAGGAGATAGGCCGAGGTGAGATAGTATTACAACAAAGTATTTTTATGGTCCTGACAGTTTCCCCATATGACACGAGTCTATAGAAATCTCGGTACTACGAAGTACATTCAGCAGATACTTTCATTACAACGAAGTGACCTTGAAATGCTTGAATGAATCATCCGCAGAGCAGTTAGATATGTGGTCGCAGCTCAGTTGTGCACAACCATCCCCAAACAGAACGTTGTAAAAAATTTTCTTTCTTTGAACTTTACTCACTTACTTAATCACTTACTTTTTTTTTTGCTGTTTTTGTTTTCTGTAGTTTTCACTGATACCTTTTGCTTATTGCTTGTCAACATTTGAAAAACATCCATTGGAATTTAACTCATTGTCACCCTTCTATAGAAACGGCAGACACGAAAAAATGATGACAGTGTTAATGTTTGTGACGTGCAATCTGTTGGAATGACAAATGCAATGCATATGTCTTTGTTATATGCAAAAAAGAAGAAAAATCTCCGTTTGCTAATGTATGCGAACTGCTGCATTTGAAGACAGTTTTTATGTGGTTCAGTGATGCTCGTTCAAGAAACATTTCTATTAATGCGGCACTCATTCAAGAAAATGTGAGGTTTCTAAACTCTCTTGGGACCTCCGTCAACGGGACAACACGCCGAAGAGCATCCCAAAGTGCGATCACCACGTCTGTTTAAGACTGTTTATCTGTTGCCGGGGCAACAACAGGCTCATAGCTCTACTGTGAAGCAATCGCACTTCGGGACGCACTTCAGCGTGATGTTCCCGTTGGGTGGGGGGATCCCAAAAGAGTTCAGAAACCTCACAATATGAACAGGCATACAGGCACTATTGGGCACCCCACCTTTCCCCACTTTGCAGTCTCAGTATCCAGCCAGGCTGGAGGAGTGCTGGAGGAGCCTGAGGTGGAAAATCTGAGACAGCAGTGGAGCAGCAGCACGTGGGGCAGAGGCAGAAGATAGCCGTTGTTCAAGTTGGCAGATAAAGTGCATAAGAAATGCATTCAAAGCCAAACTTGATTTATGGGCCTGACAAGTGAATATTGGGATTTTTGATATGTTTCAAACATTAGCAGAGGTTGTTAAAGATACCAAGCCAGGGCCTTCTTTCTAACAGGTGGTTTATGATCACTTATCTCAGCTTTCAATAGAGTTTGAGCATTATTCCCAACCACAAAAGACCTCCAAAATGGGAAGGAATGGATCTGTGACCCATTTATGAATAAGCCAGGTGAATCAACTTTGTCTGCGCTTGAAGAGGATCAACTGTTTGAGGTTGCAAATGATAGTGGCCTTAAAAGTATGTTCGAGACAACTTCAAATCTCCATACGTTTTGGATTGAAAAGTGATAGAATTAACTCAATTTTTGAGCAATCAATAGGCCAGAAACTGCAACCCTCTGAAATAAGAAAAATGCTTAATTTATAAACTCCAGAATTATATAATTAGGAACAGTCTTTCATTTAAAAAACAGAAAACTCCAGGTGAAAACGGTCTTGGAAATTGCTTGTAGTCAGACGAATTGGTGGAACTGCCTGATTTGAAAACAGATTTAAAAAGATAATCTTTTAAACAGTTTCAAGAGGCACAATCATTAACAACGCATATTTTGATAATCTACACTTACCAACAACCACAAAAGTATTTTTCTTTTGTTTTCCATTGCAGAAGAAAAAACCAAAATCGTCTACCTTTTGGAAAGAACACAGATGTACTCGTATGCTGAAAAGGTTAGCGTATACTAGGCCGCTAAAGTGATGCTTTCCATCGGTACGCCTTGTATGTTGGGAAGAAAGCTCATAAGTAATAAGTGCTGATGACTTGCATTCCCAGGGCAAAGGCACTCTGTGGCAGAAAAAGATGTTCATTCAAATGTTACTCTCTCAAGGTGTAAGATCTAGGCACTTTGTACAGTGATGTCTTTCAGGGTGGTTGTCAACTTTTATCAAGAGGGTAAAGCCCCCCATTATGTCTTATTTTGATTCTCTTTGCTAGAAGGAAAGTTAGCTTCATTTGCTTTGACTGAGAGATCGAAGTGAATGCAAATTATCGAAAACGAATGTAAGGTACAAGCATCAGCTGATCGAGCATCACCATAGTGAGCAACAGATGTTTTATGTGTCAAACCATTTCTTAGATTGACACCTGTATTTTAATAACATTTCTTATGATCTTTTAAAGTTGATTGTCTATTTTGATATAAATGGAGGATCTGTTCAAATTAGTTTAAAGGCAGCTTATATTCATTAGTAGGAAATGCTTATTTTAATCTAATAACTTTGTTTTCAAACCAGCTGAATGTCGTGGGGTCAAATGAAACCCCTGTCTTTTGCTAATTTCAACAAGAAACTCTGAATGTAAAACAGAGTCTTTTCCTGAGATATTGAATTTTATTATACTTAAAATCTTTGACATTTACACAATTATCTTGTAATTAATGAGGCTAAATTAATTGCCAGGGGCTTTTTTGCTACTTTAGCCAGAAACTCATGGATAATCATTCCTTAAAATCTTTGTTTTGAAATTAAATGTGCACATATAGCCAGAAACTCCTGAATGTAAAAGAGGCTAAAATAAAGTGCAGAAAAGAGCCAGGGTTTTTTTGCTAATTTTAATTAGAAGCCCCTTACAATTTTTGTCTATTGGGTGAATTAACAGGAGTTCTACAAGTTTTATTGAGAGTCCTTATATGTTTATTTATTTATTTTTAATGCTAGTTTTGAATCTGGTGAGAAGAAGTAAATTAATAATACTTTAGGTCTTCTGAATTTAAAAAAGATATACACTTGCTTGTCTAGGTACTCCAAGCAAGAGAAATGGGTATTTTAATGAGTCTACTATTATTATATCGTAACTCATATTTCATAATTAATATTTTCATAGCACTGCTGCCTCGCAGTTAGGAGACCTGGGTTCGTTTCCCAGGTCCTCTCTGTGTGGTGTTTATATGTTCTCCCAGTGTCTGTGTGGATTTCCTCCCACAGTTCAAAGACATGCAGGTTAGGTGCATTGGCGATCCTAAATTGTTCCTAGTGTTTGCTTGTTGTGTGTGTGTGTGCCCTGCGGTGGGTTGGCGCCCTGCCCGGGGTTTGTTTCCTGCCTTGCGCCCTGTGTTGGCTGGGATTGGCTCCAGCAGACCCCCGTGACCCTGTAGTTAGGATATACCGGGTTGGATAATGGATGGATGGATATTTTCATAAAGCGTATTTCATAATGCAACATTTTCATAAATCATACTTCATAAACAATTTGTCATAATTTTTATTTTGGGGTCGGGCTTAAAACATTCTTAATCTCCCTTTTGACAATATCTGTTTGATATTACTATTTGCATTTTCTCACTAATAGCATACAAAATAGGAAATATGCCTTGTACTATGAGGCTACAGCAGAAAGTACACAGAAGAACACCACAGAGGTACAATACCATTTATTGATAGTAATGGGCCATTTATGTCCTTTGAGCACAGTTTCTCTGAATCTGTATTAGACCTTTTGACTTCTTAATGTTACACATATAGATAGTCACCAGTAACCAATCATTTTCATTTTGTGTAACATTGTGTTAACATTTTTGTAACACCTTTGAACTTACATGCACTACCAGTCAAAAGTTTTACAACATCTTTGCTTATTCAGTTTTTATGGAAATTCACACAGTTTCATTTCTTAATGTTTCATGAAATCAAGGCACAGAGACAATAAATAATGGAAAATAAAAGAAAAATCATGGAATTATTAAGTGTACAAAATTTATTCAAATTTTTGATTAATCAAAGTAGCCACCTTTTGCTGATGAAACAGCCAAACTGTGGTAACCCTTTTGATTCAGAATACCAGTCACTCTGTGCAGGTCACCAGCTCTGCCTTCCAGCAAAAGAACCATCACACTTCCTCCTCCATGTTTGACAGTTGGTGTCATACACTGAGGAACCATCCTTTCACCAGTTTGAAGATCCATAATTTTGATTCATCCAACTTTCTTTTAGTTTGCAGTAGCCCACAGCCAGTATTTCAAGGCCCTTTTGTAATTTAAGGAGTGGCTTTCTTACTACCACCCGGCCTGTCAAACCTGCAGCACAAAGTCTCCTCTTCACAGTACAAACTGAGACTTGTTTTTTCGCCCACTGTTAAGCTGTGCTCGAAGCTGTTGTGCCATGAAGTGCCTATCAAGCAAGCTGGTGACCCTCAGAAACGTAGCTTCTGTTTGGGTTGCCAGATTTCTTCCTATCAGAGTTTCTTCCATTTTCCATTTGCCTTTGGATTGTATAGGACACCACTGGACTCACTGACACTGATTTTTTTACAATTTTTCTAAATGAAAGGCTTACACTTCTAAGGTAATAATGCTCTGTCTCATTTCATTTGTTAATTGTCATTTTCTTGCCATTATCACTGGAATTCACAACTTTATTCAGTGTAATATTGTCCAAGTAGAACTTCAGAGGGTGTAGTAACACAGGCTGTTCCAACTCTGCTTGAAGACAGACAGGGGGCTTTTAAGTAATCAGCAGAAAATGGGATACCTGTGTAAATTGTTTTCTTCAACTTGCAAGGCTTAATGTACTTTAACTGCTGCACAACACCTGTACGTTGTAATCTATGTGTTGTTCCCCGAAGAAGGCCTATTTATAATATCTATAATGTCCTTTTTTCAGTTTTTGCTAACGTAAACTTTAAATTTAAACCTCTGGCAGTTTACTGCTTAACTGTTTACTATTTTTAAGTCATTTTTGCATTTCAACAGATTATATTTGAACAAAAACTGGAAAACATTTGACTAGAAGTATATGTTACGCATTAGTGTTGCCTTTATCCGCTGACCTTTCATTTTTACTTGAACCTGAGGTTAATTTTTGTGTGACCTTTTGATATGTCAAGCATATTTCTAGCTGTTGAGGCTAATTCTACATAAACATTCAACTGCCCAATAAAAAGGACATACCAGACCAGACCAGACCATAAGGCACTGAGACCATCTTTTGACATGTCCAAAAGGGAGAAAGGCCATTGCACTTAAGTTATAGACAAACTTAACTGTGCTACTTTCTTTTTTCAAATGATAAAGATTTTAACTCCTGGGTATGGTGTATTTTGACAGGTCTCTGCAAGAATTCACAAGAAAAGAAAAATCATCCGCCTTATTGTGATTTTATAGGTGAGTATTTAGTTTTGTTTGAACAAGTTGTTTTAAAAGGTATGCTGGGTATTTAACAATAGTATATAAAGTGTTTCTTTCTTTGAGAAGACAAAAGAAAACAAATCATACTGTATACTACCTTTCCTTATTTGGCTGACGCCTTTATCTAAGGCAATTTAAAACATTTATGATACAACTGGTTACATTTCTTTTGGTTTTCCAACTGGAGCACAGGCTGGTCAAGTGACTTGCTCAGGGTTACACAGTGGCAGGAGTGGGATTTCAGCCTTCCGGGTTTGAAGTCCAAAGCCTTAACCACTACACCACAGTGCCGGCCAAGACAGTAACACTTCATTTTTTAGTAAATGAAAGAAATGCCACTTTTGTATTTTCTTTTGGGCACCTTTTTAAAAATGTTTTGTTCAACAGACTTTTTATTATAATTAATGTTATTGGCAGGGCTTTTGAAATAGGCTACACGTGACAATGGGATCAATGAATAGTCAGGTCTGGCAAAAAGATCACTGCCACTAATCTTCCCAGCTTTCAGGACCTGTACTATTCCAGAGTCATTAAGCGGACAGAGAAAGTCAACATTGACCCTCACATCCAGGCCACAACCTCTGTGAACTTCTCCCATCTGCCAGGCACTGCAACAACAAGCAGATCACAAAGCGGTTTGTTCTTCCAGGCCATCAGGCTCACAAATCACTAATGTAGCAGTAGAGTGTTGTACCGTGTTAGCCATGGATTGATACAGGAAAAAGTAGGGTGAAATGACACCTTTTATTGGCTAACTAAATAGATTACAAATGAAAGCTTTCGAGGCAGCTAAGGCCCCTTCATCAGACAAGGTGTAACCTAATGTGGCAGTCCTTCAGTCCTTGACACAACATTTTGCAATATTCTTACATACAGCAAATTCTTAGTTCAGCTTTGACTTCAGTATTTCTTGTGCTGCCTTGCACTTTATATACATATGCTCACATTGTTTGTCTTGTATTTATCTTAGGTGTGTAAAATTCCTTGGATGTATTCATAAATATGATTCTGATTTTGATTAACAGAATTGGAGTAATCGGTGTGATAATATATACTGCATATATGCACTGTATGTGTGTGTGCGTGTGTGTGAGTGTAACAAATGACAGTTGCTGATTTGTTAAATTTCATAACTCATATTTCAATGATATACCAGCCAAGCATGGTAGCCACAGGCTTTTACACTTGACCTTCTGGACTTTTGATCATATATCAATTGAGCTGGGCAGTGTGAATGGTAACCATGTTCCCTGTCCCATCCATTCAAATGTCAAGTTGTTTTTGTGATTGGTGTACAGAATCGTCATTAGGTGCTTTAGGTGAAGCAAGGATTGACTAGTTCACCCTGATCTCCCTGTTCATGTACCTTGGCTATGGCGCAATGTCCAGTTTTGAAATTGTGTGTTGGGGAGGGTGGATCCTCCTCCACCTATTCTAGAGCGAATGAATTAAATGATTTAAAAGAATAAATTATGACACTATTCATCATATTTAATTTCTATTGTGACTTTTCATTATTTTACACACGTACCTTCTCATAACTGTGGACAGTTTGACTGTACCGAGTTTGCACATGTGTATTTTGATTTACTCATCCAAAAGATATGCATGTTAAATTTTTAACAAAAACTGGCAAATGTGATTAATGAGTGGGTGTTTGTGTCTGCCTGGATATGGGGTCCTGGAATGTGGAAAATTTGATAAATTCAAACATTTTGACCTTGATACCATGCAAAAAAACAACCTCCACATCAGGAGTATAAATCTCTATTACCATATATCATATACTGCATACCTAAATTCCTGGAGTTCCTTAAGCCTACATATTTTACTGTGACTTGTGCGTATATAAAACCAAACATTACTGCTGTTATACATTGTATATGACTGTTTTATGTTGTTCAAGAGGTTAAGCACCAGGTGGATACCAACAGTGTTTTCTTAATTTTTGTCAGACAAAAAAATGCAACATTTTCCCAAACCAAACTTTAGAATTTAATATTAACATCCATCCATTATCCAACCCGCTATATCCTAACTACAGGGTCACAGGGGTCTGCTGGAGTCAATCCCAGCCATCACAGGGCGCAAGGCAGGAAACAAACCCCGGGCAGGGCACCAGCCCACCGCAGGGCACACACACACACCAAGCACACACTAGGGACAATATAGAATCGCCAATTCACCTAACCCTGCATTGTCTTTGGACTGTAGACCCGGAGGAAACCCACACAGACACGGGGAGAACAAGCAAACTCCATGCAGGGAGGATTCGGGAAGTGAACCTGGGTCTCCTAACTGCGAGGCAGCAGTGCTACCCACTGCGCCACCGTGCCGCCCTATTAACATTCAATTTTTTTTATTATTAAGGGTATTTTTTGTGTTTTTTCTTTAACTTAATTCCTAAATATTGTGAGGTTTGTTTAGGAGTTTTAGAGCTCCAGGGCCTTGAGTGCAAGCACAATAGCTTGCAGGCTTGAAATGTCATGCTGCCTTTTGGTTACACGCTTACTCCTGTCATAATTGTTAACCTTGGTATGCAGACTTACTGTAACAAATAGGAGAAGAAAGGTAGATGAATAAAATTTCTATGTATAATTTAAATGCTTATGTTAAGTGTTCTCAGGGCTAACAAACGTAATAAGCACATACTTGAGGTTTTGTATGACTTAAGTGTTTGCTCTGTAAAATGTTATTCTCAGAAAACGAGAATCAGCAATTAATGATGAATGCATAATGACCTAAGTGTGACTTCCTAAATGTTAGAATAATAAGTAAAAGGCCATATCTGTGAACGTATGGCATGCATGCACAAACCTTGCAGCTGAGGGTCTTTGTGTTTGTCAAATAAAATCTTTGCTTGAGACAGATTGATAACTAAAGTGTCACTTGATTTATTTTCCATTTAGGTAAATCTCTTACTGATCCTGGTGGCAGCAGTGGCATTCAAAACTGGTAGTCTCAGACCCTGTCCTGGACTGATTTTGGAAAAGAAAGTAGAATACACTCATTTATAAAGGTAAGGTTTGGGAAAATTCTTTTGCTAAAACTTTCTCTCTGCTGGCAGTTCTTCAAGTAAATACACAAGACCAATTGCCTAAAGCAAGGATTTTCATTAAAGGCCAAGGTGGGTAAAATTGGTAATGAGGCAGAAAGCCATGCATTGCCATTTCACAGTTTATGTAGCCCAGCATCGCAGTGGTGTCCAAAAGTATTCAGAATTTTCTGCATGACAAAAAGATTTGTACACATGTTTAATGCCAGTGCTTGGTTATTTTTCACCCTAGGCCAAGCTTTATTAGTGTGCCAACCAACTGTTCGGTTCTGATGGGGTCCCCACGCCGTTAATCTGTGCCCTAGGAGAATGCCTCATTCGCCCTAATGGCGGTGCCGGCCCTGCACATATTTGTCCTTTCAGTATGTTTAATGTGAACTCTTAATGCTGTAACATTTCCAAAGTCAAAATAAACCATTTTCTGTAGATATTTAACTGAAGAAGAGCCTACATTCAGTATGCAAAACTAAAATCAACTGAATTGAAGTATGTATGTCCATGAAGGTAAATTATTGAACAAGGAAGGTTACATATTGTTCAAGCATAATTCATTCACATAGCTCAGTTTTTTTAAGTTCATTTGCATAGATGACACATGTACCAGCACTGGACCTAGATAAAAATTAATAATGCATTTTATTTAACTTTTAAATGTAGGTTTAGTTTATAATATGGCTGCTGCATCTGGTTAGTAACTGCAGGATAAAATCATATAACCATATAATTTAACCATATACTGCAATCATATAACCATCCTGGTCACCCAAAGCAAGATATTGTGATGGTGCGAGTCGGCTCCACTCTACCAGGCCCTTCTGGGAGCCTCTTGAACCCACCTCCGTTGTTAACGTAACCAAGGGATGAGCCAGGCAAATGAAGGACACATGCAGTCAGACAAAGGGGTACTACGTGCATAAAGGTGCCAAAGTTCTTTTATTTCAAAGGCAAACAAACTGTGTTCAGTACTCAAAACTCTTCAATAAATAAATAATCCATAAAAACAGTGTGAAGGTGAAGGTTATAAACAGCTCAAATAAATGATCCAATAAAAAGAGGTTAAAATGAGACACAGTCCATAAAAACAATGAGCCCCAATGCTTCCTTCTCAAATCTGGAGTCTCCTAAACATATCCTGTCCTGACCTGGCAAAAAGACCATCAGGTGCAATCTACCTTCAAATTCAAACCCTGGCTCAGGTCCCCATTGCCCAGCTTTTGGCAATCCTGGAGCGCCACACTGACCCGCATACGTTTCCCGCTGCTAGTCCCTTGGCATCCGTGGGAACACTGCATATCGGACCTCTTCTTCTTCCAGGTGAGCACTCAGTGGGAGCGCCCCTTCCACAGCCTGTGGCTCCTACATCCCTGAGGGTCACACCAGACCGCCTGCCTCATTCAGTTTAGCACGGGCTCGCTCTCGCGCTCTCTGTCCTTGGCTCTGCTTCTTTGTTTTTCCTCCTTTTTTTTAGCCTACTTCAGTCTCTCTTCTCCCTTCTCTCTTCTCCCCAAGCAGGCTTCTTATATACGCCTCTCCTAATGGGGCACAGGTGTAAGATGGAGCTCCACCCGCAGTAATAATGAGGTACCTGACTAACACTCGCACTTAGCCATGCATACTCAATCAGCCAGGTGCCTCCATCATCGCCGGAGCAGAGCGTGATCACACACACTCACCCCAGACTATAGAGCCTGCATGCTGCACACCATGAATATTTATTTAAAATACACAGGAAGCTACAGAGCACTTATCACAGATTTACTGTATTTGCACTTGGATGATTGTGTTTTTTATTCCTTATCATTAAAATACTAATAGTGTCTTGCTGTCTCTACTACTTTATTAGTTTCATGACTTGAGATCCAAAAAGGTATCAAAAGACTAAAAAAATATGTCTGAGCTTTGGAAACTATTAAAAAAACTTACTGTGTCTCATGAAGTTTGAGGAAATCAGTTTTCTAAAACAATTTAGCTAATTATATATTTGCACTGAAATGTTTGAATAATGTGAAGACAGAAAAAGATGTGATTTTAAAGAAGCCACTAGACGTGCAAAAGTTGAAGCAGATAAAAGTGAAGTGTTAGAGCTTCTGTAATACAAACACTGAGTAAATCCTACTGAAGCAGCCTTAGGAAACAAGTTGTTCCTCCATTATCCGAACTTGCTTTGTTTCATACTGTTGGGGTCTTTTTAGCAAAACTGGTGTATTTAATTTTGTTTTATGTTTATGGAATCACCAAAATAAACATTCTTTAGGAGAAGTGGAATGTTTTTTCAAAACCAGATAACAATCCAGGCCAGAGCCCTAAATTCATTCATGTGTTGGGATGTGCGAGTCTTTTAAAAAATCTTCTTTGGAGCTCACTACATACAGTATGGCACATTCCAAAGCACTGCAAGCAGGGACATCATAATGTTCATCGGCCATTTGGCCATACTTAACAGGAAAATAAACCAATTCAATTATTAAAAAAAAAAACAAGATGGAAATTACTCATCATTATCACATTTAAAGGCCATTTTCACAGTCAACTGGGGTAAGCCTTAACTATGGATCAGTCATGTGCACTTGGTTCTGTCTTGAGCATCCTTGATTTTCATACCTCTCACCTCTTTATCAGTATATGCAACTTCATGCCATGTTTTCTTGGGTCTGCCCTTTGGACACTTTCCATATACACTGAATCTTTGAGTTTTCTTAATTCATGAATCATCCTCTCATCTCTAAGCATGCCCAAACCATCCGAGTCTGCTCCACCGCACAACTTTTTCAACATCATCAACATATAACATGCTTGGAATATCCTTGTTAGTTCTCGTACAGACAGCCCAGCCATTCACCTCAGCATTCTCATCTCAGTACATCAAATTGTGCTTATTTCTTCAGCTTTCACAGCCCACATCTCACTTGCATACACTAGAGCTGGTCTAACACAGTACTTGGACACAACACCCTTCATGCACAAGGAAACAACTTTGATTAAAATAAAGTCAGAAAGATCCCTAAACTTATTCCATTGGTTCCATGCACCTCTTACTCTGGAGGCAACTGCACTGGCGCAACTTCTTTCAGCACTCAGCATATCTCCAAGACAGCATAAATTCTCACGTTTCAAACCTATGACCTTTGACCTCTTTGACACACTTAACTTGCCTAAGTATCTCTTGCATTCAAGTAGTGCCATCAACTATCCAAAGGAGCCTCCGAATCCACTATGGATCCACAAGTCACAACCAGTGCATAAAACAGAGTTTAGCCCAACATCTCCTCAACACACTCCACAGGGATAATTGGCAATTTACTGGACCAGTACTCTGCCTTTTGGAAACCTTGTCACACATTATTTTCGTCTTAGCTTTATTAACTTTGAGGCCTCTTTCTTCAAGACTGTGTGTCCACTGCGTTAGCTTCTCCTTTAATTTTGCTTCACTATTTGCAACTTATGCCAAATCATCTGCATAGAGGATTTCCCACGGTAAACCCGTTCTAACATGTTTCGTCAGGGCTTCTAGCACAACAGTGAAGAGAAGTGAGCTCAAGATGGACCCTTGATTGAGCTCCTACCTTGACATCAAAATTGTCGCTATAGCGCATGTTGGTTCTGACTCTCATTTTAGCACCAGCATACATGGTCATCACTGCTTCTACTAACCATTCCTCAATGCCAGATTCTCTCAATGCCCACGAGGCCACCTCATGAGGTACCCGATCAAAATCCTTCTCAAGGTCGACACATGCCCACCAAAGTTCTTTACCTTTCTCTGTTTTTCTTGGAGTTGTCTGGCGACAAAGATGGCATCTGTGGTATCTAGCCGGAACCCGAAATGCATCTTGTTGATTCTCACTTTTTGTTGCAATTTCATCTCAAAAACGTGCTTGACAACTTTCATTGCTTGTTCCAAAAGTTTAGTTTGGCATTCCTTAGGGTCTTCTTTGCCTTTAAAATTACTTACTATTTCACTTAGACACCAACTTTGAGGCAAGTTTCCCATAGAAACGACGTTATTGCAGACTTCGGTCAATGTATCCATTACAAAGTTGCTGCATCTCTGCGTCAGAACCAGTTGGGTCAGCAACTTTTCCATTCTTTATCTTGTTTAGAGCTCAACTCAAGAAACTATTTAATAAGTATGTATTTGTCAGACAAACAAAAGCTTAGTTTACTGATATAAGGCCTTTCACAATGCTGTTTGAAAGTAGAGGAATGTGTGGTACTGTATTTTATTTTATTGTGTAAGGGATTTGGGATGACCCTATGCTAAAATATACTGTACATAGTTTTCCCATGCCCAGATTCTTATGTAGACCTGGCCACATGTCCTCCAGCCCAACTCTTGTTTTCTAATGTATGAAGGAGACACGCTTCCTGCTGGCACTACAGACCATCTGCACCCAGAATTGATTGTTACTGTGCTTCACTTCTCCTATTAGAGTACGCCTCCCTTTTTCTATTTACCCTAGCTGGAAAAATAGAGCAACAAGCCAGGAAAGTGGAGCAGGCAACAAACTTTCATTAAGTCTTTATAGTCATTATACTCTTAAATATTTTTAATGTCCCAAAAGCGGAACAAAAACCAAAATGGATGATGGCAAATTACCAGTAATACAACCTGTTTATTTCAGGAGATGTCTTAGACAGTGCTGGCTGACACACCCTGGCCATCAGACCTTACTTTATTCTTTGTATTGTCTAATCTTATTTTTATATTTTTCTTTTTTCTTCCTTCATCTTGTAAAGAAAATTTGAGCTACATCATTTGTATGAAAGCATGGTATATACAGTAAATAAATGCGGTTGTTGCTGTTGTTAAGGTTACATTGCTTCATGTTTTTTGTGTCTCCCCCACCCCTTCCCCTCCTTCCTGGCTCTCTCTCTCTCTCTCTCTCTCTCTTCAGCATTATGTTTTAACTTTGTAAAGCTTGTCAGGGCCAAGTTCAATTCCACTATCCCCTCTTTGTCTAATGTCATTTTGACAGACCATATATCAGCATGTGTTCATGAGGTGTGCATACACAAATACAATGGTTCAGGGGAACTCACTTTTTTGCATGTGGAATATTCAGAAAATAACCAGTTTACCATTTAAGGTTTACACAGTATTGGATTTCTTTTTTGTTAGTTTAGCTGTCTGCTTTCTGTCTCTAACACTTCCTTGTTTTGTGGTTAAACTTGTGGCTTTTACAGAGGTCTAAAGCAATGCTCCTAAACCACTGGGTCACAGGCTGAGGTGGGTGGGTCACGAGTTACAATTTTTTATAATGGAAGTGGGTCATGCAGCTTCAACAACTGTGCTTGATTCTCCCCCTAACCCTCGCTGTGATGATCATTTTAGAATTACCAAGGGGGGCAACCACACAGATACTTGCACTACAATCACTAGGGATGTTGGGTAGTGAAGACAATTACATGGTAAAAAATGGGTTGTGACACCACAAAGGTTGAGAAACACTGGCCTGAAGTTCAAGTAAAAAAGAAAATAAAAGAACTTTACAGTTTAAACATAGTTATAACAATGTAAAAATATCTGATTTAAATCACATTACCTTACAGTATTTCAGAAATGTTTTAATAAGTTAAAAAAAAATCATTAAAAACCATTTAAAGACATTATACTGCAAGTGACAGGGTTTTGGAATTAAACTACAGTTTATGGGGTGCGCTGTGTCTGAATATGGAAACAGCATAAGCAAAAATAAAAGCAATAGGGTGTGTGGCTAAAAGGGTCTGTTTCACAATTAATGGATGAGACGTTGGGTTGTATAAAAAAAAAGTGCACTTTGTAATACCTCATTGGGAATAATGTCTATTGTGGCGGACAACCGGGGCCCTTGCCCAGCTGGGATGCCCCTATAATGGAACGACTGGGGGAGAGAGCATATTTAGGACATTACCTCCCCTGGAACACTAGTGGGCAGCCCCCTGGCTTGTAGTGGGGTCACGGGTTTGGGCCTTGGAAGCTTAACCCTGCTGGGGCCAGTGGCCACTGCCAGGGGTTGCCTGGATTATTGCTGAGCCCTTTGGAGCTGCACCTCTGCCATACCCAGAAGTGCTGCTGGAAAAAGGTCATCGAGCGCCTGGAGCACTTTCGGGTGCCCTATGAAAGGGGCCAGCTGTCACTAGCTTGCCAGAAGGAGTGGAAGCAGAAGAATTAAGAGAGAGAGAGAGAGTGAAAGAAGAGAGGAAGAAGAAAACTGATTTTGTGCTGTCTTTGTACTGTGTTCCTGTTGGGGAGACGAGACAAAAGTGTTTTCCTCATAGAAATAAAATGTGTGCTATGCTGGAACTCGTGTCTCTGCCTGTCTGTGTTGGGTTTGGGGCAGCTGGAGTGCCCTGTAGACCCATTTTTGTTGGGTCTAGGAAAGGATCAATTTAAAAAAAATGAATACCATTGCACTGCATGTTGCTTTTCAGCATTTATCTAATGGATTTTTGCTTATTTCATCCCTTTTTTAGGTAGCTTTCTCTCCTTAGAAGGGCTGTTTGCTTTAGCTATACCGTGTTAGTGATTGTGTGACTATTGAGAGCTTGCCGTTTTTTATAGACCAAGAGTAATGGAGAGCTCCCAACACATCCGGTCTGCTTAAGTCAAACCTAGTGAGCCCCTTTGTGAAGTACTGAGGAGCGATAAGCTGTGTAGGCATCACTTATAATTAGTGCAAAGTTGACAGTGTGTGTCTTAAGCTTAGGGTGCACAAGTGTAGGTCAACCCATAGCAAATCTCTTGAGCCCAGCTCACCCCGTGACAATATTTGGAGTAAAACTTAATACCTAATATCAGATCCCAAATACTGACATTTTAACACAGAAATAACAATATTGTGACCATTACTCTAGATAACGTTTTCCTAGTACTCTTTAGGAAGCAGGTGACATACCTCTGCTGTTCCATTTTATCCCCAAAGTTCCCATTTTGCTTGAAGTCCAAACAGGACTGATGCAGGTGCTTTGGTTGGTAGAGGGCAGAGTAATGGAGTCTCTTGTGGCTAGATTGACTTGAATAAGAAGGAGAATGTGAATGATGCCGATGTCCATTTTCTTCAAAACGCATAGTACTTTAGAGTATTGCTATGATTTGCATTTTCTTTATTTTTTTTATTTGCATTACTGGACTATACATGGAGTTTGGGCTTTTCCAAACTGAGGAATTCAATTTTGATATGTTTTTGTCAAGATGTTATTTTGAAAAAGTTGTAAGGACAGTTCAATACTTAAAGAAATGCATGAAACTGTGTTTTCTCTTGGTAGAGTAATATATTGCTCTACTTTCCCCTATTGTATTATTAATATGTAGCATTTGTCAGAATGCCTAATCTCACAGACTTACCGCTGTTTATAAGTTATTATTATGTATAACTTATCCCCACCTTCCCTTCTATATTTATAACCTCAGGCAATTAGGTGTAGTAAAAAGACAAGCAGAAGTTAAGTTACACATAAAATAATGTATTATTGATAATATTCATAAATAATAACAAAATGCAAAGTACATTTGAATATTGGCAACCATACAACCTGATTAAATGGTGATATGTAGTTCAGGCGGCACACAGACTTGTTAGTTATTTGAAATGTCTCAAGTTAAGACATCATTGGTGCTCAGCTTTCTTCAGAACAGGCCGCAAGCCTATTCAATATGGCTGCCAGGCTGTGCTCTTCATTGTGTTGTCTTCATCATCATATGTTAGTAAGAGAGAGATACTTCTTCATCATCATATGTTAGTAAGAGAAAGATACTTGTTCATCATCAGAGTTTAATAAGAGAGAGAGAGACAGTGTGAGGTTGAGCAAGTAAATTTATAGATGTTCTGTACAACCCCTAAAGCCAATAGGATGTCATGGTACTTAAAGGCCTCTGAGACAAGCCAATTTCAAACAGCCATACCTCAGACCAATAGGGAAATAGAACATCTTAACACCTGCCATCCCCCCAAAACCATTTGTTGAGCTAAAGTTTGCCAGTTAGGCAATCTGGCTTTTTTGTGGAGGTTGCGAGACTTTAGCAGAGAAACACTCACCAAACTGGTTTAAGGCACATCCCCCCAACAATGTCGTAAAATTACAAAGAGACTCATTCGTAAAGGGGGGCAAACATGAAGTAACACTAAATGACATTACTTTGCCTAAATTACAAATAAAGACATCCAAAATATTCATCAAGTTATATGCAAAATCTCACATCACAACAAACAGATAACACCTTTTGTGATGTAACACACACACACAAAGTATCCTGAGCATCTGGACAGAGAGATAAACTGAAAGAGGAGGCAGAATGTCAGGTTAAGTTAAAAAACCTTCTTGAACAGTTGAGTTTTAAGTTGTTTTTTAAAAGAATGAATTGAGTCAGCTGATCTAATTAATTTTGGGAGGTCATTAGAAATTCTGGTTGCTATACAGCTGAAGGTCCTGTCACCTCCAGAGTGCAGGTTATTGAGGGGGCACAAGAGGGCTGTAGTGGGTGAATAGGAGCATAGTGATGGAGAAGGTCACAGATGTTGTCCGGTGTGAGGCCATTTAAAGCTTATTAATAGAAATACAGTATATACTTGATCCTGTAGGACACAGGGAGCCAATGAAGAAGAAGCAGGATAGATGTTATATGCTCGTTGTTGCTGGTACATTTAGCAGCAGAGTTTTGAATTAACTGGAAATGTGCTATAATATTTGATAGGGCACCTGCCAGTAGGGAGTTACAGTTATAGTTTCTCAGCATTAGAAAAGGACAGGAATGAGTGAACACGGGATATGTTACAGTGGTGGAAGTAAGAAAGTTTCTTTGTGTGGTTTATGTGGGTGGAATAAGAAATGGAGGAATAAAAAATGACACCAAGATTCTTTACGTTAGAAGAATGTCTGATGAGATCACCATGAAGAGTGACTGGAAAGTAGCTCATTTTCTTTAGATGCGCTTTAGTGCCAATTTACAGGAGTTTTTTTTAAAGAGTTGCTAGGGGGCTTTGCCCCCTGCTCGCTTCGCTCACCAACCCCCATTTTTGTTTTTCCGGAAACACACTTGTTAAGATTTTTTTTTTCTGTAAAAACAATATTTGTAATCTTTCGAGTCCCAACGTGCTGAATCTTTTTAATGAGGTCAGTGAGACATGTGTTTAATGAATTTGTACCATAATTCAGGATAGGTTTCTTTGTTTGGAATTTCAGCACAGACAAAACGATCCACATCATCAGTAGTTAATAATTTTTTTGCAAAGTAACCAATAAATGCCTGTGAGGTAAACTCCGTTTTTGAAATTCTCTTGACTTCAAAGCCTTACAATATTTACATACTTCAGACGTATCACCTATGTCCATATATTCGATCTCTATTCGGCTTTTCATTATTTCTCTGTGTAATAATATCTCTTTCTTTGTGCTAATGCGATGTTTACTTTCTTTTTTTTGTCATTTTTTTCTGCTTTCATATCCTGTATATTGCACTGTATGTGTTTCGCGCTTAAGTTTTTTTTTGAGTCTTTTGAATTCCAGTTTTCATTATCTCTAACCTGCTCTGCATGTGTTTGACCCCTTGTTTTTTACCTTTTTATGACATTTTACTTTGCAGTCTTTTATTTCTGACATCACTTTATCCTGCTTTTTTTTCAATGACACCTGGCATGTGGTGATTATTTTCCCTTTTTCGAGTAATAATTTCCATTTGCTTGCGCTCCTGCGATCTTTACTTTATTTTTTTTTATATTTTCTAATTTTCCTTTCATATTCTTTAACTTTCTCCACATGTATATCGTGCCAACTATTTTTTTTTCTTCAGCCTTTCGAATTCCACTGCTTTCATAATCTCTAACCTGCTCTGCATGAGTATAGCGACAACGTCCGGATTGGACCTGCTTTTTTTTCCAATTCCACTTGTTCCGGGCTGATAATTACTTTCCTTATTTTCTGAATTTGCACCTAGATTATTCTTTTTCTTTTTTGCCTCTCCAACGCTTTGGGGTCTCTTTTCTCCACGCTGCTTTCTTCTTTGCTTTGTCATCTACGTTTCATTTATAAAGTATTGTCCTTATACGCTTTATATGCACTGAGAGCCCTGGATCTGTGTGTGCTCAAAGCCAAATACGACTGAGTATGTTTGCTGGCTGCCCTTGCTCTTATTTATTTGTATGTAGGGTGTGTCTTGCAAGAATCTCATGTTCTATGTCATCGCGAGATGGTCCTGGGTCAATCTCTTGGCAGAAAGTCTCATGTTTAAGGTCCCCGCGAGACGCTCCGTGGCAATTCTCTGTAGTCTCTTGGGACTTTTAACACGTATCGTCACCTTACTGTTTCTCTCCAGGGTTTTTTTTTATAATAGGGAGATGTTCTATCCAGGTTTAAATTTCACAGAGGCAAGTTGTGAGCTGAGAAATCTTGGATGAAGTTTTACATTTAACATTGAAATGGAGTTGATCATTTGCATAAAAAGGATAACTAAATCCATAGTTACAAATGATATGGCCAAGGGGAAGCATATTAGATACAGAAGAGCAGAGGGCCGAGGACAGAGTTCTGAGGAACCCCTTATGTGACCAGCACTGAGCTGAATATGCTGTTGCCAAGATTAACAAACTCTTGCTTGTCAGTGAGATAGGACATAAACAACTGGAGGGCAGTGCCAGAGATACCCAGCATGTCCTGCATTCTTGATAGTAGAATGCCTTGTCTGACAGTGTCAAATGCTGCACTGAGGTCTGACAGAATTAATATGTTGATTTGTCTAGAGTCTACTTCCATAATCAAATTACTGGTTCCCTGAAGCGGGGCAGTTCCACGGCTGTGCCCTTAAACCAGACTGACAGGGTCCCATCAATTTATTAGAAGTTAAGTAATTGGTGAGTTGGGAGGCTACAACACACTCCAATGTAAGTGAGAGATGTAAAAATGCAACTGTTAAGATTATTAAGATTGTCAGCATCAAGACCAGACTATTTTAACACTGGAGTTACAGAAGCCATTTTAAAAGTGACTGGTACAAAGCTGGAGTCAAGGGAAGTATTTATTATTGTTGTAACAGTTGGGATTATGGCATGAAGGCAGGATTTAAGAAGTGTGGTGGGGATGGGGTCTAGTACAAAAATAGTCAGCCTAATCTTACAAAGCAGGTCCATTAACAAATGCAGATGTGACTGAATAGTTAGAAAATGAGCTTGACAGAGTGGAAAGACAAGAAGAGATATAAGTGGATAATGTATGTTAGTTGAATTATTTTGATCTTCAATTATATTACAGAAAAAGTGGGGGGGTTTTTGACAGACTTCAGTAGTGGAGGTAATTGGGCCAGATGCAGGCTGAAGTAGCTTATTAATTAAAGACAACAAAACCCTTGTGTAATCATGGCCCTTTCTATTATTCTACCATAATGCGTGTTCTTGGCTGCAGTTAGTGCATCCCTGTAAGCCCTGTGATGTTCAGAGCAAGCCTGGATATGCACAGTGGGGTCAGTCTCACATGATATTCTCTCAGGACATTGTCCACCTGCTTTCATAGACTGAAATTCTGAATTGTACCATGGAACTGAACTTAAAGGAAACCTTCTTATGTTTTAAAGGAGCTGTTTTATCTAGTGCTGAATGAAGGGGCTGAGTTATAGTAGTCAACAGGACTATCTAGTGTAGATGGAATAGGGGAAGATCAGAAATGGATCCAATCCAGCAAAGATAAAGGGACAGATATTTTTATGTTTCTAAAAGAGTTTTGATGTTTACAGGTAAGAAGAGGGTGAGGTAATGAGACAGTGAAAGGTACTCCTTTATGATCCCAAATCACTACTTTAAGTGTTGCAGATAGATAAGCCAGATGTGCAGATCAGGTCTAATATATGACCACCAGAGTCGGTAGGAAAATTAACGTTTCCCAGTAAGGATGGGAATTCATTCCTCAGTTTACATGTAGGAATGTTAAATTGGATATTAAAATTGCTAAGAAGAATGAATCTCTGGGAAAGGAAACTGAAGTGGAATAAAAGATCAGTCAGATCAGATAAGAAAGGCCCATTGTATTTTGGGGGACACTAAACAACAATAAGTAAGACAGGGACATATTTCGTTATTAGTTTAAGAGCAAGACACTCAAAAGACAATGGGCAGTCAATTGGAATTCTTTTGATGTTTAACTCCGATCTAACAATTACTGCAACCCCTCCGCCTTGTCTTGAGCTGCCAGCCTCTGAGAAGTAACCATATCCAGATGTAGTCACCTTTGTGAGAGACGTAAAGGCGTTCAGTTTTTGCCAAGTTTATGTTAAGCATATCACATCAAGCTTGGAATTTTAATGAATTCACCAATGCACCAAAGCACCAATGCTTTGCCATTAGGACATCTTGAGTTAAACAATGCAATATTAGCTGATGAGGGTTCATTGTGCACAGATCCATAGCCTGAGATTATTTTAGCATATTGAAAATTTGTCACACTGACACTTATTTCCTAAGCCATGACTAGGGCGGCATATTTCTGAACAAATGCTGTCGGCGAACTTTTCGGTGACAATGACCTGACCCACGATGTAAATATTTTGGGCGCTGCACAGTGCCAGTGTCTTTTAGGACATTCTAGTTCATCATGAGAATATTTCAACATACTATAGAGCAATACTTATCTGATAGTAGCAGAGCACATTTCATCAGGACAGCACAGAAGGTGATACAGGCAGGGTGGGGTGGCGCAGATGAGCGGCGATAGCAAAGCAGTAAAAAATTCAGAAGAAGCTTAGTAGGAGATATTACAAGATGCACATGAAAGATAGCTACCAGAATCTGGTTGTTCCAAATACAACCACATACATATGGTGCTGGGTATTACAAGTGTGATTGCCCCAAAGCCACAAGCCAGGTGGCTGTAAGCATCAGATCACTCCTCAGTCATTCCCAGTTGAAGAAAGTACAGAAGGAAGCGACAGAACTTCAGCATATCCATTACAATCAAGAAGACAGAACATCCCCAGCTCCTAGATCTCCATGCTGCAAAGAAAACATTTTATTACAGCAAGCATCAGGCAGGAACAGGCAATGAAAAGAAAGTCTCATCCAGTGGACCACAGACAATTCGTTTGTCCCCAAGGATGCAAATCCAGTCAAAACAAAGTCCATAAAAATTACTACAAAATTAATACATTTCAAGAAGTTTGATCCATGAACTACACATAGAATAAAAGAAAAAGAAGTGCAAAAACTGCAGAAAGTGTTGTTAACAGGGATATATAAATGTTAACTTGGTTTTAGTTGGGTTGGATTTCAAATCTATAGTGAAAAAGAGTTCCACATAAAAAAAAAAAATTAAAGTTCAGTGCAGTTTGTTTGAGCACTTATTGTAACAATCTTCAGTACAGAGTACCATACAATTCATACATCCAATCTTTTGGGTGAAAACTGGTGCACAGTAATGCACATCAACACATGTGAAGGCGAGCCTTGGCCAGTTTAGGAAGTGAAATCTCCATCCGGAAGCCTCTAAGTTGTCGAGGAGTTGGAGAAATGTCAAATCACCTTGATTAGCCACTCTTGTATCAGCTGGAGAAAATGCCTTGGTGTAGTGTCCTGGAGTGGCAGATCTTCAATTTTAAATTGTAGGTGCTTATATTTTAATTTTTGTTCAAACAAAGAAGACTAACTTAATTCTCTTCCTGAAATGTATTACCTCAAAACAAATCTTTTGCTCAAATAACATTTACAGGGGTAATTAAGGTCAAAGGTCTTCTCTTCCTGAATTGTACCAGGAATCGGTCACTTTAAAACATCTGTGTAAACAAAGCAGAAGACCAGCATAATGCCTCAGGCCGTATTGATTATTTTACAACTTGGGAAATGGAGAGGAATAAAAAGATCAAAAACTTTGAGTGAAGTCATCCATTATAAGGACAGCCAGCCAATCAAATATGTGCAATATCACATGTCCCAAAGCCCCATGTGGAATTTCAACGTAAATATGGCTTGTCTGATGGACCAAAAACAGCGACAAGAAGAAGAAAAGAAGAGGAGATGAGGCGCATTGGACCATTTCATCTGAACATCAGCGAAAGCATTTTATGAATATACAAGTGATTGCTAAGTCAAAAGGGCACCCCGGGACAACTTCCAGTTCTTGGTATTTTCTGTAAACTTTTTCTAAAGACTATATTCAGGCTTTTATTTTCTATTACATCTTTCTCTATTTTCGTAGTATTCATTAACAAATACCATTTTGCTTTTACATTTTCTATACTTTGTTCTTTTATCTAGATTGACTAAAATATAATTTGAAAATTAAGAAACCTGTATGAGGAGTTAGTCACATTAATTGGCTCATAGGTTTATTGAGGCTAAGAGGTCGCTCCTCGAAAGAAAGACAACTGCAATGAAAGTTGGGCACATTGTTTGTCTGGTAAGTGGCATAACCAAAAAAGTTGCGCTTTTAATTGTGTTGTGATGATGCCTGTATGTTTGTCAGTGCTGGTGATAGTAAGTTCTTAAGTAGAGACTCCTATAGAATATTGTATGCGGCACATAGAGAGAGAGAGGTTGGGAGCACGTGCTGATTACAGCGTGTCATGCACCTAGGCATTACCATTATCTAAATTACGATATCTATGTATGAATGTGAAGGGGTTCTAAGTAGAATATTGCATGGTAATGGATGATTAAGCTTTCGTCAGAGGCTTTTGTCTATAGGATCCCTATTCATAGGTGTATCTGTATGTATGTTAATTTTAGGGTGCAAGAGTAGACCAAACTAGTAACGGACTTGGTACATCCCACTGAACCCACAATAATACACTTACCAGATGTGAGTTAGCCTGTAGCTTATGCATATCAAAAGGCCCAACATGCTAGATTTTGCTTTGTAGTTGCTTAAAGAGCTCAGCTTTGTTGAGGGAGCTATTGTCAACCGAAGATACAGTGGAAATAGAAGCTTGTTCCATCCTGTCAAAAGTAATAGGAGTAATGCCACCAGGTCTTTTGTGGCTAGTCTGACAAGTTTGTGGCACAGCAGGAAGCTACAGTTTTGCAAACAGGAACATCATAACTGCAAAAAAGAACATTTCAGCAAGACTAGTTGCAGTGTAAAAGTAAACCTACAGAAAGCCTTGCTGATGTCTGAATCACACTGCTGAAATAAGTCGGTGGATGTGTTGTAACTGGCCTGATCTGCAGAGCTAGTTGGATGAAGCTAGCTGCATTATATTAATTTGGAAGTAAATTTAATAGTAAATTACAGAGCTCCATATAGATAACTATTAAGCTAAATTTAGGGAGAATCTACTAGCACAGAGTATTATATTGCCAAGTTCAACAAATTATTATTTCGGTTCACCTATAACACTTAGTTGTAGCTATTTGTGACGTGTGTGTGTGTGTGCATATGTGAAGGCCCCCTGAGAATGAATTCTTTTAGAATTGTAATCAAATTGTAACCAATATATTCTAATAACCATTGAGAAAATACTGCAACAAACATATTCTGGTAGAAAAAACAAAATATTTAACTTCACGCCAATATACTGTACAAACAGAAAAAAGGTGACTGTAAGACAACCAAATAGTACCCCATGTGGAAAGCTGCTTAAAGAAAAATGAGACTTTCTAGTCTGGCATGAGTGGTCCAAACGACTGTCTTGCGACCTGAGCGTCACTCAACACCTATGCTACTTATCAAAGCAGATGCCTGCTCACCATTCTGCTTCATAATGTTATGAAGTTTTCAAATCAGTTTTCTTTAACTGCTGCATAAATGACTGATAACTTTAAAATTATTAGTCATGTTGACATTGCAGAATTGTGCCCTTTTCCCCCAGGCTGCCACCCATGCTAATCTTATCTACCAAGAGGTTTTGCACATTTCGCGATACAGAAAATCCAGAAGACTGAAGAAACAGATGTTTGCTTCAACATTTTCTAGCAACTTCTGAAAAAAATTATGGAATCCTTACTCTTGGAAGATGTTAATTCAGCTGTTTTACTTTGCTGCAAAAAAAGCAAATAACAGAAAATGACAGAAAACTATTTAACAACTGAACATTCTGGCAAAGTAAAACATACCTCAAAAACATTCAATGAAATTGTTGTAATTGATAAATTTTTTGTTCGGACCAAGTACAGGAAAAAATTATGGAATCAGTCAACGATGAGGAAAACATTATGGTATCAAGTTGTAATTTGCATTTTTAAAACAAATACCTGCACAAGTCCTAAATAGGCCAATTAATCTGCAGTTTATAGAGAGTGCTTGCAGACCTTAACTAGCTGTTGCACGTGACTGGAAACATTGACGGGAAACATGGCCTAACAAATCAGTTGAAACAATGGAAAGGATTATAAAACTCCTTCAAGAAGGTGATCCAACAGAGTATGGCAAAAGATGTTGGTTGTTCTCAGTCAGCTGTATCTAAAATTTGGAATAAGTACAAACATAATGGGCAAGTTGGAAAAGGGAAACATGAAGGTAGACCAAGGAAAACGTCAAAGTGTCAGGAAGTAAACTCAAAGCAATATACCTGGAAAATAGAAAAGCACAACAAAAGAAGGAAAAACAAATGGGCAGGAACAGGAGTCAATGTAAGAAATTGTCTGAAGGAAATGAAATGTACATAAAGAAAAGCCAAACATAAACCATCAGTAACACATAAATGGAAGAAAACAAGGTTACAGTGGACTAAAGAGAAGCAGTCATGGACTGTGGATGATTGGATGAAAATAATAAGTGATGAATCACAAATCTGCCTTCACCAAGGAGATGATGCTGGAACCTTTGTTTGGTGCCATTCCAATGAAACATATAAAAATAACTAAAGAAAACAAGCAAATGATGTTTGAGGGTGACATTGTGATCTGTAACAAGAGTAGGAAGCGGGTTGAGGAGACCCTGAAGAGGTGGAGATATGCTCTAGAGATGAGAGGAATGAAGTTTAGTAGGAACAAGACAGAATACATGTGCGTGAATGAGAGGAAGGTCAGAGGAATGGTGTGCATGCAGGGAGTAGAGTTGGAGAAGGTGGGTGAGTTTAAATACTTGGGATTACAGAAGAGTGTCAGGAGTGATTTTTGGCAGACAGGTACCAGCATAAGTGAAAGGGATGGTCTACAGGATGGTAGTCAGACCAGCTATGTTATATGGGTTGGAGACGGTGGCACTGACCAAAAAACAGGAGACCGAGCTGGAGGTGGCAGAGTTAAAGATGCTAAGATTTTTGGTTAGCCACGTGCAGAGGAGAGATGCTGGATATACTGGGAGAAGGATACAAGGGATGGAGGAAGGCCTAAGAGGAGGTTTATGGATGTGGTGAGAGAGGACATGCAGGTGATCGGTATGACAGACCAAGATGCAGAGGGCAGGAAATTATGGAAACAGATGATCCTGCGGTGGTGACCCCTAATGGGAGCAGCCGAAAGACAAAGAAAAAGACTGATGATATGGGGTTGCATGTCAAGTTAAGGACCAGGGGAGATGGCAATAATTACAGTAAATGCACAGGTGTACATTGATATTTTGTCCACTTTTCTCATTCCATCAGTCGAAACTAGGTTTGGTGATGATGAAGTCATTTTTCAGGATGTTAATGTATCTTGCCACAGACCAGTCAGTCAGTCACTGTCTAACCCGCTATATCCTAACACAGGGTCACAGGGATCTGCTGGAGCCAATCCCAGCCAACACAGGGTGCAAGGCAGGAACAAACCCCAGGAAGGATGCCAGCCCAGCGCAGGGCACACACACACACACCCCCACACACCAAGCACACACTAGGGACAATTAAGGATCGCCAATGCACCTAACCTGCATGTCTTTGGACTGTGGGAGGAAACCGGAGCACCCGGAGGAAACCCACACAGACACGGGATGAACATGCAAACTCCACGCAGGGAGGACCCAGAAATCAAACCCAGGTCTCCTTAACTGCAAGGTAGCAGCACTACCACTGCACCACCATGCTGCCTTTGCCACAGACCAAAGAGAGTTAAAACTTTTCTTCAAGATAGGCATATCTGCTCAATGACATAGGTAGCAAACAGTCCAGATCTCAATCTGTTTGAAAATGTATAGTGGAATTTGAAAAAAAAATGGTCTATGACAAGGCTCCATCCTGCAAAGCTGATCTGTCAACTGCTATACAAGAAAGATGGAAACTGATTGTTGAAGATATTCTTTTCCATTAGTGAAGTCCATGTCTTAAAGAATTCCAGCTGTCATAAAAACCAGAGGAGGTGCAACAAATATTTTTTTGGGATAATGATTCATTAATTTTGTCCTGTACTTGATCTGAAAAAAGGTGCAGTTAATCACAACAATTACATTTTTTTTTTTGAAAAAATGTTTTACAATACCAGAATGTTCAGCTGGTAAATAAAATTGTTTTGTGTCATATCTGTGATTTGTTTTTTGCAAAAATATAAAACAGCTGAATGAACATCCTCCAAGAGTGATGATTCCGCAATCTTTACCAGTGGTTGTATGTTCCATGCATTGTACTATACATGGTCCATCACAATTCCAGTCATTTTCTTTATTGTCTTTATGTAAAATACAGTTGAAATCAGAAATGTACATACACTTAGGATGAATTCTTTAAAACTCACTTTATAACCCCTCCACAGCTTTTACACAAACAAACTATAAATTTGGCATATCATTTAAAACATTTGATTTGTGCAGGGCAAAAGTAATTTTTTCCAACAATGTTCACAGACAGAATAGTATTTCACTTTTTATTGGCTACACAATTCCAGTGGGTCATAAGTTTACATTACTGTGCCTTTACTGTGCCTTTACTTGAAAAATTCCAGAAAATTATTTCAAAGTATATGTAATCTTGTGACCAATTAGACATTTCAGTTCTGATAGCCTAATTGGAGTCAATATGTGGATTGTGGGAAGCAGCCAGGACACAGACAGACATCATTTTAAAGTCCAACAAACGTTTATTTACAATAATATTAAAGTGCATAACCCAGTGCCGCAGCACCAATCACCCCAATAGTCCAGGCCAACACACAATGTCTTTCCTCTCTTCAGGCCGCCTCTTTCCTCTCCCAGACCTCGTCCTCTTCCACCCAACTCCAGCCCTGAATGAAGGGAGGCGGCCCCTTTTATATCCCCCGAATGTGCTCCAGGTGTGCTCCAGCAATCTTCCACCGACACGCCCCAGTGTGGCGGAAATGCCGGCTGCATCCCCGGAAGCACTCCAGGTGTCCCTGCCCCTCTTCCCTCCAGCACTTCCTCCACAAATCTGATTTATCCTTAGGAACAATTTCCAAATGCCTGAAGGGTCCATGTTAATCTGTACAAACAATAATATGCAAATATAAACACCATGAGACCACACATCTGTCATACCGTTCAGGAAGGAGGCGCATTCTGTCTCCTAGAGAAGAATGTACTTTGGCATGAAAAGTGCAATCCCAGAACAATAGCAAAGGACCTTGTGAAGATGGTGGAGGAAACAGGTAGACAAGTATCTGTATCTACAGTAAAACAAGTCCTATATCAGCATAACCTGAAAGGCTGCTCAGCAAAGAAGTTGCCTCTGCTCCAAAGCCACCATAAAAAAGCCAGACTGCAGTTTGCAGTGGCACATGAGGACAAAAATCTTACCTTCAGGAGAACGTCCTCTGGTCTGTTGAATCCAAGATCGAATTGTTTGGCTTTAATGACCATTGTTATGTTTCGGGGGGAAGAGGGTGATGTTTGCAGGCCGAAGAACACCATCCAAACTGTTATCCTTGGGGTTGGGAGCACAATGTTGTGACAGTGCCTTGCTGCATGAGGGACTGGTGCACTTCACAAAATAGATGACATCATGAGGAAGGAAAAATATGCAGATATATTGCAGCAACATCTCAAGAGCTCAGCAAAGAAGTTGAAGCTCGGTCGCAAAACAGTCTTCCAGATGGACAATGACCTCAAGCATACCTCCAAAGTTGTGGCAATGTGTCTTAATAACAGCAACGTCAAGGAGTGGCCATCACAAAGCCCTGACCTCAATCTGATTGAAAATTTGTGGGCAAAACTGAAAAAGCGTGTGTGAGCAAAGAGGCCTATGAACCTGTCCCAGTTCTGTCTGGAGGAAAGGGACAAAATTCCAACAACCTATTGTAAGAAGATTCTGGAAGGCTACCCAAAACATTTGGCTCAATTTAAACAATTTAAAGTCAATGCTACCAAATATTAACAAAGTGTATGTAAACCTGTGACCTACTGGAATTGTGATATAGTCAATAAAAAGTGAAATACTCTGTGAACACTGTTGGAAAAATTACTTTTGCTGTGCACAAAGTAGATGTCTTAAACGATATGCTAAATGTATAGTTTGTTAGTATAAAATCTGTGGAGGGGATATTAAGTGAGTTTTAAAGAATTCACCCTAAGGGCATGTAAACTTGTGACTTCAACAGGTCCATGTCACATGCCTTAATTAGCATATGCAAATAGGAATCTCACTGGGGTCAGTACATGTGACTAATGACCTTGTAAAGTTGTTATAGCTAATATGCCTAAGAGTCTGCTCTACTACTAGTTAGAAGATGCAGAAAAATTTCAACACAAAGTAAATATTCAAAGTTCAAATCACAAGCCCAGCTTAACTGTTCAATGCAGCTTAATTAAAACAATCTTCAGTGTTTTGTTTCCATCACCATACAGTACAAGCATTGCTGCAACATGTAGAGAAAATACTTTATTGACATACAATGCATAATTAGCTTCTATTTTATATTGCAGTTTTCTAGATGGTGCAGGGGGTAGAGCTGTTGCCTCATGGATCAAGAGGTCAGGGTTCAACTCTGATGTCTGTGAAGTTTGCACAGGTTTGTCTCCTACATTTTTGTAACCAGCAGGGAGCGTATGCTCCCAGAGATGTGTTCTTTTAAAATGTGGTCATATTACAACCAATGTATTTTTCCCTAGTAACCATTGTGACGCATGAGTCAGTGTCTTGCACCCAAAAGACGAGACTGAGTCCAAGGGCTTCTGGAAAACTAGCTTTACTCAACACAAAACTGGAACAGCCAGGGTATTTATTAACCACTTTAATATACACAGACAAACACAGCAAACAGTTACGTTATCGGTCGCCCTGCCTTGGTATGTTATTGTCTGTCTACCCCTACCCTTTACACATGTCAGGTTCGTTATTGAATTGGTCTGCTCCCGCACTCTAATAATAACACACACATACACTCTGACCCTAACCACAATAGTGCCCCATGAATGACACAAACACAGCTGGTTAACTTCTAGCACTTTAAACCACACAAGTGCTATAAGAATAACACAACCTTTCACTCACTTAGCACTTCAAGAGACTTACTTATTATCGGCACGAACAACATACAATATTTATATATATATATATATATATATCAGACCTAAATACTAGGAATATATGTTAAGTATACAAAAGCTCAACATCTTTGGTTATATGCAATTTACCAACCAAAGATGTCTTTCTTTATGTACTGTTCCCTACTATTGGGTAGAGCTCTGACCCTCACCTTAATAAACCTCACAGCACAGACAGTATGGTAAACCTCTGGCTGCTCCAGGTGCTCATAAAAAAAACTACTTTATTGCTTCAATCACTCTGCATATAAAGACAAAGTATAGAAAGATAAAAACAAGTTGGTATTTATTAAAGAACAATAATAAGTTATAGAAAATAAGATCGATAGTAAAGTCTGGATAAATAGTCTTAAAAAAGCTTACTGAAAGGAATTAGTGATGTCAAGGATTAATGTCCCAGGACGGAGATGATTTAGCAGTCGGTGTTCATGAAATGCCGTTAACTGATGATCGGATGAAGACTGGTCACACGTGTCTCTGTTTTCTCTTCTGACGTCGCTCTTCCATCATCACCGTTTCTCTTCTGACGTTGCTTTCAGACAAGTCAAGTCAAGTCAAGTTGGGGAGCATGCACTGGTACAGTGCGTTGCCGCACCCACTACATGACAAAACAACCCGGGATCCTGGTTGGCAAACCCCCAGGCAGACACGCGGTCCAGTCCCACGCTCTGGAAATGACCCTCTGTCTGCCACAGCCAAGTGTTACATGGGCGACCCCTTGGCCTGGTCCAGCCACTCGGGTCGCTAACAATGAGGATCTTACGAGCTGGATCACCCTCTGGGAAACGCGCCACATGACTGTAGTGCCTTAACTGACACTCCCTCACAATGCAGGTAATGTGCCTCATTTGGGACTCCATGAGCAACAGCTCATTCGACACACAGTCAAACCAACGGTACCCAAGGATTTTCCGGAGAGACACAGTACCAAAGGAGTTCAGTCTTTGTTTTAGGTCACAGGATAGCATCCATGTCTCGCAACCATATAGCAAATATAGAGTGCCCCACGCCCCTTTCCAGCAACCTCATGACCCCTCATGCTCTCCCAATCTGTTTACTGACTTCATAAGAAGAGTCACCAGAGACATGAATGTCACTGTCAAGGTAAGTAAACCTCTCAATAAGGTCAACCCTGTCTCCGCAGACAGACAGACTGCTGATGGCTGTGCCCAAGAGGTCATTAAAGACCTGGATCTTGGTTTTTATCCAGGACACTCACAAGCCCAGACACTCAGACTCCTCACTCAGTCTCTCAAGCTCCCTGATCAGAGCCTCCTTTGACTCCACGAAGATCACAGCATTGTCAGCAAAGTCAAGATCTGTGAATCTATCTTCACCAACAGAGGCCCCACAGCCGCTGGACCCCACGACCTTGCCCAACACCCAGTCCATACAAGCATTGAACAGAGTAGGAGCAAGACACACTCCTGACGAACCCCAGAATCAACTGGAAAAAACACAGGGGTTCTGCCTTCATTCTGCATAGCACTCACAATACCAGAGTATAGGCCGGCCATGATATCCAGCAACCTCAAGGGGATCCCGCGAGCCCTCAGGATGTCCCACAGGGCAGTTCAATCAACTGAGTCGAACGCTTTACAAAAATCGACAAAGGCTAAAAGGGACTCTGCTGATATTTTTCAGACGAGGCATATTATAAAATTTCATGCTGGGGGTTTCACAACACATGATTGTTGCATGCACCCGATTTGCTGGCTGTCAATATGATGGATGAATTTTGCTCAAACTCTTTAATCTATCTTTTCACAAATAATAAAGTTTTTTGATGTTGCCTAGTACCTACTGGCATGTCTTCCTTTCCTAGGCTGTAAACTAATTTAGCAATAGGTTGCCCCAGATGTCCATCCATAAAGTAATCTTCCTTTCCCAGGCTGTCAACCAATTTGTTTGAACAACTGTTATAAAAGTAAGGTATAAGGGAAGAGGATATGCTTTTGAAGCTAACAATGCCTATACAAGTGTCCAGAATCTGAATTCATCTTGTTGGGATTGAGCAAAATATAATGAAAATATAGAGAAAAATTTGCAGATTTTATCCATCATAACACTTGGTGCCCTTCTTCAGTCAATAACAGGTAGTCCTCCTTGTCAGGTTGGTCCAACAGCTGTGGATCAGTGGCTGGGATTGGGTCATCCTGAAGAGGAGGCGACAGAAAAGAAAAATGTGTGCCAGGTCAGTGGCCAGATTAAAGTACTCCCTGCATCAACTCGCGGCCATAGGACGCATTATGCAGCAAGGCTGCAAACTCGTAGTCGCCTCTGTCACTTTCGTTTTTTGTTTTGGAGCTGGCCTTGGGGGTTCCAAGTGGGTCTCATACCACAAAGGTAATACTAGAACATATTTTGTATAAAAACAATATTATTTAACTTGCCTTTAAATGCTGCATTCACTCCCATATACAGATGGGTGAAGGAAGACTGTACGATAGTATGACCATCTTTGGGGAGTCACATGTGTTAACAATCGTTCTGTATGACCATCTTTGGGGAGTCACAGGTGTTATTCCTAGGCATGGGTAAGAGGGGATGTCTTCAGTATGTCCATAGGAAAGACCTCATAGACTTTTGTAGCCTTAGACCAGTCTGTGTGTTCTGAAATTACCCACTCAATTAGAACACACCTTCTTATTGTGTTAGTTTTCCATTGGTTTCCGTTAACCATATGTTGACCATTCTGCTTACCACTGCGACATTAGCTTTCCCCATATGTGCATTAGTTAGTTAGTTAAACAATTTGTTGAACATTACTAAATATTACACAATGTTCCATTTCCCCCAATTAACCTTTACAATACGTTCTCTGCTACTGAACCTGTTAGTCAAAACATTTTTAATATTTTCAGTCTCCTTCAACTTCAGTGCTTAAATTACTATAATCTCCAGTGTACTGCCCATGGCTTCAGTTAAGCACCTTAATAACCTAGTGTAACTTAATGCAGTAAAAGTAGTTTGTGTATAAGAAGTTAGGCCCAAAAATCACAATGATGCCAATTAATTCAGTGGGCTTCTTTTGAAGTGATTTTACTAGTGTGGAAATGTGAAGAATGTCATTACACACAGTCATGTCATGGCCATCTCTTCTGTAACAATGTCATCTTGAGTCATTCTCCACCATGTATTCACATTCTGCGTTCAGCTGTGTAGTCATATTTTATCTTTAATGATGCTATCTTGTTGTGTCTTCTACATTTGAGCCTTTAAAAACACTGGCTTTTCACAATGCAATGTAGGTTCATTCCATCCTCCTACACTGAACCTCAGAAAGCATTGCTTATATGTTTATTTATTGTTTACTAGCTGAAATACCCAGCGTTACCTGGGAGGACAATAAAGTGTTTTTTTTTAATTGTTTGAGAAAAACATAATTAAAAAAACTTACAACTTTAAAAATAAAAATAAATTAACAAACAATGAAGACTCACTAATGCGCTTGTCTTACAGTCTTGTGTGTATGTTATCATCCACTTGATGCTCGTAACTCTATTTAATTTCAAAAGCAACAGGGGCGCTGTGGTGCTGAAACATAAAGAATGCTGGCAGTCACCTCCAGTTCGCCCTCTGGTGGTCGTTCCGAGTGTCAACTGGATGATAACATGCATTCAAGATCGCAAGATCAGCCCACCCCTCCCTACACAGAAGGGGGTGGGTTAGGGTTGATTTCACCCTACAGTATTTTTAGTCGACCAATGAGAAACATGTGTACCAAGTTTCATGAAAATCGCTCCAGCTGTTCGGACGTGATGCTGGAACATACATACACATATTGACTTTTATATACAGTATATAGATAAGATCTGATTGATGGTATTGCTATTAATGTTTGAACATTGTTACATTAACTCATATTTGCAGTGTACATGGTTTTGTGATAAAGTAGCACAGAGAAATTGTCACTTATGCCAGATGGCTTTAAATGATGCAACTGCTTAAAGAAACAGATGTGATCAGTTTGCTTGGTTTATGTATTTTGGAGGTTTTTTAGAAATCACATATATGAAAAATAAATTGGACACTTTCATCATTAATTAGATTTGAGCAAGATTTACGGTCTGACACACACAGAACACATTCTGCAGCTATATGAGGTGCGTGTGCCCGTTGCAATGGGCAGGTCACTTTTACGAACTGACACACATGTTGTCATCATATATCCCTTTGTACCCTTACTCAAAGAACAAAGTAATCTAAAGAAAGAAAAGAAAAACAAGCGATCAGGCTAACAATAGTAAGCACACAGCGTCTAACACCTTTTGTCTGTGTCTTGAATGTTTGTTTTGTGACCTGTAAAAGAAAAGATAGCAAAAGCATTTCTATTTAACCACAATGAGAAGTTAAGCAAAATGACGCCTTTTATTGGCTAACTGAACAGATTACACTATGCACGCTTTTGAGGCAATTCAGGCCCCCCCTTCTTCAGGCAAGATGCAATATAGAAACTGGAATTGCCTGTGTTTATATACACACCAGGACAGATACAGCACTGGAAAACCTTTATCGGGGGGGGGCCGGCCGCGGGGGGGTCTCTAGGCAGATTCATTTAGCAGGAAAGAACGATGTATAGTCAAGATCTTTTGATAAGATAACAGTCCAGCAGAGTCTTTTGAAGTTTTTCATGAGTTTTCCATACAATGTGGATCAGTCAAAGAGATGTAAATACCAGTTCTGTTGACCAGTTTATTACATTAGTATTAGCATTCAGCATTAATTATATTGACCATTAGCTATGATTAACTACAGAAAATACAACCATTAGCTATTTCTTTTAGTTGTCTGGTTAACCCACCATTAAGCTCAGTTAAATTTTATGGTACATTTCCTGCTGACCATCAGCCTTTTTAGCCTCCAATTAGAGTGCTCAATATGCAGCTCTCAAAGAAAAGTGACAGCTGGTTATTTTATCCTTTAGACACACTTTAGTTTCGTCAATTCTGTATGTATTAACTACATGAAAAAGCTGGCTCACAGATCACAATAACTCCTTGATTATTCAAGGTTATTTTATATTTCTGACCACACATAGTATATTATGTAGTACCAGAATAATAATAATAATAATAATAATACATTTTATTTATTTGTAGGCACCTTCCTAAACACTCAAGGACACCGAACAATAGACAAAGCGCAGATTATAAACAAAAGTAAAATACAGAAGTTAAAATCAGACAGAGCAATTGTAATCAAAGAGAAAAAGCAGTCTTAAACAAATGAGTTTTAGGTTTAGATTTGAAAAGTGAAAATGATTCAATATTTCTAAGCTCAGATGGTAGTGAGTTCCAGAGCTGGGAAGCAGAGCAAGTGAATGCTGTCCTCCCCATAGTGGTAAGACGGACAAAGGGGACAGTCAAGTGGATGGAGGAAGAGGATCTAAGGGTACGGGAGGGAATGGCAACATGGAGGAGGTCAGACAGATATGGAGGGGCAAGGTTGTAGATAGCCTTAAAAGTTAGGAGAATTTTGAATTGAATTCAGAACTGAGCTGGAAGCCAATGAAGCTGCTGCAAACGGGAGTGATATGGTGAATAGAGGGGGTTCTAGTAATGATGAGGGCAGCTGAATTCTGGACCAGTTGAAGCTTATAAAGAGGTTTGCGGGAAAGACCAAAGAAAAGGGAATTGCAATAATCCAGACGAGAAGTGACAAGGATATGAACAAGGATAGCATTGGTGTAGGGATTGAGGGAGGGGCGAATACGTTGTTGTGATTTCTGCTATGCAAACAGTAAGGGAGGAGGGTGGAAAGGAAGCAGTAGGTTTGGTAGTGAGATAGAGCTGGGTGTCATCAGTATAACAGTGGAAGTTAATGTTATATTTATGGAAGATATTGCCAAGGGGAAAGAGGTAACAAATGAAAAGGAGGGGCCCCAGGACAGAGCCCTGGGGCACACCTGATATAACAGCGGTGGGTTGGGATGTGAAAGTTTTAAGCTGAACAAATTGAATACAGCCTGAGAGGTAGGATCTGAACCAATCTATTGGTGTGTGGGTAATGCCAATCGAAGATAATCTATTGAAAAGAGTAGTGTGACAAATAGTGTCAAAGGCTGCTCTCAGATCAAAAAGGATGAGAATAGTAATTAAATGAGAATCAGCTGCCATAAAGAGGTCATTAGTAATTTTTATAAGTGTCGTTTCTGTACTGTGGAGGGGATGAAAACCACACTGGAACTGTTCATACAGATTATTTTGAGATAAATGAGAATGCAGTTGAATAGCAGCTATTTTTTCAAGAATTTTGGAAATTAAGGGTAGATTAGAAATAGGACACAAATTACTGAAATTAGTCGGATCACCCCCAGGTTTTTTCAGTATTGGGGTTATTGCAGCAGTTTTAAAAGATGAAGGAACAGTACCAATAGTAAGAGAAGAGTGTGTTATAGCAGATATAAGAGGGACCAGAGAGAGGAGGCAGACTTTGACCAGAACTGTAGGGAGTGGGTCCAGATGACAGGTGGATGGCTTAGACTTACAGGCAAGGTTTGAGATTTCTGAGAAGGTAGGAAGCTGAAAAGAGGAAAATGAGTGAATTGGTGGGTGAAATTCAAATGAAGCACTGGAGGAATCCATACAGAGAGATGAATCTTCTGGATTTTTTCATTAAAAAAGGACATAAGGGAATTACACAATTCAGTTGAGTAGAGGTGAGAAGATAAAGAATCTGGGGGTTGTGTGATATTGTTAAGCAGTGAAAACAATGACTTGGTGTTTCCTTCATTGGAAGAAATAATGAGAGTATAATAGTTAGATTTAGTTTGGGCAATACAGTCCTTTTAATAAAGTATATTGTTTTTGTACATCTCTTTGTGAACAAAGAGTCTTTTGAGAGCCTTTGGCTTTCAAAAGCCGAAGTTCAGGCGTGAACCAGGGACCAAAAAAGGAGAAAGAAACAGATCTAGTTTTTAATGTGTTAAGAATACCATTAAGTCCAGTGTTCTAGTGTGAGACCAGTTCTTCACGAGTGGATAAATTATCAGTGTCTATAAGGGAATCAATACTAGAGGAAAAGAGACTAAGTTAATATTCTTAATATTACGGAAAGACATGAGACGGGAAAGCTTAGTGTTGGATAGTGCAAGATTAACATTGAATCAAATAAGAAAATGATCAGTTATGGGGAGTTATTCTGCAGTACAATCAAGCGGGGTAACTCCAGAACAGCAAATCAAGTCCAAGATATGTCCTTTGGAATGAGTGGGGACATCAGTATGCTGCTGGAATCCAAAAGGCAGGATCTAAAGTCTCTAGTAATAGGGACATTGATATTATCCATATGTATATTGAAATCCCCCAGAAGTATTATGTTTAATGAAACAGTAGATAAGTGTGTAAGGAAAACAGCAAAGTCGTTCAGAAAGTCATTGTTTGGTTTAGGGGACTGGTAAACAGTTGCAATAATAGTAGGAATAGGTCCATTTAATTTACATACAAGAGATTCAAAAGAACTGAAGGCAGGAACAGACAACGACAAGACTTTCCATTTTTCACGATACATTAACGCAAGACCTCCACCACGGCCAGAGCCACGGGGTTGAGAGATGTAAATAAACCCCAGGGGAGTTGATTCGTTATGTTGGGAAAAGTCATGGGGTTGTTGCCATGTCTCAGTTAGACAGAAAAAGTCAAACTTACGATCAGTGAGGAGATCGTGGATGAGAGGCCCTTTGCTCGTGAGTGAGCGAATGTTCAGCAGACATGTAATTAAACAGTGTAAGGATTCACTGAAGTTAAAACACCTTTATGCATAAAAAAAATAATATTTATCTATATTTAGAACCCACTACCTGCATATATCTGTATTTAAACACACCAGGCACAAGTTCTCATTATGACATTTATTTATTTTTAGAAAGAGTGTACAAAGTTCAGACTGTGAAAATGGTAAAAGTGCACTAAAGAAAAACATATTAACAAATTTCATACTAACCATGATGAACTGAATTTACAGGAGTTTAATTACAGGCATTCCAAGCATCCTTTCTTATACATTCTTCCTTTTTGAACTAGTCCTTGTTAATTGTTTTATGACTTAATGATAGAGAGAAAGAAAAGAAGGCAAGTACACTCCACATAGCCACAGAATCTGTTTCAATTATTTTACAATCTTTGAACAATGGACACAACAGGTCTAGAAGTTACAGAATTAGTTTATAGTTTGAGAAAGGAAGAACTACTGAGGTACTTAAAAGATCAAACACTATGTTCAGAGTCATTTGTCATTGGGATAAAAGAATCAATCAAATGCGTTTAATGTCACAAGTCCCACAATTCCAAATGTGTATTTTTAACATGAAAATGGCTCATCCAAGGGACCAAAGAGATGATGACAGAAGGGCAATGACACAGGAAGCAGTTGTCAGGAATCAAGAAACATGAGACCATCTGATTTGGACATCAAAAAATTATATGAATAATACCCATCACGAAATCAAATGCTGCCTAGAACAACATCCACCCCGTAACATTTATGATTTTCAGTAAGCTTTTCTATGACTATTGTGGCAGACAGCCGGGTCCCGTGCCTGGCGGGGACGCCCCTTCAATGTGTATTCAGGGGAGGCAGCCCTGGACGGTGCAGTGCCTCCCCCTGGACGCTGGATGGCCGCCCTGGGTTGGAGCAGTGCCTCAGTCTCTTATAATAATAATAATAATAATTCATTAAATTTATATATGCAGGGCTTCATGGGAGATGGAGTTCTCCACAGCCCTATTGGGATCTGGGGTGTCCGCCAGGGGGCGCAGCATGGGTCCCTGAGCCCAGCTGGATGAATCTTCATCCCCACCCAGGAGTGCAAACGGAAACAGGTGATCGAGCACCTGGAGCACTTCCAGGTGGGCCATAAAAGGAGCCAGCAACCACCACTCAGCGGCCAGGGTCTAGAGGAGGAGGTCAAAGCTTGTGGAGGAATGGTGGTGGAAGAGAAAGAGAGAGAGAGAGAGAGGAGTGTTTTGGTGCTGTACTTTGTGGTTTGGGACTGTGTTGTGGCTGGGAGAAACAGGGAAGACGTGCCCTCCAGCTGAAGAAAATAAAACATTATTTTTATACGTGCCTCCCGTGTCCAATCTGTGTCGGATCGGGCGCAATATAGCGCCTTTGTTACACTATTTATATCCAGACTTTGCTATTTTCTGTTATATTTTCTATCTTCTTCCATTTGGTCTTGTTATATGTTAACAAATACCACGTTGCTTTTATATTTTTTATACTTTGTCTTTTGTATAGAGTGATTGAAATAATGAGAGGGTGCCTAGTGTGGGTAAAGATTGCTGTTTTCTTGTCAAAGCTTTTGAAGTCATTCCTGAGGTCATTCCTCAGTAATTAGAACAACTGTGGTAAAAGAAAAATGTTGTTAGGTTGGTATGTGGCATTTAACCAAAAAGGTTGCACTTTTATGTGTGTTGTGCTGACACCCACATCTAGTGCTGGCAATAGCAAGTCCATGTGAAGAGAATCAAATGTTGAATATTGCAGAGTGACTGGCAATTGTCACCACTCAAGACTTTGTCTGGATATGATCTGTGTGTGTGTAGGTGTTTGTGAATGGTTGTGTGTGGGTGTCTGGGCTTGTGTGTGTCTGTCTATGTATTAACTAAAGCAGATCCGAGTCGATTACAGTCACGCTTGCCGTTGATGCAAGGAACATTATAAATGTAGGGAACAGGATTTCTTGGCCACTAATTTGGACACCACCCTGCCTGACTGCTGTGTTTGTGTATAGGAGAGTGGCAGATCCCACTACAATAAATAACCATGCTGTTCCTGCTTCAAGTGGAATAAAGTTGTTTTCGGTAAAGTCCTGAGGCTCAGCCTTGTGTTTTGGGGTGCAAGACAGGGACTCACATGTCACATATATATAAAATATAAATCTCTCTATTATAATCAAAAAATCCTGGGACAAGACAAGACTTTTTGAAGATGAGGCAAGACTTTCTTGGAAGATGTTTTCAAGTCCCGCGAGTTGAGACCTCAGCCATGAGATTTTTTATTTCATCACGAAGGGTTATTAACAGTAAACATGAGTACACAGGCAATCCTTGGAGCAAGAAAAGATGAAGTCAGATGAATTAATGCCAAAAATGTTGATCGGTTACATGGCAAATTGATTAAATGTGTATCAATAAACTATGCTGAAACAGTTGGTGGTGTTCGTGCGGAAGACGAAAACATCAACTTACAATATCCCGAAGAATATCTACAACCGTTAACACTGTTTGGTCTTCCACTGCACGAATTACTGTAGAAAGAAGGATGTATCCAAGAAAGGTAATGTAGAACATCTTCAGGGGATAACATTAGGCAACAAAGGAGATCTTGATATGCCATTCGTATTAAAACATTTTCCTGTTAGAATAGCTGTTGCAAAGACAATTAACAAATCTCAGAGCCAAACAATCGAAAAGGTTATTCTATTTAATAGAGAGAAAGAAACAAAATTGAATCACGTGCAGTTATACGTTGCGTTGTCACAATGAAAGTCCAAACACAGAATCAAAATTCAATGCAATATTGACAAAAATTTATTTAAAAAAATAGTTTTCACTGAAGTTTTACAGTAAAAGTGTAAGTTTATAAAGTATTTGCGTGTTAATTTCAAAGTCAAACAGAACGAAATTGTATTATCAACGAATAACTGTAACGCAACATGAAACATAATTTACATTCAAATTATTACGTTTTACTCTTTTTTAATATGGTTAATTACTCTCTGTAATGTAAAATAGTTCTTTTATGCATATGTAATAATTCCCATGAAAATAAAAATCTGTTTAAATTGTACAACCCACATCTCCATACGCGAGCAACAGAACCACAAAGAGGCTAGCGTGTAGTGCAAGCACGGGGGATGGCAAGCAAAGTGAGCAGGGAAAGCCCCCTAGTTATTAATATACAAATTATAATAGATTTTTATATTTATAAAAATTATAAATGTTATATCAATTATAAATATATACATTATTATAACAAAATTTATTATAATATTATCTCAAAATAAAACTTTTTGCTACTCATTGACAGCTTTCAATATTTTTAATTATCCCAAATTTTGTGATCTGTTCCCTGCAGTAAGAACCATAAACTCATGCATACAAAGTATGAATGTACTTTTTTTCACTATTTCAACAAATGTTTTTAAAACAGTCTTAACTTGGTGACGCTGCAAGTTGATTCTCTTGTCTCCTAGCTCCTGAGGCTCATGTTTGATTCCTTGTTCAGTCCCTCTGAGTGTGTGGCTTTGTAGAGTGGATGCTTCCAGTGATAAATAGTCTCACGATATAGCATCGCACGCAACAATGGTGGACTTCGTCGCAGTAGTCAATACTTGGGTAGAAATGAAAAAAGTGAGTGGCTGTGAGCTATTCAAGGTGCCTGACATTTTTTTTAGGTTGAAAAAATCCATCAGTCCAATCTCTGAACCTGATCATAGCAGCCTGCAGATTGTTGGGGCACATTACAGCTGAAAAAAAAACATCAGCCCTGGAAGGTGCAAGCAGACTTATGTAAGAGATATACTGTACTGTATATCATAGCTGGATTTAAGCATGAGCTAACAGCCCAGGAAAGGGCCCAGCAAACTACTGGGTTCCTGAACCTTAGATGTATGAAAAAATGTATGTAATTAAAATTTAAGAAAAAATATTTGTTTTTAGTTTTTCAAAGTATTCCTGCTGTTAGAGTGGCTGATAAGTATCTTATCTCTGAGAACTCACCCAGCAATAGCCGCGCACACAGTTATCCCTGTGTTTATGCATGTCCAGTGAACTGCAGGCAGTGTAGCAGTTGGAACAGTACAGTATTTGCAGCAGTAGGAAAGCTGAATTCAGGCTCAGAGCGTAAGGCATCTGAAGAAGACACAGTAGTAATTTAAAATGTGTGTGAAAATGAGATTCTTCAAAAATGGCCAGTGATAGCATTATAGATTCTAGTTCTACTATTAGTGAAGCATGCAAAAGTGATGATTTTGCTCATCTGGTAAGATAGGATGCCACTTTTGAATGTGTGTAGAGTACCAAGACTTTTGGGAAACTTTCGAAGCTGCAGTTTAATGGATCTCCATTGCAAAGTTTCGATCCTTTCATAAGTTAAAGGCATATTAGATGTAATTGTGACTGAGCCCAACAGACCTGCAAAGCAACTAAAACACCTACACACACTGAAATCAAATCACAGAGTGAACATGTGGCCTGATGTCAGTTATGGCAAGCTACTGTTTTTTTTTTACTTGCTGTACATCAAAGAGAAATTCTGAAGCCTACATCTCAATGTACTAGTCAACAAAACCTTTACATTAAACACATCCTGGATTGTACATTAATCAGGGGTTTCCATGTTGTTAACATCAGCTTACCTGTCACTTCGCACAGTAGTTGAAAATAAAGTAATTGTTTGAGGCGTTGTTAGAAAGAACAGGAACAGCACAGTTATTTATTGTAGCGGGATCTGCCACTTCCTATACACAGACTCAGTAGTCATGCAGGGTCGTGGCCAAGTTAGTGGCCAAGTAATACCGTTCTCTGCATTTACAATGTTCCTTGCATCACCCATCGATGGTTGGTGCTCATAGTGCAACCTCAGTCTTTTTGGATTTGTTTCCACGGCGAGCTGCTACAGCACTGGGAGCCTGCGGTTACCCCAATGACTGATATACTGTCTGTCTTCCACAGATCACTCTTCAGGATACTGTTTGGCGTGTCGTCCTGTTAGGGGGAGCCCCAAAAGAGTTTAGAAACCTTGACAACATAACTGACAAGAATGTTGTTGCTGGCAAATTGCATCATTTGGAAAGGTCGTTTGACAATAAAATGTCAAGTACCTGTTAAATTATGGAGCTGCTTACCAAACAACAGGAATTGTACTAATAACTTGACAAAAGTGCCCAGCGTCTGTAAACTGGCAAAAACCTGCTTTTTTGAAAGCTGAAAATACATGATATTGTGAAAATAATTAGGTGTCACAATAATGTTTTCAATTATTTTTTCCTCGGTCACCCTCTCTTTTTATCCCTGTCTCTCTCTCAGATTACATAGTTGAAGGATCAGACTCCATTTGTTTTTAATATTTAACAAAACATAATTTGCTCTAATGGCTATTGGGTATAATTTTAGGCTTGGCATTAAATACTCTGCCCCCCTCTTCTAATAATCTCAGATGCTGTTTCTGTGGATTGTACTGCTATCCATACATCAATTCCATTCTTTCCCACTAACAGTAGTTCTTGTGTTGTGTCTATTCAAGTTTAGGTGCCTTCCAAGCTTTGATGTTGCATACTAGTTTTTTGATTTTTCATAACACTTTCATGACAGTGGTTTAAGACCAGCTGACCCCCCCCAAGTCCACCCCACAATATATAGATATAATTGGCTATTTTGGTTAATTGATTAAATACAATAAGGTTATTGGTTAATTGATTAAATGCAATAAGGATTATACAATTTTACCACTATGCCAGTGGTCTTTGGTTCCAACCCAATGTTGCTCTTTTAGGCTGCGCATTGTTCTTGAAAGGCCACACAAGTTGAAGATCATGTGACCATTGCAGGCTTGTCATTTTTAATGCCTTACCTGCAGCTGGCATGGAAGTTGTCTGTCTGCATGGTGGAAAGTCCCTCATACTGTTGGCAGCTCATCATGATGTCATCCCAGGGCAGATGTAATTTGTCAGCACCATTGCATAACCCTCATTTTGAAGTCACTGCCCTCAGCTGTAGAGGCTTTAGGGAAATTACCTACTGCATATGAAAAATAAATCACAAACACTTTAATCAGTGATCAACTCTGAGCAAGGTTTATTGCCGTCACCCAAGGCACACACCCTTTGCTTTAGGGAAAATTATCTTTAGAAGCCTACAACACACTTTCAAATTCCTCATAAAAGCCTATCTTTTTGACTTAGCTTTCTAAATTTGTGAGCATTTATTTTTGGTGTCTTTATTTACTGTACATATGTATACTGTATATAAACTTTACATATTAGGTGTATTTATGGAAACTGTACAGCACTTTGGCCAACTTCTGTTGTTTTTAAATTTGCTTTATGTAATAAAATTGACTTGACTTGTAGCTGAGTTGACACTGACATAATTTATCAAAATGTCTCGATGCATGTTCAATAATCCAGGTAAGGAAATTCTAGAAAGTTGATTCTATTCATCTGGACATAGTTTTCATAGTTTCATCACTCATCCAAGTGACTTTCTCAGTCTCAGTTGACTGCAGGTTTCTCCAACCTTATAAACAGTACGTTGGCCTAATGACCGAACTAGCACCATTGACTAACAATGGGCCATGTGATCAATGATATGCAAATTATCCATTGATCAATGGCCATGATGAGTACCATTCACAGAGAGTTGGGGAATGGCTGCAATCACCGCATTGTAAGATGGTGAGAGATGTACCCTTAGGCCCCCTCCTCGGTTCAGAGATGGTCATCCCTTTTTCATGTAAATGGCCTCTTTGACTCCTCGCTCAAACCAGCATTCCTCCCTGTCCAGGATGTGCACATCTTCGTCACTCTTATCACTGAAAGTGTGACCACTGTCGTGTAGATGTAAATAGACTGCGGATTCCTGGGCTGACAAGGTAGCTCTTCTGTGTTGTGCCATCTGCTTCGGAAGTACCTTGTTTTATTACAGTTTCTTGTCATAAGATTACATCACTCTGTATACTTTTCTTAAACATTATCTGACTCCTACATTTCTGTGTTTTTGCCTAGTCACCAAAATTTTCTAATGGCCTGATAAACATTGATGTGTTTCTAATGAATATAATTGCCCCATTATGGGCCACCATTACCTTAACCCAAAAGGCATATCAGCCACCTGTCACAATCATGCCCTCTGACATGTAAATTCTATCAATGTTTATTTGTGCTTAATGAGCACAAATAATCTCCTAATGGATATGACTACTTTTTCCACCATTATCTTGTGACCTAAGAAATATATTGCTGCCTTCTAGCCACAGGAGCGTCCATCTCTTATTTACTAGGCTCATTCCAAAACCTTGCAAATATTGGTGGCCTTCCAGAAAGTAGAGAAAAGGTATAGGCATTAGCCATTAATATTTAACTCTTACTCTGCATGAGGCTATCGACTTACACTGCATAAGGCTATTGATTGTACTCTTTACATGCTGAAGCTACTTATTGCAATATATTATTCAATTTATAATTTGACTAGCAAAATACCCGCGCTTCGCAGCGGAGAAGTAGTGTGTTAAAGAAGTAATGAAAAAGAAAATGAAACATTTTGAAAATAACGTAACATGATTGTCAATGTAATTGTTTTGTCACTGTTGTGAGTGATGAGTGTTGCTGTCACATATATATATATATATATA
>JANRMT010062791.1:242684714-242724180 GCA_026402145.1 Polypterus bichir lapradei | reverse complement strand
TACTTTGCCTTCAGTGTGCCATTACACTGCAGCTCAATCACCTCCATCTGAATCTGCACAAGTGCAGTTTCCACATCGACGGGGGTTGCGAAACAAGTCAAAATTCTTTTTTTGTTCTTCAAAGTCACCAAAGCGCCGTGCGAACTCAGTGCGCAGTGCGCTCAGTTTATCAGCAAAGTGCGTATTTGGGAACACCGTTGTGCCGAATTGGTTCAACATTACTTGGCAACAGGGAAAGTGGGGCAAGTTGCACTGGTAAATTTGTGTCTCCGATAAAAGCAGCTTCACTTGAAATCACTTTGTGATTGTGCACGGGTAAAAACGTCTGCTGAAGTGTCAGATTCTTCTTTAACTCTTCTGCTTTCTGTATCTTCTGCATTGCATTCAGGTCTTTCAGGTTATCCTGATGTTTTGTCTCATAGTGCCGTCTTAGATTAAATTCTGTAATTACAGCCACATTAGCTCCACAAATGAGAGACACGGGTTTACCGGCAATGTCAGTAAACATATACAAAGCCTCCCATCGGTTTTTAAAGGCTCTATTTTCAGAATCAACTTTTCTCTTCAGCATTGTGTGGGCTAGCTTCGCAATAACTTGCAGCATCATAAGCTAGACTTGATTAACGCGGTAAGTGTTCGGCAAGGCAGCTGAAGCGCTGCATTATGGGATCTGTAGTTTATTGTGTTACCAGCGCTTCATATACTGTAACCGGGCCATTAATAACAATAATACAGTATATAAAATGATCTCGCGGGCCGGATATAATTACACGCCGGGCCGGATGTGGCCCGCGGCCCTTGAGTTTGACACATATGGAATAAATAGAACTTGAAAAGATATATTTTTTCGTACATCGAGCCCACGTGCTATTGTGGTTTTGCCTGCATGCCTCAATAAGTCACCCTCCCCTCGCTCTTACTTTTTTACCGTTCATCTAATGAATACACTGAGTATGGCTTTACCAAAACAATCATTGATGGCGAATAAAGTATCCATTATTCGAGTATGTAGATCGGGGTACATATACATATATATATACCCGCGTATCGCAGCGGAGAAGTAGTGTGTTAAAGAAGCTATGAAAAAGAAAAGGGAACATTTTAAAAATAACGTAACATGACTGTCAATATACAGTAATTGTTTTGTGAGTGTTATTGAGTGTTGCTGTCATCAAGGACTTGATTATCATTATTTCTTTCAATCAGGTTCGTATTTGTAGGATGTGTTGTGTTCAAGTTACATTCCGTGTTTGTCAATCGTTGTAAAGATAACAGGTTTCATTCATCGATTCGTTTCTTACTGCATCAATAAACAGCTCGTCTTCTTCTTTATCTGAGACCTGACACACTGCATGCACGGGTTTTTTTTTTACACTGTCTTCCTTTAGCGGGACATTGACTTTTTCCACCGTGTGCTTTGTTTCCGCAGTAGCTGCACTTATGAATATGCTTGTATGTATCAGACGCTTCATATTTTTTTGCTGCCTTTTCAATTGTGTAATTCGGTTTTTGTTCAGCGCTCTTTAGAACTGTTGCTTTTTGTCTGTGCACTGCGTCAGTTCAGGTGAGCCGCTCGGTGTTCTTGCATCGAAGTTTCCCAGCTGTGCTGGTGCCATGTCGTGCTATGTCCATGGCTGTATTTAATGTTACCGAAGTCCCGGCACTTAAAACTTTCTCTCGCAGTTTCGCTGAATTTGTACCAAACACCACCCTGACCATCTAATCTTCCTCTGCATAAGCACAGTCCTTCACCCGTGAATATTTAGTGGCAGTGTTTCTATTGGATTGCCGCTGACGGACGGCCTTATATAAGCAGGCACTAAATTACAAACGCCAGCGGCAGCCTGTCTATGAACTTAATTTAAAGTTTAGGTTTACGCTGTGCTTTGTTTCCGTAGTAGCATCACTCATGAATATGGTTGTATATCACTCGCTCGCTTCTTATTGTTTCGCTGCCTTCTCAATTATATAATGCATGTTTTCTTCAGTGCTTTTTGGAGGTCTTCCTGGTTTTCTATGTACTGCGTGATTACGTGGGAGGCGTGATGATGTCACACGAAACACCGCCCCCACGGCTTTCGCGCTCATCTCCATTACAGTAAATGGAGAAAAACAGCTTCCAGTTATGACCATTACACGTAGCATTTCGAAATGAAACCTGCTTAACTTTTGTAAGTGAGTTGTAAGGAATGAGCCTGCCAAATTTCAGCCTTCTACCTACACGGGAAGTTGGAGAATTAGTGAGTGAGTGAGTGAGTGAGTGAGTAAGTGAGTCAGTCAGTCAGTCAGTCAGTCAGTCAGTCAGTCAGTGAGGGCTTTGCCTTTTATTAGTATAGATTAAGACTTTCATTACACATAGTTTTAATTTCTATATAGTAAATTCTTTTTAAAACACAATTAGAGAAGTAAACATCATATGTTGTAAATAGTGTTATAAGTCAAACACCCATAAATTCCCAAACTTTCCTAAATGCCATTAAATCATTAAATCTAACCTCTTCCAAACTTTTCCACACCATGAAGCTGCTCATTTACACGATGGAAAGCACACATACTGTTTTGTTTTTTTTATTTTTATTTTATTATTAATTTTATTGCACTCCATACAAAGCAATCAAGTTTTTACAAAGAGAAAAATAGAGTCAAGAACAGATTGATCCCCACCCTTGAGAGAGAGAGCAAGCCAAACAGCATAAAAATTTTACAGCTTTTAAACATACCTAAATTAATAAATTCTCTGTGCTTCATGAACTTATTTTTAAAATAATACTGATTAGATCCTGCCATGTTTTGAAAAAAGTCTGTACGGATCCTCTAACTGAGTATTTGATTTTTTCCATTTTCAAATAATATAACACATCGGTTTCCCACTGATTTAAAAGAGGAGAGTTTGGGTTCTTCCAGTTTATCAGAATAAGTCTGCGTGCCAAAAGTGTAGTGAATGCAATCACAATTTGTTTGTCCTTCTCCACTTTAAACCCATCTGGAAGAACCCCAAACACAGCTGTTAATGGGTTAGGAGGGATTGTGAGTCCAAGGCTATCTGAAAGGTAATTAAAAATTTTTGTCCAGAATAATGTTAATTTGTTGCAGGCCCAGAACATGTGACCTAGTGAGGCTGGGACTTGGTTGCAACATTCACAGGTTGGATCATGCCCTGGAAACATTTTGGAGAGTTTTAGTCGAGACAGATGTGCTCGATATATAATTTTGAGCTGTATAATTGTATGCTTTGCGCATATGGAGCTCGAGTGAATTCTCTGCATTGCTACTTTCCACTCCTTTTCTGATATATTGATTGAGAGATCTTTTTCCCAGTGTCCTCTTGGATCTTTGAAAGGGAGGGATTGTAAAATGATTTTATATATTGTAGAGATGGAGTCTAAGTCCTTGAGATTGAGCAATATTTTTTCCAGCATGGATGAGGGTGGAAGATGAGGAAAATCTGGAAGGTTCTGTTTAACAAAGTTCCTGATTTGAAGATAGTGAAAGAAATGTGTAGCTGGAATGTTAAATTTGGAATGTAATTGTTCATAAGAAGCAAAGACATTGTCTATATAAAGATCTCTAAGCAAGTTAATTCCAAATTTTTTCCAGATATTAAAAAACTGCATATGTTTGTGAAGGTTGAAAGAGGTGGTTCTCCTGCAGAGGTGCCACAGATAGAAGTTTCTCCGTCTTAGAATGCTTTCTACATTGGTTCCAGATTCTAAGTGAGTGGAGCACAATTGGGTTATTAGTGTATTGCCGATAGCGTGTGTTTATTGGAGCACAGAGCAAGGAATACAAAGAAGTACTGCAGGATTTTACTTCTATTGCGGTCCAAGCCTGTGTATGTTCTTCTATTTGTGTCCAGGTTCTTATCGCCTGTATATCTGCTGCCCAGTAATAAAACTGGAAGTTAGGTAGAGCCATGCCGCCTTCCTCCTTTTGTCTTTGTAAGGTCGGTCTTTTGATGCGTGGATGTTTTGAATCTATAATAATAAAAGGCAAAGCCCTCACTGACTGACTGACTGATTGACTGACTGACTGACTGACTGACTGACTGACTGACTGACTGACTGACTCATCACTAATTCTCCAACTTCCCATGTAGGTAGAAAGCTGAAATTTGGCAGGCTCATTCCTTACAGCTTACTTACAAAAGTTAAGCAGGTTTCATTTCGAAATTCTACACGTAACGGTCATAACGGTCGATAACGGTCGACAACGTCCGCCATGTTGAACTTTCTTATTTATGGCCCCATCTTCACGAAATTTGGTAGGAGGCTTCCCTGCGCTAACCGAAACCGATGTATGTACTTATTTCGATGGTATGACGCCACTGTCGGCCGCCATATTGAACTTTCCAACATCACCAATTTTCAAACTTCCCGTGTAGGTAGAAGGCTGACCCCATCTTCACGAAATTTGGTAGGTGACTTCCCTGCGCTAACCAAAACCGATGTACGTACTTATTTCGATGGTATGACGCCACTGTCGGCCGCCATATTGAATTTTCCAAACGTCACTAATTCTCCAACTTCCCGTGTAGGTAGAAGGCTGAAATTTGGCAGGCCCATTCCTTACAGCTTACTTACAAAAGTTAAGCAGGTTTCATTTCGAAATTCTACGCATAACGGTCATAACGGTCAACAACGTCCGCCATGTTGAACTTTCTTATTGACGGCCCCATCTTCACGAAATTTGGTAGGTGACTTCCCTGAGCTAACCAAAACCAATGTACGTACTTATTTCGGTGGTATGACGCCACTGTCAGCCGCCATATTGAATTTTCCAACATCACTAATTCTCCAACTTCCCGTATAGGTAGAAGGCTGAAATTTGGCAGGCTCATTCCTTACAGCTTACTTACAAAAGTTAAGCAGGTTTCATTTCGAAATTCTACGTGTAACGATCAACAACGTCCGCCATGTTGAACTTTCTTATTTATGGCCTCATCTTCTCGAAATTTGGTAGGCGGCTTCCCTGCACTAACCGAAACCAATGTACGTACTTATTTTGGTGGTATGATGCCACTGTCGGCCACCATATTGAAATTTTCAACAGTCTTTGTTACTTATGGGCCTATCTTCAAGAAATTTGGTACACGGGTTCCCAACGCTAACTGAATCCTATTTACGTACATATATACGTCCATAGCCTGCGGCTTGGTCACCATGTGAGGCGGCGTTGGGTCTCCCATCCCATCACCTCCCACGTTGTTGGCTGCCTGCCTATATAAGGCCGTCCGTCGCTCCAGTCTCTACATTCCCTTCCTTGCTTCGCCACGGGATTCACGTCTCCCTGCTGATAACTACAGCCTTTTTGTTTAATCCACGGCTTCTCCGCTGTTTTATTGTTTGTTTATTACAATTATAGTTATTGTATAGGTATTTTACACTTACTTTACATTACTCAGGTACCCATTTCCTTCATCATTCCAACCCCCATTACCATGTCTATCGAGGTAATCACCATCGATCAAAGAACTGTCACTTACCGAGTGCTTTCCATGCCCGGAGATGGCACCTACCTTTTCCATTCTCTGTGTTACATATTGCACGGCCATGTCAGGCTCACTCTTGATATCCGGAAGAACATTATGTCTTATGTATTGAATGACTGGGACAGGTTCAAGGTGTGGACTGATGACGGTACAGGAGATAATTATACTACACAGGAGCACTAGAAGAGTGAAATGCTTAACACTAGAATTACCAGAGCCTACGAAAAAACTCGTAGGTCCGTCCCACCTTAAATCGCTTCTTAAAACCGTTCTCACCTCTCCGCCAGCGTCTTTTGTTAATCTAAATGTGCTGATAAAAGAAAAGCTGCAAGTTGCCGGCTATTCCATCCCCCCAACGACTTAGAACGTGCACAAACTTCTCCCAGCTCATGCCTTGATTATCTGGGAGTGAAGTGGAGTTTTAGAGTGGAAATAATAGATCATTATTTGGAATACACGCATTTCACGTGTGTTCTATTTCTACAGTAATCCGTGTAAACACATTTTTAAAACAGAAACGTTTTTCATATTGTAGTAGTAAATGACAAAATGTAAGCATAAACTATATAATGTATGAAGCCTGAAGTCCAAATATCAAACACATTTACCAAAGGTACAAATATAACAGAACAAGTATGCTTTTATTCAAAAATATAACTGCAGAAAAAAGCCACCTTAGCATGCCACATTGACACATATTTACTATAACTGCCACGGTAGCATAATGGTATCAGCCGCTGACTTGTATTCAAAAGGTCTGAGTTCGATCCTGCGCGATTCAGTTTTGAGACGTAAACTGCTGTTATTCTTACTATTTTATAATAAAAACATACATTTGATTTCAGTGTGTAACAGCCGGTGTAATTTATGATACTTGTAAAGGTTATTTTTTTTTATTCACTTCTCATTCTCTCAGAAGTGTTCAGGATCCTTCCCTACACCCCCCCCAAATTGAGAATGCTGTTTTCACATAAAGATGCGCTATAGCTCTGCAGCGTATTTGTGACTGCATTCTCGTACCAATGCCTCCGAACTGAAGAGCCTGCGTGCACTTTTAGTGGCATTACACGTCTATTTTTTTGAGCATGCCCGTGTCGCTCAAACACAGGAACATATGTTAGTGTACAAGAATAACAAAACAAGTGCACTTTTATTCTAGACTATACGTGAAGAAAAAATAAAGCAAGTGACAGTAGGCGGTTGATACGACAGCTTGCGTGGTGCAATGCTAAGAACTGCTGATTTCCGATCCGTGCTATATAAAATCATCACATTCAAATATTAACAATTCCCACACACCCTTCCTACATTCACGACATGTGTACTTGTTGCAGTGTACACATCTCTCTGTGCTATGGTTCCTATTACACTGAATGAGCACCTGACATTGTACTTTCTTCCCTATACAAATAACATTCGAGTATAGCGCGTCTCCAAATAAATCACATTTGAGTTATAGCGTGTCTTTATGTGAAAAAAAGCAGTGTCAGATGGGGGGGGGATCGTGGACGCGACTGAGAGAATGGAACTGAATTAAAAAAAAGCTAACCTTTATAATTATCATGCATTTACAGTGGCTCTTACAGACTGACTGAAATCAAATGTATGTTTTTATTCTAAAATAGTTCAATACATGCAATATTATTTGAAAAAGAAGAGCGTCAGATCGGATTTGAATACACGCTGGCGCTGTTACAGAAGGAGTCTGCTTATTCAGTGCAGCAGTTTCAACGCACAGTACATGCAATATTATTTGAAAACGAACAGCGTCAGATCGGGCGCATATTCAAACCCGATCTGACACTGTTTGTTTTCAAATAATATTGCATTAGTGCGATGATGTTTTTACATATATTGTCTCTTTCATTCATCTTGCGTTTTGTAATCAGTGACGCGTGTTTTTTCCCCGATCTTGCCAGTTCGCACATGTTGCTGTATGGTGGTGTTTCTTTTGTACTCCAGGACATGCAGAAGACAGAATAGTACAGAGCAGTAAGTTTAGCGCTATATGCAATCCGACAGAAAGACAGGCAGAGAAGGCACTAGATATATAAATAAACAGGCAAGGCATTGTATAATAGATATATAAAAAACAGCTAAGGGGATAGATATATAGAAAGGAAAGGCACTATATGATAGGCAGACAGGGAAGCTCCTATATAATAATAAAATTACTGTTATTACTATATAGATAGACAGGGAGGTCAGGCAGGCAGAACGGCGAAGGTTAAAAATAAATAAATTTTCTTCCTAGCGGAGATTCGATCTCTTGAGGTACAGCAAGTCTGCTGCGCTCTAAGTGACAAAATCTTACCAGTACGCCACAGAAGCTGTTGTAAAAGTTCTGAACCTTTTATGAAAGTGTATTTGCTCTTTGGCTGTCAGGCTTCATACATTTTATAGTTTATGTCTACATTTTGTGACATTTATTACTAAAATATGAAAAAGTTTCTGTTTTAACATTGTGTTTACACAGATTACTGTAGAAACGGAACACACATGAAATGCGTGTGTTCCAAATAACAATCTATTATTTCCACTCTAAAACTCCACTTCACTCCCAGATAATCGAGGCATGAGCTCGGAGAAGTTCGTGCACGTTCTGAGTCGGTGGGGGGATGGAATAGCCGGCTGCTTGCAGTTTGTTTTTATCGGCACATTTACAGGACAAAGGAGGCTGGCGGAGAGGTGAGAGCGGTTTTAAGAAGTGATTTAAGGTGGGACGGATCTACGAGTTTTTTCGTAGGCTCTGGTAATTCTAGTGTTAAGCCCTTCACCTATGGTTCTGCATGTGAGTTGATGGCTGCCACTGAATTGTTCGGTTGGTGCTTTCAAGTGTACCGAAATGGCCAAATATTTTACACCTTTCGACAACCGCCAATGCCTCTTAAACATCTTACATTCATAGGTGACAATTTCAGTAGTGGACACTTTGATGTTTATGAATGTTTAAACTCTCAAAAGCTGGATGTGAAGTTATCGATGAAACCGGTTGTAAGCGTACAACGCTTGACAGATGCCGAATGTCACTTCAACACAAGTCCTGCAAATACTGTCGTAATTGAAACAAACCATGAAACTGAAATCGATTATGACAGCAGCAATCCATGCTGTGAGATTTGAAACAAGATTACTGTTCACATGGCCAACTGTAAGTTGCATGCTCAAGAGTAAGCTCAGCGCACAGCTTGGTCATGTTACAACCGGAAGGCCAAACTGACAACGTGGTATACAAAGAGATCCTTAACAAATAATTATTGCCATATTTTCCCTCACTTTAAAAAGGTAAAATTTTCTTCTTAATAAAAATTTTAATGCAGTACTTCGCCGCTGCGAAGCGCGGGTATTTTGCTAGTTCCAAATAAATGAGGTTATTGTTGAATCTAATTGCCTAAAGAATGATTTATTAATGTATATTGGGATGTTTTGAAATAAGAAAAGGAGTTTAGGAAGAATATTCATCTTAACAGTGTTAATTCTTCCAGCTAGTGTGAGATGAAGGGTTGACCATCTATGCAAGTCTTGTTTAATTTTTTCCATGCAGACAGCGAAATTTTGTTGATAAAGAGCTTTATATTTACTTGTGATGTTTACCCCGAGGTATTTAAACTGTTCTGCAATGATAAAAGGTAGGGTATCTAAACTAATATTATATGCTTGAGAATTCACTGGAAAGAGTACACTTTTATTCAGATTAATTCTGAGACCAGAGATCTTCTGAAATTCTGTGAGTGCTGCTAAGACTGCAGGCACAGAATTTTCTGGGTCTGATATATACAGTACCATGTCATCTGCATATAATGAGATTTTCTGTTCCAGTCCTTCTCTGCTAATCCCCTTTATCTGATCAGTATTTCGACAATGTATTGCCAGTGGTTTAATGGCAATCGCAAACAGAAGCGGTGACAAGGGGCATCCTTGTCTAGTGCCACGTTCTAGTTTAAAGTAGTCTGAGCAAATGTTGTTGATGCAAACTGAAGCTTCTGGGTTAGTATAAAGTAATTTAATCCATGCACAGATGTTTGGGCCAAACCCAAACTTCTCCAATGTAGTAAAAAGGTATTTCCATTCAATCATGTCGAATGCTTTTTCTGCATCCAATGATAATAATATTTCTGGGGTGTTTGATTTAGTTGGTGAGTATATTACATTAAACAGGCGTCGAAGATTTGAAGATAAGTGCCGGCCCCTAATAAATCCAGTTTGGTCTTGTGATATTACCGAGGGGAGCACTTTCTCCATCCTTCTGGCTAAGATTTTAGAGAGTATTTTAACGTTGTTATTCAGAAGTGAAATTGGTCTGTATGATGCACATTGTAATAAGTCCTTATTTTGTTTTGGAAAGACAGTGATTAGTGCTTGGCGAAAGGTTTGTGGAAGAGATTGGTTATCTCTGGCTTCTGTAAATGTTGCTAATAGGAGGGGAGCTAGCTGAGTGGAGAATTTCTTGTAAAATTCTGCAGGGTAGCCATCAGGGCCTGCTGCTTTCCCGCCTTGGAGTGACTTTATAGCATCTAGTAATTCTGATAACGCCAGAGGTTTATCAAGTTCCTCCGCACTAAAAGCGTCTATTTGTGGTATCTGTAATGTATCTAGAAATGTATTAGATTGTGTATTGTCTTATTTAAACTCAGTAATACATAGGGATTTATAGTAGTCTCTGAAAGTGTGCATTATATTTTTGTGTTCGACGATTTTATCTCCGTTCGTGTTGGTGATTACCGAGATTGCGTTGCGCACTTCTTGCTTGTGAATTTGTTGAGCTAAAAGCTTATTAGCTTTCTCTCCATGTTCATAATAATGATGTCTGGATTTGTAGATTAGTTGTTCAGTTTCTTTAGTTGTCAAGAGGTTTAATTCCGAATGTAGAGCCTGCCTTCTCCTATGTAGAGTCTCGCTTGGTAGTCTGGCGTGTTCTTCATCTATTTTAGTAATTTCGCTTTTTATCTCTGCTACTTTCTTGGCTTCGGATTTATTTCTGTGGGAAAGATATGAGATAATCTGACCTCTTAAGAAGGCCTTAAGAGTTTCCCAGAGTATTCCTGCAGAGATCTCAGGTGATGTATTTGTCTCTAGAAAGAATTTGATTTGTTTAGATATAAATTCCGTACAATTCTCGTCAGCTAATAGAAGCGGGTTGAGGCGCCATCTGCGGGGTGAGTGTATGGGGCTTAGTAATTTTAGCTCCAAGATCATAGGTGCATGGTCAGAAATAACAATAGCATTGTATTCGCAAGATTTAATCATAGGCAAGAAGTTATTGTCTATAAAGAAGTAATCAATCCTTGAGTAACAATGATGCACTGGTGAGTAGAAAGAATATGTTCTTGAATTTGGGTTTAAAAACCTCCAGGGGTCTGATAAGTTGTGATCAGTTATAAACTTTGTAATTATCTTTGCGGAGTTAGATGCCGTTCCCCCTATGGAGGAAGTCCTATCTAAAAGTGGATTTAGAACACAATTAAAGTCCCCCGCCATTATAACTTTATGAGAGTTCAGATTGGGAATGGATGCAAATAAATTTTGTATAAATTCCTTATCATCAACATTAGGTGCATAAACATTTATCAAAATCATTTTACAGTTAGATAAGTCTCCCATGACCATTACATATCTCCCTTCAGGATCCAATACTACATCTGATGCTACAAATGGTACTGTTCTATGTATGAGAATTCCCACCCCTCTAGTTTTCTTTGTAAAACTAGAATGGAACATTTGGCCAGTCCAGTCTTTTTGCAGCCGGAACTGATCCTTGCTTATTAAGTGAGTTTCCTGTAAAAATACTATTTTAGCATTTAGACCTGTTAGGTGAGAGAGTACTTTCTTTCTCTTTAATTCGTGATTCAGGCCTTTAACATTCCAGCTTACGAAGTTAACTGTCCCGTCATGGAAACACTGATTCTGAGCTTTTGATGTCATTTTATAGTCTTAACTGGAAGTGAGACAGCTTCAGCCTTAATTTCCTATTTCCCCTAGAGTTGTTGCCATGCAGCTTATTATTACGTTGGTAGTTATAATTATTAAGATTAATAGGATAGATTAGGTATAGATCAAGCCTGCTCTCTTTCTACCCCCTCCCCCCCCTCCCTTTTTGCCTCCCCAAGTGAGGCTGAAACCCACTTCACGCAGTCCCAGTCCTCTGACATACCCAGAGACAGAGCACGTCCAAAGCAAAACAAGCCCCAATGCAGCGGCGCTTTAGGGTTAAAAGATAGAGATATCTGTTACCAATATAGTCTTTAAAAAAGAAAAAAAAAAGAAAAAAAAAGAATTTTGCACTTAAAATATATATATAGTCTTCAGCGATTTTAGTGCATTAAGATGATACACCCAGATAACAAACCCGGGTGATGGTGTTAAAGATGTGTCCAAAATAAGCATAACAAGTCTTAATGCAGTAATAGCAATAACAATAAACCAAGGGTATGATATTGAACAGTCTCGTTTAGGGTAGAGATGAAGTAATTAGAAAAAAAAAAATAAAAAAAAAAAGGAAAGAAAAATTAATTAAGCACAATAAAACATAAACAGATAGCGCCCTAATAATACTAAGTAATAATGAGAATATATGAGAATATATGCTGATAAAAAAACCCGTATTTTAAAACGAATAGATCAAACAGTAGATTATTAATCCTTGTTTTATCATTTACCGCCATGACTCACTATTATGTATCAGAATAGTCCCGGGATCAGCTTTCTTAATTCCTTTTCTGCTTCTTCCTTGCTAGCGAAGACATAGAATTGACCTTGCCATTCCACTTTAAGTTTTTGTCGGATACAAGAGGCTGTATTTGACGCTGGCTTGCCGTAACCGCTGTTTGATGTTATAGAAGGCTGCGCGTTTAGTAGCTGTTGCTGGAGAGAAGTCAGGAAAAATACGAATGTGGTTATTTTTAAATGTAATATCTTCCTTGTTTCTGAGGAGTGCCATCACCTCTAGCTTAAATGATAATCGTTCAAAACGAACTATAAAAGACCTTGGTCTGGGTCTAACGGTGTTTGATCCGCGTACGCGGTAAGCTGCTGCTATCTCAGATTCTGCTTTAAAGTCGTCCCCGATTATTTTAGAAAAAAGTTCAGCAGCGAATTTCACCGGGTTTGAACTTTCTCGATTCTCAGGCAGACCTTCAATTCTGACGTTATACCTTCTACTTCCATCTTCCAAAGCAGCCAGTCTGTCTCCGAGTTTTTTGCATTCGGAGCTGACATTTTCTGCTTTTTCTTCAGCACTGGTAGCTAAATTTTTGGCTAATTCAATCCTAGTCGTGAATGTCTCCTTGAGATCCTCCAATTGATCAGTAAGTGTTTCAATTTTACCCAGCACCTGTCGCATTTCCACTTGCATTTCTTGTCGCAGCCTTTCATTTGCCTGTTGCAGCATCAGCCATTGCTTTTCGTTTGCTTACTGCCATTCCTGTTTCAATTCCAGCAACTCTTGTTTCAGCCTATCATGTGCCTTTGCCCTTGCTTTCTCATTTGCCTTCTCGGTTTTCTTTATATCTTGTACGATCTCAGCGAGCATCACCTCCAGTTTAGACATTTTAATTGTGCTTTCTTGTACCGTAGGTGAAGCGTCAGGCTCTACTGTAGCCGGTGCCCCCGCTACTCCCGGCTCGCGTGGAGTAATTGAGATTGCGGACTGTAAGGCCCTTTCCAGTTTCAGGTGTTCTCCGATCAGCGAGCTATCGAGATCTGCACTCCCGATTGCACATTCGCTCCCCTTTTCACTCTCAGCCGGCGACGATGTAGCGGACCTTGGTTCAGAAGAGTCTGTACTTTCGCCCAGCTGTTCCAAGTCTCTCTCTGAAAGGCCGTATCTTGAGCTAGGGCTTGCTGATCTTGGCTTGGGTGCAGCTTTAGTTTTCTTTTCTTTCGGACCCCCTTTCTTGGGTGCAGCTTTAGTTTTCTTTTCTTTCGGACCCCCTTTCTTGCTGGCCATGTTTATATATGCTTACATATATACTGTAGCTGTCCCCTTGGGTTGAATAAATGCAGGATATCTCAGGATAATAAGCAAATAATATGAAAAATAACACCGCTGCTAGCGGAGCTCCACTTCAGATGTCCATCTCTCGCATCGGACGAGACCAATAATCGGAAAGCACACATACTGTTGAGGACTCCTCACAATGTCATCCCCAGGCTAATGCCACTTGTCAGCACGCTTATATAATCCTCTCTTTGAAGTTGGTGTCCCCAGTCACTACTTGGCTGCAGTCATGTGACCAGTGATGTGGACACATCACCATGAGTCTTGAGAAGATGCAGCAGCAATGTTTTGCACTACACTACTAAAGTGGGCAGGTGAACCTCCTTGTATGGAGCTTCAGATGTAGCAGTCTTTTAGTTGTCATCTTTCAACATAGTTTCTATACTCTCCAATGCTCTGTAGCATCACCATAAGATCTGCCTTGTCCTTTGCCTGTGCATTGTTGCCACCGGTCCTGCGTCACGCTGCATACCTGGTATAAGTGGGTGTTTGATTTACTAGTTTTCCCCAGCTCCATGAGCCTTGAAGCTCCATTGGTGACTACACACCCAGGCCTATGGACCTTAGCAGGAGGTCCAACGGTGGTGGAGCTACACAGTTAGCAGTCCCTAAGCTGTTTTCTTTCTTCTACTTGTGCTATTAACAGCATTCCAGATCCCAGATCTGAACCTTGAAACTCTCCATATACTTCAGAAGAGTCCAAAAAGCCTATTTTGGGGTCTCTGTGGCATTAGGCACTTTGCAAAGGTCTTTACTTCATCTCTGTACTAACACAGATATAGCTCTGGGCTGGTGGTTGGTAGCACCAACCAAGTGGATTTTGATTTTTGCTCTTTACGTCAGTTGTTCTTGCTGCATTAGTTGCAATTACAGCGCTTTGGCAAGCGTGCCCTTTTTATAGGCTCCCCTCCAGCTGGCATTGAAGCTGCTCATTTGCATGATGGAATACCAGCTCATACTGCCAGTGCTCATTGCGATGTCATGCCTAGGCTTATGCAGCTTGTCAGAACCATTACAGTATTATAATATACAAGAAAATGAATAGTCTGGTAATGATGATTTTTCCTAGCATGCCAGAAATGTATTAGTGGGGTCTAGAGGGTTGGAGATTAAAGGTCAAAAGGAGAATAAAAGCTCTGTACACTTCATGCACCAAAGAAAGTACTGTAAAGGTTTAAATGGAATAGAAAACTAATGGCTTCAGTGCCATTACTTAATTCCAGTTTTTTTTTTGTGCCTTATACATATAGTGTAGTTTATGATTGTGTGTCCAGGAGGGATAAAATCATAACTTTGAAATTGTAATCTGTTATTTGTTCAGATAAAATACGATGAACTACAAAAATCTCTTGAGACAGTGTTGACACTTTTTCTATAGTGTCGTTTCTTGTGACTGAAGACAGAGAGATATAATTAAAGTTAGTAAAAAATTTTTTATTAATACACACCAGGCAAAGGTAAAATGACAGAGAAGCACAGTCCTAGGACACCTGCCCTTCATCTGCTTCGAGGGGTCGGTGTCCCAAATCTTTTATAGGGCCTTTGTCTTATGACTTTAGTTGCACAAGAATTTCAAACCGTTACATCTTACAACATTTTCCTTGGATCAGCATTTACCACATCCTTTAAGTTCATCAGTTGGTCACTTGTGGTTTTAGTTCATCAGTTGGTCACTTTTGCTTTTTGGTTCGTTAGGAGAAACAAGAAGTTGCACTTGTTATGTGCACTATGGACAAGACAGGGTCTGCATGGCTTTTGTCACATACACCAGATTGATCAAACTGTTTATTATTTTTCCACAACAGTTTAATAGATAGATTACTGCTGTTTAACATCTATACAGTCTTAATTTCTTGATTTTCTAAGTGTATACTATTAGTTTAGAATGCCAGGAAGTTTAAAGATAATTGGAGAAAACTCATTAAGATACAAAGTTAAAGTAGAAACTGACCCTTGGCCTGAGGAAATTGTGGTTGCCAAGATGAAAAGAAGAAGCAAGTTAGATATGGTTAGGGATGGATTAGAGGGGACTGAGTTATGCCTAAAAGAGCAGCTGAACAGGTTGGAAATCTGAATTCATTTGAATTCAATTCACTTTATTTTTGTACAGCACTCTTCACTGCCAGCGGTGGGCTGGCGCCCTGCCCGGGGTTTGTCCCTGCCTTGCCTTGCTGGCTGGGATTGGCTCCAGCAGACCCCAGTGACCCTGTGTTAGGATATAGCAGGTTGGACAATGGCTGACTGACTGACTCTTCACTGCGTAGGCTCAGAATGCTTTGACAGATTTCTTAGGTAAAATGCACGTATAGATGCAAGTATAAAAGTCAATCATTTATAAGTTACTAAAATCAATCATTTATAAGTTACTAAATACAGAATTATTACACATAAAGACACAGATTTGTTTAAACACACAGGAAAATAAAATATTTTAAGAGTTAAAAATTGAAACCAGTAATTTCTGTTCATTTTTTTAACACTATTGTTCAATTTTAACCTTATCTCCAGTTTACAGTGGAGAACAGGAAAACAAAAACTACAGTCAAAATATAAACCTTTCTGGTTCCACTGTCAGTTGTGTGAGAGAAAATCAAAAACAGTAGTCTTGGAGAGCTCTGCCAACTAGCTGCCTACCCCCTCCTGGGCATTCTATTGATTCAAATGCATCATTGTTCCCAGTACCTGAAATTACTTTACAAGGCCAGGAGCACTGCCTAGGAGTAGTGCAGTGGCACCAAGTGTGCCACATCATGATACTGAGAAGAGAAATACAATTGATGAGAGTTGCTGTTTATGAATTTTGTAATGCATATTTTTTGTACAAATGTCTAACAGACAGATATACAGTATGCACAACTAATCAGCAGCTCTAGTCAGGGTATGTTGGACTAACTTAGTGAGTCTTCAGCCTGGATTTAAAAGCTAAGACTGAAGGGACATCTCTTGTGTTACTAGCCAAATCACTCCACAGCTCTGGGGCATTGTAATTAAAACTTTGACCTCCAGCTGGTATTTTGTTAATTTATTCATCCTTGGACTCTTTAAGTGGGCCAGCATCCTGAGGCCATTTGATGCTTTCTATATTAAAAAGAGGATTTTGAAATCAGCCCTAAGCCTAAGTGTGGGTTAGTGTAATGAATTAAGAACCAGAGTTGTGTGTTTGTACTTTCCAGTTCTAATAACAACTCTTGCAGCAGCATTTTGAAATTACTGATAGCTGCACTACGAAGTCCTTTTCAGTTTGTCAGGTAGAAGCCATCGGACTGGCATAAGTTAAAGCTAATACAGAAGCTTGAGATCTCTCCATCATTAAATCATCCTGAGAACCTCAGAGACCATGCATTAGCATTGATTGCTAAACAAGCTGCCCAGGAGAACATTCACTTTTCACACTACTGCTAATCTTCAGTAAGCTTTCTGGCTTTAAAGCTAGAGTGCATTTTAGTTTAGGGCTATATATAATACAAGAAAGTTTTGACATAAATGACAGCCTGTAAGAGAGACCAGAGGGCAAAGTCAAAGACAGAGTTGTGTCAACGAAAAAGATACCATTTCACATATTGTTGGTACAAGTTAAAATAAACACCTGTTAACTGGAGACTCTGTGTTCCAGGAATGAGTTTCATATCAGTTTTACTTTCTGGGTCTTCAAACCAACAGGTATGAAGAAAATATGAATCTGCCTCTGATGTGTTAGTCACTTTGGCTGTGTGGAAAAGTGTTGAATAAAATTACAAAGTTGTAGGTTCGGTTTTCATCAATGAATTGCTGGGTTACGCTAAGTGTGAATCACTTAACCTGCCAGAAAGCCATGTTGTAATGCAGAAATTTGGACTAGCCAGAGGTTGTTCCTGTCTTTCTTTCAATGTTGGCTGGAATACAGTAGGCTCCAACTGGACCTGCGGCCCTGTCCTGGATAAGCAGTTTAAATAAAATAGATGGATAGAATTATCATAGCTGGTAAGGTAGCTTTTCTAATGGCTTAAGAACTGGCCTATAAACCAGAAGGATGCCTGTTCTGATAAACACAACTGCTACTTTTGGTAACTCTTGAGTGAGCGACTTAAATTGTCTCTGCATTGAATGTGCTTAAATAGTGGTACTCCAATTACCATGTGAAGTATAATCGTAGGTTGATTATTCATGTAATCTGTATACCGTATTCATCATTTGTTACTGCAATTACATACAATGATCAGGTTGGATAAATGCATCAAAAAATACTAGAAATGAGGATAAAGTTAAGGATTCATTCTAGTACCTAATTCTGCACCTAATTCTAATATTTAATTTAACAGTTGAATTTCATGTAGCTTGTGGGTCTTTACCCAATCAGTGCTCTAGGTGTGTAAGCCTTACAATTAGTTAAAAACTGGCTTTTATAATCTTTGTGGTTTACATTGTGTTAACTGCGGTGGGCTGGCACCCTGCCTAGGGATTTGTTCCTGCCTTGTGCCCTGTGCTGGCTGGGATTGTCTCCAGCAGACCCCCGTGACCCTGTGTTAGGATATAGCGGGTTGGAGAATGACTGGCTGACTGACATTGTGTTCATTATTAGTATATCTTGGTCACTCTCTTATGTGAAGGTAGAAGTATCCATGCAACAAGAAGTGCTTCAAAGTCAGAATTATTTACTTGTGCAGATGGGAAGCTCTCAGAATATGTAACTGAGTCTGCTTCAAAGGATGTGGTTAACGCAGTGGTTTTTATATGTTGGATTTGTTACATGTATCGCATGATTAGCTAATAGATCGTCAGTCACTAAGAAGAACTAACCTAAAAGGTATACAATGAATCATCCATCACACCTTCTCATTTCTTCCTGTTCAGCTCTAGCAGATTGCTCTGTCTTGTGTTAATGGTTCGTCCACCAACCCCCTCAATGGAAATCCCCCTCAGGCAGTGAGAGTCTTGTTAGTTATCATGCTAGGTACAGTAACAAATATATCTTTAATTTAAATACGTAAAGTGAAACCTCTGAATTCATGGTTTATTTTGGAGGGATTCTCAAGCTTGATATTAATTACTGAATGCTTTATCTTGGTTTGACATGGGACCAGCTGCTTTGAGGTTACTGCTATAAAAATTGTCACAAGATCTCAAGTTAGTATATAACATTTAGCTCAACAAACATGCTCTGGACATGGTAGTAAAAATTACACACACCCAAACATAACAAATCATCTTCTTCACATATTCGTACCTCCTCCTGTCTCCTCTGCTACAGTGTTTTATTATAAGGTTAACTAATGTATGTACTCTAGTGCATATCCACTATGGTTTAATAAAATGGGGAGGACATCTAACTTTTTTTTAAATGCAAGTGTTTTCCACATGCAATTATTTCTCTGGAATTTAATGGGAGTTAGCTCATTCATACATAAAACAGACCAGTTAATCCACCAGAACAAAAGCATTCACAGTGATTGTCACAGGTATTGGGGTGGGTATCTTGGATGGGGGTGTAAAGGGTCTAAATCCATTAAAAACCACTGTTTTGTCCTGCATACCTATGTACTTAAGAAGTGAATCAAACTGCCACAGTATTAACATTAAATGTCAACAACAGCAGGGCTTCAAAAGAGGTCCTTATTTTTTAGTGTATTCCCTCATAGTACAGACTACTAATTTATCCAGCACCATTGTCCTGCCACCTAACAAAATTATGTCACACAAACAACATTTTAAAATAATGGTTCTTTTCATAGCACATTTCAAAGTAACATTTGTGTCATATAATATGTTATAACTGTTGTTTTTGTCTAAAAGTTACTTTTATTCTGTTATTCCTGTTTTCCGCACAATTTATTTAGATTCAGCCATTCACAGCTATGTTTCCTAGACTGATAGCGTTCACACAGTGATGTCTTTTCTAAAGGTAAGGAGATGGCAGTTCTGACAGCTGTGTAAAAACTCTGAAATCAGCCATGCCACAGTTGTTTTGTGAGAAAAAAATAAGGTGAAAATACCAGTAATCAAGCGTTGCATTCATTTCACCAACTATTTTTTTGTAATGTGCAATTAACACAGACCGCATTCAAGGCATAAATGGTACTATGGATGGGCAACTCAAAAACAGCAAGGCTATAATGGATTACTGAAAATCCAAATTTGCATGCTGCTGTATTTTTAATATTACCAGATGCATTATTAAGGAAACAAATATTATTTAATTTTCATTGATATGAAAGTAAAATAAGCCACAATATTAATTAATAAAATGAGGTCTTTAATTACATAAATGGATTCAGAACTCTTATTGAATTTCTGAATGCCCCCTGTCATCTGTTCACAGCATATAAAGGTGTTGAGATCCACCCAAATCAATCGAAATCCTCCTGCTCTTAGCGGACTTGTGGCATAAGTCATACATGTCTATAGAACTTTACTAACAGCAAAAATCTCAGTATGTGAAACAATGAACTAAGGTAGGGGGCGGCACGGTGGCGCTGCTGCCTCGCAGTTAGGAGATCCGGGTTCGCTTCCCGGGCCCTCCCTGCGTGGAGCTTGCATGTTCTCCCCTTGTCTGCGTGGGTTTCCTCCCACAGTCCAAAGACATGCAGGTTAGGTGGATTGGCGATTCTAAATTGGCCTTAGTGTGTGCTTGGTGTGTTTGTGTGTGTCCTGCAGTGTGTTGGCACCCTGCCCAGGATTGGTTCCTGCCCTGTGTTGGCTGGGATTGGCTCCAGAAGACCCCTGTGACCCTGTGTTCGGATTCAGCGAGTTGGAAAATGGATGGATGAACTAAGGTAGGATAGGAAACAGATGGAATATTTATAACTCCACCAATCTTACTAGTGTTGTTAATTAGAGAAATGAATAATCAAGTCCTTATCTGTTGTTTTCAATTCCAAACCCAGGAATGTGTGGCCACAGTTGCAAACCAGATGTAAAGTAGCCTACAGATAATACATCTATTGTATAATAAAACACTAAGGTCTGTGTGTGTGTGTGTGTGTGTGTGTGTGTGTTCAGTCCCTCCAAGAAATCTGATTAGTCAATTTGGCTTTGATAATGTGATCAAAAGCAGAGGTGCAAGTGTGAGACAAATGAGGAGGAAAAAAGGCATAGGGGCATGCTGAGAGAGTTGTCTTCAAAGATGAAAGGTATCAAACTGGACCGGAGGCAAGAAAGCCGCCCCAAAAATAAGAATCTGAGAGTCTGAGAAGCAGGCTTTATGGGAGCACGTTCGACAGGGAGAGTGCCGGGCAAGAAGGTATGTGTATGGCAAAAGGTGGCAGATATTTTTAAATTATTCTCTTAGCTGTCTTAGACAGTGTGGCTAGTTTATCATTGGTTAATATTTTCTATAGAAGTGAGCACATACTGTGGTAGAAACAGTTAATATAACTGGAACTAAACATGTTCTGTCCCTTATTTGTTAGCTTACCAAATAAAGTTCTGTTTGACATAGGCAGGATTTAAAGCTGACATATAAAATATTAAAAGGGGGCATATTCACATATAGGCATATACATCAGGTACTGTATAATAAAATCATAACCGTAGCCTTTACTCGCTCTTGTTTGTGAAAAGCTTTTGACCCACATACTATTGTTAATCCCTTCACAACACTAATGCTGTTAACTGTTACCTGAAAGTAGCTGAAGAAAAAGCTTTATTTCACTTTTTTTCTTCAAGTCACCCTTTATATTTCCTTAGCTAAACTAATGTATGCTATTGCTTAATAGTTCTTAGTTACAAGTACATCAGTTTGATTTGGTTACTGTATTATTATGGAAGTTTGCCTGTTTTGTTATCTTGGTTCACTTATACCACTTAGTTTTAGCAGTGTGTCCAGTAGGTGTGTGTGTGCTTGGTATAGCTACTTTCCGAAATAACGCCCCATGTCTTTTCAGGCTTTAGCCACACCTAGACAGATGTTTGAGACTTAAGTAGCTTGGTTTGAGTACTCCTCAAAATGTTGTTTTCAGACCTGACCATCACTCAACACCTGTTCAGGTGCCAACCTACCGCACTGCTTCCCTTTAAAGATGTATTTTCTTAGTTGTTAACCCATGTGAGATGACAGCAGTCATCCACAAAAAGTGCTCTTAGCATATACAGTACCTTGACCCAACCACACATATGTACTCGCTTTTGCAAGAAGGCAAAATTAATCACACACGGTATTCAATTCAGTTCAGGTCAATTTTTTGTTTGTATAGCACCCTCTAGCCTTAATAACCCTGTGAGGAACAACAAGTGGAGGTATTCAAGAAAGACTCCCTCACTGACTTTTACGATAGGAAACGTTCAGTCTGTCCAGAACAAAGTGGATGAATTTCAAGCATTTGTGCACATTCAATCTAATTACAAAAATGTGTATGTTACAGTACTTACATAAACCCGGCTAAATTAAAACGATTTAGGTAACCACTTGACGATTGATGGATTTGCTGTATCAGTTCATTTGGATAGAGACTCTGTCATCATAAATAATTCAAACAGCCGAGGTGTCTACCTTGGTATAAATAAGCAATGATGTAAGTTAGTGAGGAAAAGTGCACAATGGATGTGCAACTTCTGTATGTCTTGCTTCACTCTATGTATTTGCAGAAGTGGGTGAAGAATCCCAACAGTATCTCCATTGCGATATACTGTAGAGGCTTAAATCGCTGTTTGCTTCCTGACTCTCTAAATTTTATTTTGGTTAATTATAACTGGTGTTCATAAAATAAATACAGAAGGTGGTGAAACGTGAAATGACACCGGCAAACCTGAAGTATAAGAACAGGTTTGAGAATGAACTGAGGACTCCCAGTCTGGGTTCATTGTAGAATGGCATGAAGATGATGCATGGCATTTATGCTTTTTTGGCAGCAGTTAAAACAGACTATCTCTTGGAATTTTATGTAAGATTAGATGCAGGATGGTGCTTCAGAAATTATACCAAAAGACCAGACTCAGGACTGGAACTAGGAGTTGGCCCTTCTTTGATAAAACTGATGTGAGATCTTTCAACAAACTATAACATCAAAAAGAGCTTGGGTCCTGACAGAGTTCACATTAAATTCTCACCAGACATTGGTATTCACTCAAGAAATCGACAAATAAAGAGTTCGTTACTTTTAAGGCCATGTGTAATAAAGTGGAATGACATAGGGAAAAAGTGTTGAACACACTAATTTAATGCTTAGTGGAGAAGCCTTTGTTTGTAATGACAGCTTCATGACACTTCATGTATGAAGAAACCAATCGCATTCAGTGCTCAGGTGTGATTTTTACCCATTCTTCTAAAGTGGTTGTCTTTAAATATGAATATGTGAAGAGCCTCATTGGAAATACATTTACTGAAAAAACTGTTGTTGTATTCAATGCTTATTTCTCCTGTTGTATGTAGGGCATGCTGTCAGGACACATTTCCATTTTCAAATGGCACTGTATATCCTCATACACGTTTCTCTCTTTTGTGTAACAGAATATATCTCGTTTACATCTGCTGCATTTTGTCGATCTAACAGTAGCAGCTAAGTCGGACTTGAATGTTGTAAGCACAACATCTGACAGCTTCAAAGCATCTAGTTCTGTTTGAAGTGGGTGTCATGGCCATGCTCAACCACATTACTGGAGATGTGAACTTTATAGCTTCCGGATAGGGGCCGTCCAGGAATATGAATTCTGCTTGTGCAAGATGACAACAGTTTTGAGCGAGAATGAAATCAGAAGATGGCCCAGAGATGCCAGAATTCACGCAGAGTTTTCTTTTACCTGGGACTACTATCATTAAATAAACTAACCTTGGGACATTTAGCATGAGTTGTAGTCAAAGAAAAGAGTAGTAAGTCATAATCAGGAATCACTTTTATTCATCTGCAGTGGGCTGTTGCCCACTCAGGGATTTATTCCTGCCTTGCGCCCTGTGTTGGCTGGGATTGGCTCCAGCAGACCCCGTGACCCTGTGTTAGGATATAGCGGGTTAGAGAATGACTGACTGACCTTTATTCGCCAGTACTTAATATACAAGATTTTGACTTGGTAGATTTGGAGCTGCTTAGAACATAACACATCATATAAAAAGCATATTTAAAAAAAAAATGAAAAAAGAAGAAAAAACTTTATGGAAAGTTGCAGAATACTGCAGTTAAAAAGGAGATGTACAAATAATGATGTACAAGTGAAAGTGTGAACACACAAACACATACATCTATTATACACATACCTTCATACAGTATATAACAGAACACATGAATATGCAAAGAAGACCGACTAAATTACTGGTTTGAGAGGGCTATGCCTCTGGGAAAGAAACTGCTTAGGTGTCTGTTAGTTTTAGTTTTAATTGATCTGAAGCATTTACCAGAGGGGAGTACAAGTGATGAGCTGGGTGAGAGGAGTCCGTGGTACATGGTTAGTGACGCGAGATGTATACAGGTTTGCAACGGATGGAAGAGCACAGCCAAATTATTTTTTCAGCAGACCTTACAACATGCTGTAATTTGTTTTTGGAGTGTGCTGTTGCTGAACCAAACCCAACAACAATGGAGAATGTGATTACATTTTCAGTTATGGCTGTATAAAATAGTGCTAGGATTGGCCGGGAAATATTTATGGTGTAAAAAGTTCAACTGCTGCTGAGCCTTCTTAGTGATGAAGGTGGTGTTAATGACCCAGCTGAGAGTGTTTGTGATAGTTGTGCCCAAAAATGTGAAATGCTTCTTTGTTTACTGCAGAATCATTAATTTCTAGTGGGAGAGGCTCTAACTGCTGTTTGCAAAAGTCAATAACTATTTCCACTGTCTTGGTGGCAGTTAGGACCAGGTTATTTGGTAACACACCAAAACACAAGACAAGACACGTCCTTTCTGTAAGCTTTTCATTACCATTAGTAATTAGTCCTATAATGGTGGTGTCATCAGTGAACTTAAATGAGTTTTACTGAAGGATCAGTGGACCTGCAGTCATTGGTGTACATGGAATAAAGTAGGGGTGCAAAGTACACAGCCGTGAGGGGTACCTGCGCTAATATGGAGACATTCTGAGTGGTGGGAGCCCACATGAACGCATTGTTTCCAGTTTGTCAGAAATCCATTTACAGATAGAAGGATTCAGTTCCATCTGTAGAAGTTTAGTTAACAGCATTTCTTGACAATGGTAAGTCTACAAACAGTTTTCTGCCATAAGTTCCTTTACAGTCCAGATGGTCCAGCTCAAAGTTAAGGCCCATGTTAATGGCATCGTCCACAGATCTATTTGCTCGATATGCAAACTGAAGAGGGTCAAGATCAGTAGCAGTAACAGAGAGCAGATGGGTTAGAACAAGCTGTTCAGATATTTTCATTAGAAATGATGTAAGAGTAATAGGCCTCTAATCTTTGAGGCAGCTTATTTTCTCACTTTTGGGAACAGGAACAACAGAAGATTTAAAGCAATCTGGTACAGTACACTGTGCAAAAGACTGGTTAAAGATGTCTGTGAAGAGAGGGGTAAGCTGCCTAGCACAGTGTTTGATGGTTGCAGATGAGACTGGCTGACGTTTTGCAGTTCTGTGTTGCAAACAGCTTCCAGACATTGTGTTCCTTGAAATAAAAAGAAGAAGAGGGGTAAGGCCTTTGTGAAGAAGTGGCTGGTGTCAAATGGAGGAGCAGAAGGGACTGTAGAGACCGTGTTTGTTCAAATCTGCCATAAAACTCGTTAAGTTTATAAGGGAGGGATGAATCTGCGTAAGCACTGAGAGATGTCTTTTTGTAATTTGTAACAGACTAAAGGCTTCTCCATACAGAGGAGCTATTGTTTGCTGAACACTGAAGCTCCAATTTATTTCTGTGTTTCCATTTAGTATATCTGATTGCATGTTTAGCCAATTCCTGGCCTGTGTATAGGCGTCCTTATCATCATTTTTATGAGCTCTTCCTGTAAACTTTGAGAACTGTTGAAAAAAAATTCTCTAGGTGAATAAAATGACTTACAGTTAATAACAAATAGTTCCAGATTGCCAGAGCAGTGCTTTGATTATATGGAAACATGGCTACCCAAATTGTTATTAGCATAGAATCAGACTCCACTGCCTTTTGACTTGTTAATAACGATCAGCATCCCTATTTGCTCTATAAGGCAGAAACCCTGCCAGTTCTAATATGGAGTTGGGAACTGATGCTTTTACTGTATGTAAATGTCCTTGATCGGTTGTGGATGAATGAAGTCTGATTCCAATAGACAGAGTTGCGCTCCTGTGTAAGTAATCCTCATTTTGTTACAAAAGGCAGAGTTAACAGACAAAACAACAGACATATAAACAGCGACCAAACAACTATGGCTACCATGATTTTGCACCATCTTGTCAACTGGAAAGCCAGAAAGGATACATGTAACCAGAGACAAGAAACACAGGACATAAATCGTAATCAGAGGGCAGAAAAAATAGTCATAGACCGTAAATTCAAAAATAATACTATAAAATGACACTGTCTAGTTTCTTTTCTGAATCAAATCTTGGATGATTAGAAACATGTGGCACCAAATTTTAAAGCATCACTGACTTACAATCTCTGGGATCCATTTCCCAACAGTGGAGCATTACATCCTAGCTGTTATGCCATAGTAAAAGGAGGCAGAATATTAGATTGAAACATCCAGAAGATGAAACACAGTCACAAAAACGAGCCAAAAGTCAATATTACCCTTTAACAAATACCTAACAGTAACCACAATTGTAGTCAAGAAATTGTAGCAAAAAGGTTCTTTAACAAGAAGAAGAAAGTGAGCAGCATACACTGGCAAGAGGTTTTGTTTGTATCCACAAAGCTTGCTTAAGGAGGAAATGCACAACACAACTTTTACACCATCACGCTTCATGCACTTTTGGCTATCTTTGTATATCATCTTCCAGACAACCATAAACAGAAACCAGAGTAACAGTAGAAAATCATGGGAAATGTCTTGAACAATTCAAAAATGATACCAATTTCTAAACTAGCAACCAGCCTCCAGCATGGCTGCCTTAAGATCCCTTAAGCATCCAGAATGAAAACAAGACTGTGCTGGAAGAGAACATGAATCATGCTTAACAATGTTAAAAAAGAAGGAAAAAATACACATGAATATAACCAGAACATTCTATGGTCTCACTTTTCTTTTTTCACAATGCCCTGGCTATATACCAAACTTAAAATCCTACTGACTTTGCCATTTGTATCATTAGAAAAATAAAGATTTTCACAATCCTGATCTTGGAATTTAGCTTAAAATTTTTGGAGCAGGTTTTATGTGTCAAAAGGGCTTTCCTCTACGCTAATAACCAACTACACTCCCCTTTCAACCATAACACTTGATAGTTTTTTTTTCTTGTTGTATTAAGAAAACCCTTTGATTTATTAGAAAACACATGCATCTTATTAAGAAGTCCCATTCAAATTATAAAATGTAACACAGATTTGAAGCATGAATAATAAAGAAAGTCATGCACACTATTTTTAATCCCTTCTCATTCTGAACCTTCCTTATGTATAACATGGTTCTGGAAAGTCTCAACCAAAACTGGGAGTGTCTGATTTATAGTGGAAGTGTTCTTGAGTTAACCCTATTCTGAACTTTGAGACTATTTCTGCAGTACACCTAAACAGAGTGTCTCAAATCTGTACTTATTCCCCTTGTATGTTTATACTCACTAGCTTATTGTAAATATGCTGCTGCTCCAATAGTGGTCACTGTTGACTGGTATTGTGGCTAAATATACGCTCTCATCTCTTATATTGACGACCCGAGGCAGCAAAATAGAGCCCCAAAACAAGCAGGAGAGCAAGCTTAAACATTTATGCATGCATTTGTGTGCAGGGTGAACATGCTGTTCTAGACATTTGGCTCATACTTTGAACCTATAAAGACAGGAGGAATACAGTACAAATTAATACTATTTAACTTGCTTTAAAATGCACTACAAATACAGTTGCACTGTACCAATTGCCTTTCACTTTTTCAGTGGATGTTGTTTGACAACTGCAGGTCCATCTTTTGGTGGCAGAGTAGATGGGCTGTGGGGCATCCTGAAAGTTCTGACTGTGTTCAAAATTGTTATGCACATGTTTTTCCTAAGCAGTCAGTTCTATTAAGGATTTCTTATGTATAGTACAATTATATTATAATGTGGGTGTTAGTATAAAGCAAAATGCCTGATAATAACAACAGCTGATTTAAATATTTTTAAAAGAACACCAAATACTGTACATTCTCCAAACCATTATGCCAAAATGCAGTTTGAAAACATTTAATAGATCATAATGAACCAAAATCTGTTTGATTTGATACATGAACAGATCATTATTCAGCAAATAAAACACAATGTAAAACAAAAAACAAGTTCCCCCCTTTGCTAGGACTTCTGCAACACTCTCATCCGCTGAACTTGGAGGTCCATGTATGGTTTCTACCTATATTTCATTTGATGATGCCATTATTACCTCCCAGTGCTGTTGTTTTGAGGTATATTTATTCCCATCCTCATTGACCTTTCCTTTTAAGGATGCTGTACAGGTTCTTAATAGGGTTGAGGTCAGAGGATAATGGTGGTCACACTATGACTATTTTTCTCCCTTCGTACCCATAGCAACCAAGGAGTCAGTGGTGTTATGCAATGGTTTACGGTCCTGAATGTAATTCAGAAGGCATGATTATTTTTATATCATGAGAGGAAATGGTCTGTTAGGAACTTCATGTTTCGTGGAGGTCATTTTGATACCCCCAGGTGCCCTAAAGGGAACTACTCTTCTCAATATTCCAGCCCAAATCATCACTCTCTGCCACCTCCTTGCTGACATCCCAGTCTTGTTGAAACAGAGTGGCCAATTACCAACCACCCAGAACTCCGTACAGTTTAGCATTGCATTCATCTGTGAATAAAACTGTTTGCAAGTTAGTCTTCATGTATTTCTTAACCCACTCCAAACAGTTCTCTTTGTGAGCTTTGGTTAGGGGTGGCCAAAATACAGCTTTATGAACAACTGTAAGCATCTGGAGTATCCTCCATTGAGTGGTTCTTGGGACTCAACAGTGTTTTGTTTGTAGCTGTTTCATAGTTGCTGAAGTTTGCAAAATGTCAATTGTTTTCATGCCTTTTGCAAGACTTTGCACTATTTCACGCTTTTCATTTTCAGAAAGATCTTCCTCCCCATATTGCATGATAACTGTGACTTGGTTAATAATGTGGGAAAACCTCTTTAAGCCTGTCTCCCTTCAATGAAGATTACCTGGCAAACTAAATAACAAATCTTTTCAGAGCTTGATACCAGTTATCTAAAAAGATATGATAACTCAAAACAAGCAAACACTTTTATTGACAAATTTTACTGAAATCCTATTGATATGTCACTTGCATAATAATTAGGAACACTGTATATGCTTACTTTCCACTAATACTCATTATTAATTACTTCCAATTTAGTGCATTCAGTGAGCTATTTACATGTATGGATTAGGCTCTCTAAGCCCCCAATATAGCATGTTTTTTCATTATCTGCAAACAGTGCATCAGCTTTAATCATAGAAGTTCCCCGTCTAAAAGAACTGTCCTGGCTTCAGCTAGAAAAATGTAAATACATATGTTAAAAATAATTCAGCTTACAAATCATAGTATCAAATAGTTACTTTTCAATTATGGTTGTAGGATTATAAAATTAAAATTCTATAACTTAAGGTTCTTACTGTGCCTAAAGCAGAAGTAAAGCAAAAAAAGTATGACAAATTATACCAATACAACCTGAATGGATAGCAACTCTTACAGCTAGGGTGTCTAGCCACATTGCCAGGTGGCTTCTTCATCTTGGTTACATTTTGAGCTGATCAGACTCTGATAATAAGTCAGAGTCATAAATAGGTGGATATGACTAGCGAACTTTGTTGGGCTGAATGGCCGTTCTCGTCTAGAGTGTTCTAATGTTTTAAAGGTGTGATTTCTAAATGGAATGGATGAAATAAGAGAGACAGAGACATTTAGCTTCTATATAGCTCTAAATTTATGCCAGTATTGTGCTTCTTTGCTGCACCTCTTGTGCCAGTAGGGCATAGCAGTTCAGTCCTGAGTAGGTACAACTTGCATCCTTGAAATGTCTTTCGACATTTCACCGCAGTACTGAGCTAAGGCTAACTTTTTTTTTCTTTCTCATTGCAGACCCCTATCCTGTGATTAATGTGCATGTAGAGGCCACTAGTTCTTGGTTTATACTGAGTTATGACCTGGTATGTGCTGAGTAGAACAGGGATAACATGGTCTAACTTTGTCTCGGGTACATAAAAGGTTGCAAAAAAGTGATTTCTTCTCTACAGTCAAAGTTTTAACTACTTGCTGTACCACTGCAGAGTTTCTATTAATAATATATGTAAAATATGAAAGAAAATCACACTAAGCAATTCTTCAAAGTCCATCTTCATATCAAGCAGGATGGGATTCCAGTTGATGAAATTGTCCATCTACACTCACCATCACTTATAGTGTGCTATTTTAGAGTCATCGAGATAACCTTGCCTGGATGGAGCATGAGACATATTTGCAGAAAAAATATGTTTTAAACAGCAGACCAGACAGCAAAAAAAATTTCCCTCTAAATTCCTTCTAGGATAGTATTGTGCATTGTGGGTTCAAGACCACAAGTTAAGTCTGACACCATTTGTTTCTGTTCTATTATTAATCGGCATATATTTTGATTCCCAGCTGCCTGTTGAAGACAAACTGGAGGAGTATAACTCCCCTTATCCTGGTATTTGGCTGCAGATAGTTTCCACATTTTTCATCATAATGACTTTCATTGTAAAACTGATGAGTTGTGAGACAAGGTATAAACCACCTTCCATCTTGTCCTCCACAAACGGTAACAGTATGTGTTATACTAGTTGCTGTCTGAAGAAACTGCAACTCAGTATAACTTTGAGAAAGTGCCTATAGAAAATAAATGGGATTTTCACAAAGATCTGAAATATATCTTTATTTATCAGTACTAATAGCTAAACAATTGTGTGGAAAACATTCATGGCTACTTCCTTCTGTTTACTATGTGACCCTACACAAATCACTTAATCTACTTGTTTACACTGTATAACATCTGTACTGTCTCCGAATGTTCCCAAGGGGAGAGTTCATCATAGAAAGGTACTATTTAAAATTAGGTTTTTATTTAATTAACCTAGTAAACAAGTCTTTGGCATATGGAAAGAAACCAGAGTTCATGTGACCTCCACACATCTTGTTTTCAGGCTGGGAATAAAAGTCTCTGAAGCTAATACATAAAAAGCATTGCCCTATCTCCACCTCAAGAGTGGCTTTTATGGGTTACAATCAAAATTTGTTACCAACCTTTTGTTGTAATGGCAGTATTATTAAATTCTGAATCAAAGCAGGTTTGAGAATGTTATAGTAAAAGAGAAATTCTGCAACACTTGCTCCTTGTCAAATAAATGTTTACTGCTTATGCTAACAAAAATTAATTATATTAATTGTGGGTTTCAGTACTGTGGGGGCTGCTGCCTCACAACAAGGAAACCAAGGTTCGCATCCAAGGTCCTTAATATGTGGAGTTAGCATGTTCTCCCTGTGTCCACAAGACCTTTTTCTGGGCGCTCCAGTTTATTCCAACTGTCCAAAAACATGAAGGGCGATAGCCGATGCTAATTTGGCCTGTGTGTGTATATGAGTATTCACCCTGCAATGCCCTGTCTTCCACCCAGTGATTGCTTGGATTGGTTCCAGCTTTCCCACGACAGTAAGATGGTTGGATAGATATAGGTTTCCTCACTCAATGCAAGTGCATGACATGCAGTTGCAATGATTGACATCTCTAAATTGGCCCATGTATGAATATGCCCTGGGACTGGCTCCAGCTGGCTTCCTGCCGCGTACTCACTATGGCTGAAATAATCCTCGGCACCTAGCAACCATGTTCTGGAAAAGTGGGCTAAAAAAATAATAATTATATATATATATATATATGCCTCTGTGAGCTCAAATCTGATCAGTTAAATTAGCTTTGTTGATGAGACAAGCTGCCTCACGTCCTTGCCTTTCATTGGAGCTAGTATAAGTTCTGGCTGCTGTCGTGGCAAAGGTTCGGCACCCAATCTTCTAAAGAAAGCACATGGAGTCTCAGGAAGGCAGCATTTCACTCAAATCAAGTGAAATGAGCACCCAATGATGGGCAAATCATACTTTTATTACAATTCTTATCTCCCAACACATTTGTCTCTGTCATCTGACTCCCAGTATTCCATTCTCTGCCATCCTGCCTCCAACTGGTCCCACCAATATTTCCCAGCTCAGTGGGCATAGCATCTTTTTCTGTACATAATATATGCCTAGTACCAGTTCAGTGGTTGCCACCAATATTTCTAACCTCAAGTTCACATTTCTTATCTGGAAGAGAAGAATTCACTCTCTCCACCATTCTGTGCATACCTGACCTTTGGCTTATAATATATATATATATATATATTGGTGATTTCCAGCTTATTCAGATACAGAAAAAATTTACAGGCAAAAACCTTTTCCAGTTTATCCCTTACAGTGCTTATACTTAATAAAGTATAATACTTACCTCTTTATGACCTCATGATTCTTTTTTTAATACATATTAATCAAAAGTAGTGTAAATGTATCCCTCTATACTGCCTATACGTTTGGATCTAGAGGGCTCAGGAAGAGGTGGGAGGTGCAGTGGTCTAGCACTGCTCCATGATTCTGGGGTAAAACCTTAGCCCAGGTACCATCAGTGTGGATTTTGCACATTCTTCTGTGGGTGCGTGGGGTTAATTGACAACTCTCAAGTTGGACCCATGTGAGTGAATATGGAGTTCAGGTGTGATTGTATGTTTAAGATGGATATGCTCCTTTCCCCATTTGATGCAAGGTTGGCTCCAGCCTTCCACCCAGTGCTGTAGTAACTGACAAAACTAAGTGTATCATCACATCACATATACTCTGGAAATTAATAGACTGGTGATGTTCAGCCTCTTTTATACTTTGTTTGATGCTATTTCAATTGGTAAATTTTAGGCACTGTGCTGTTGGCTGTATTTTATTGGAACTGTCTCTCTTTTTTTTACAATTACAATCAACTTATTTAATTGTCATATCATTTGGCTTCTGGCTTGTTGCTATTAATCTTAAATTAATTTTTAAATCGAAGATATGCTGCTTCATCGTAAACGCTCACCCAAACAACGGGCCCTGTATAAACTATCTTTGATGGGAATTTGAAAGTTGTCACAGAGTGAGTGAAGAGAATCAGAAAAATCAGGTGGCTACCGACGTCTATCACATCTGAGAATGTACGAGACTTTGAGAATGCAAAGTGAGTTATATTAAATGTTCCTATTCTCAGCTGGCACACTGCCCAAATTGCAGGAGCTGCCATCCGAAGATCAAAATAAATATGGAGAAAAGATGAAAGGAAAGTAGAAAACACTCAGAACTGGCCTTTGCCCATAAATGTGGAATGTTTGATTGGTTTTAAATAGGTTGGATTAATTATTCCATGCAATGGCGAGTTTCGGTACTGTGGCATTTGTTAACTGCAGAGAACGAGTGTAAACTTCTTATTTAAGACGCTACTGTAATGCTGATTTAACCTGATTAGATCAGATGGAGTAGAAATGTGCAGGGTGGGGACTAAAAAGGAGTGAATGTGTGATTATAAAAAAGCCAGCACAAAACAAATAACTGTTTTTAACTTTGTTAAAAATTGAAATACTGACTGAATTTGTCCATGTTACTACTTAGGGAGATAAGTTGCATCATCAACCGGGGGACATCAGAACGAACAATCATCAATTAGTATTCAGTTAGCATGTTTGAATGTCAATACTTTTAAATGTAAACCTGCAGCACAACAAGCAGGTCTGACCATATATTACGCCCCCCTACAAGTCTATGATTGACAGTAGCAGCAGCTCTCTTATTCAAGCCAGAAGTTCTTATGTGTGGTTGAGGGGGGAGGGGTTGTTTTAGTATTATTTTTTTATATTTTTTGTTAATTGTAGACTTTTTTCTTTTTTGTTTGACCATCTGTAAAGTTTAAATTCCCCTTGGGCACAAATAGATCGTTAGACAGATAAATTCATTCCCATTTCCCATTTACACTTTCTCCCTTTTTCTCCCTTTTTGGAGGTTTGCCTTTGTCTAAGATGACCGATGGGTGCAGTAAAACCTCGATTATCCGTCACTCGATTAACCGTCAGTCTCCATTAACTTCCTCAGCAGCACGTGACATGCTGCATCTTGAAATCACAGCGTCAGTGATGTACTTTCAGTTTTAATAGTGTTTTGCAGCTTTTTTCTCTTTTGTTATAATTAATCTACTGTATATTGTTAAGGGGCACGGTGGCACAGTGGGTAGCGCTGCTGCCTTGCAGTTAGGAGACCCAGGTTTGCTTCCCGGGTCCTCCTGTGTGGAGTTTGCATGTTCTCCCTGTGTCTGCGTGGGTTTCCTCCGGGTACTCCGATTTCCTTCCACAGTCCAAAGACATGCAGGTTAGGTGCATTGGCGATCCTAAATTGTCCTTAGTGTGTGATTGGTGTGTGTGTGTGTGTGTGTGGGCATCCTGCCCGGGGTTTGTTTCCTGCCTTCTGCCCTGTGTTGGCTGGGATTGGCTCCAGCAGACCCCCGTGACCCAGTAGTTAGGATATAGCGGGTTGGATAATGGATGGATGGATGGACATTATTATGGCCGATAAATGTAAGCATGTGGTGTTGGAATTGTCACAAAAAATTGAAATTATTATTAAACATGTATGAAATGGCAAAATTAATTCAGTTAATCGAGTAGAAAGAACAGTGAATGGTATAAAGCGTGATACCGACAAAATTGAAAAATTTTGAAAATGGAAACCACTGATAGTAATGTTATTCTATATTGATGTTAATGTTCTTCTGTATTGTAATTTTGTTTTTAAATTCTGTTATGTTTTGTTAATAAATTGTGATGTGCCGGAACCTTGTGATGCACTGTGTGTGAGCAGAATGGGTAGAATGAAAGCTATAAGTTGATGGGACTGCGTGAAGAGAAAAAAGAAGGTGTGGCAGAAAGAAATTTTGAGTAGTGAGTCAGGAGTGTTTGCGGTATAGAGAAAAAAGAACGTGAGTGGCAGGAGATAAACTGATTTGAAGGGAAAGCTTTCTTTTATAGTTTTGGAGTTGTGCTCCATAACCCAGATAATGGAGTATAAGACAGGGCACCGTTTGAAAACTCAAGTACCTCTGAGTTGTGTTTTCTTATCAATATTAATCAATATGTGAATTGATTAATTTTATTAATATATTTCGGTTAATATAGTTTTGTAAATAAATATGACTACTTAGAGCTTATATATGTACTGTATATATAATTAAATAGGTATAGATAGTATATATATATATATATATATATAAGAATCTTCAGTAAAAGTTTGAAGAATAAAGTAGGTTTGGTAGGTTTACTTGCATGTATCTAAACGATAATCACAAATAGTTATACTTTTACACAATTTGGTATACACGCAAATATCATTTATTTTCTATCTTTTTAACAAAAGTGGCTTTCCGGGTAAGAGCTCCTCAGAGTATAAACAATGCAGTATTTTCTTTGTGTTAAATGACACCCCCGTAGTTAACTGAAGCACATTTTTCTTTTCTTGGGAGGAGCTTGGGGGTGCTACCTTTTTAAGTGCTTTCTTTTCTCTGGTAGCCATTCTTTTGGCGTCATTCCAGAAACCCGCCCACTTCGCTGAATTGCGTCATTACCACGCCCCGTTGAAGCACACTTGAAAACTGATTAACAAGATATGAAGACGCATGGGCTCATTCGGGATTTGTTGATTGCACGAGTTGGGATGGAAATGTAGTGTTCTGGCAAAGTAGAATTTACATCTTTCTGAACTCATTGCTACGCTTACGTGTACTGGAATTATGGTAAGTTGCTAATTATTTAAAATGAGTGCAGTAAAGTTTTTCGTAGAATTCAAATGCGCAGCGGATAAAAAAAAAAGTTTCACCAGCGTGAGATAAGCGTTCCTGCCTTGATGGTGTTGCGAACGTGATCCAAATCGCTTGCGAGCTTACAGGAAGCATGGGTTGCTGTGTACACGTTCGTAAACAAAACTGCTGTTCTCGTTGAATATTTACTGTCATCAAGACGCAGAAAGACGTCGGCGCTTTCTAAAAAAACAGCGTTAGCCGTTACAAAAGCTTTGCAAGTATTTTGCGCATTTACCAGCCTAACAGGAATGCATGGAATTTGCAGTAATTTATTTTAAGATATAAAACTTTGATGTGATGTTCTAGAAGCGGAGGTGGGTTTGGACATTTTGAAAGTAAAATTTCGCCGAGGCCGACTTTTGCTTTGTACATTACATGCAGCCGCTTGCACCCTTATGGCGCGCGTAAAGTGTGCTTGTGAATCTTGATTAAATCATTTTGTTTCCTCTGGCTTCGTTGCTTATTCGCCTAGCATTCATAAGTTTTAACTTCTCATAGCGATCCATCTTGTGTTATGTCCGAGCAAAAATGCCTCATAGGTCTGTTTAAGAAACTGAAACACCATTACAAAAGTAGTATATTTGTAATACTTAGACTGCTATAAAGGTGTCCACAGTTAAAGAAACACCATTCATTATCAAAGTAGTAAAGTTACGCTTTGAATGAACATAAAAAACAGAATGCTACAAAAAGGATCATCCACATGTAGGGAAACAATTTTCTCAATAAATTGGGTGCAGTTAGTTGATAAATACGACCAGGTAAGGAACGAGCGTGTCCCTTTAAACATGGGAGTATGCGCGTATTTTCACCTCTTCTTTAACAACTGGAACTTAAGTACAGATTCAAAGAATTTTAACCTTTGTTGTCATGCATCATCTATGCTGATTTGGTGTTCCGCTGTAAAATAACCTCAGACCACAGCTTGCGACAGGCGAAGACCGTAGAGTACGCAGTTGTTAATTGTGTGATTGAGCCGGTGTGGGATACAGTATAGGCTGTACATTATCATCTGGATACATGCCCTATAATGTTAACCTTTTTAAACCGCTTATTGCTAAGACGTTTTTACTCCAGTATATACTTTGGAGCAGTATTATAGACAGATATCAATAAATATATTTGATATATGTGTGGATGGAGGTTTTTATTTTACGTGAATAAAATAAGGTTCTGTATAAAAGCTAAATATTAACACGCTTTAACGAGTATACGAATTAAAACATTAGGAAAAAATAGTCTATTGTTTGAGTTTCTTAGACGTAGATTGTTCTATTAACTTTGAATGGCTCGTTTTGTGCAAATGTAGTAAATAAACACATTTCCTCCCCTTATCCAATTTGTGTCCCATATTTTTGTGCCCATAGTGTACGCATATCCAAGTTCCTCTTGTGTTTTTACACAGGTGGTGAGCATCTAGGGCACTCTATAATTGACACAATTTGTAACAGATGTAGGAATTGTGTGTGCATTCTTGTTTCCAATAGGTAATACTTGGAAAGCCTTGTCTCATGGCTTTTAATTTAACTTCTTTGAACAGCCTAAAAACCACAATTTTTGACATTAGCTTGTTTAAACTGAGTAAACTGCATCAGGCTAGCTTGTAGCTTTTTTTTGTCCGTATTGTGCTTATCTAAACTAAGAAAGCCTTGGCTGCTGGTATTAAGTCATTGTTTCCTTCCCAAGATGTATACTTTTTAGCATATAAAGTTAGTGGGGAGAGGTAATATGTTTCAAACACGACTTGGATAAACAAGAGAAATTTATCATTTGATCCCCTGAATTTTTGTCACTTACTGAATATAATTTAGTTTTCTTCGTTTCTGACAGTTAAAGTGCAAAATGCATGTTCAACAAGGAGTCACTGAAATTGGAGAATTTTTTTTTTTTTTTTAATGCAAAGCAAGCACATATTATAATTTAATACAGTAGCAAATAAAATCAATACAACAAAGTTGTATTACTCTTAATTTCTTGATTATGAAAACAAATTTATTCAGTTTAGTGCCCATTGATGAACACAGCTTTATACTGTATATACCTATTATGTGTATGTGTTGACAAGTTTGTATAGCTTATTTTTCAGTTCTTTGAGAATTTGCTGACATGCTATGGTTAATGTTTAACACTTCATATTTTAGGCCAGTACACTTGCACAAGGTAATGTTGAGTACGGACTGATTAAAAATTGTCCTTTTTTGTGTACAAAATTTCCTTTCTGTTTATTTTACCATATACTACAAAAGTTAATCAGAGAAAGGAAAATACTCTCCTTGTGATGCACATGGTCTTCTAACAGTTCTGCACTGACATTGCCTTTTTTTTTTTTTTTTTTTTTTTTAAAAAAAATATTTTTATCTTGGTGATAGAGGCTGTAGATAGCAAAATGAGAATTGTGTTTATTAGAAATAATTGTTTAGTCATACCTTCTGATTAAAATTAATATAGTATTTATTTATTTTTTTTTTTTTGGGAAGGAACTATGGAAGTCACAGATGTTGAGCTCCAGGCCTGGAGGGTTGCAGTAACTGCAAGTTTTCATTCTAACCCTTTTCCTAATCAGTGACCAGGTTTCACTGCTAATTAACTTCTTTCCCTTCAGTTTAATAGCCTTGTTTTTTAAGGGTTCAGTCCTGTGAATTGATTCTTTTCATCATTAAAAGGTAGCCACAAAGAAATGAGACATGAAATGAGCTGACAGATGATCATGTAAATTGGGGCTTCAAACTCCAACCAGTTTTTGAATGAGGAGCCAATTCTTGCTGTTAATTAAACCAGTTATTAAATTCCATGGCTTGTTGCTGCACTCATTCTGCTACAGTAGACATTTCTAAAACTGTTTATTTTCTGTTTTTTTTTTTTTTTTTTCTGAGAACACTGTCAATGTTTTGGTGACCTCAGAGATCAACCTTTCTTTATTTCCACATATTGTGTGATGGGCACAGTTTATCTGGTCATGTGGCAGCTTGTTTTGTGTCTCATTATTGTTTGGCTGCTAATCAAGGAGAAAGAAACAACTAAGTGTGGCCTGAGTCATATTAACTTCTTTTGCCTTAGTTTAAATTAACAGCAAAAACTGGTCACTAATTATGAAGATGGTTAGAATGAAAACCTGCAGCCTAACAACACCCCTGCTTTAGGCCATCGGGTTAAAGCAAAACACATTGTACTAGCTAGCTTGAGCAATACAAGAGTTTCAGTTGGTTAACTTAAAGGCTTGAGTTTTTCCATCTTTTGGGTGAATGCCTATTAGCTCATGGCCTTCTGCTTCAATTCCTAGTAGCTTGGCCTCTGTGCTGGCAAGCAAGATAGGCAATTACATGCAGCCTCACACTCTACTAAAAGGCAATTAACAACCCAGCATTACGAATGTGAGATTTGATAGAGAGGTGATGGTCTCTTCCAGGTGGCAAGTATATCCTTCAAGCCTAAGTGATTGTTATGGATGAGAAAGTTTACTGGGAAGTAGACTGTTATGAGAAAGTCTACGGGATAAGGTAATTGTTATGAGAAAAGGTATGGAGGGAAGTCATTATCATTATCCAAGTTGTGATGTTTCATCTTCCTGCTTCAGGTTGTGTTCACAATTTTTTGTTTGGACTATTCGGAGAGAAACAAGGTCACTGTTGATTTGTTACTTGGTCAGGAAAAAAAGCAATTAAACTTTATATTTTTAGTCAAAATAAAGAACAAACTTAATTGTGTTTAATGTATATGTCACTCCAAATGCAATTTGACCACAAAAATGGCATTTCTGGTCATTTTGTACATTTGACTAAGGTAAAAGTTTAATATTGTGAAACGACCCAGAGAATTATTTTACCTTTTTTACCTGAATTGTCAGACTTGGAGCTCTGTGTTGTTTGGTTTCTCAGGGGGACGTTCTGATTTGGAAACTTACATTTACTGTCTTTGTAGTAGCACATGAACGCAGCATATTTTACAAGCTTCTAAAGCACAAGTTTAGTCGTCTTGGTCTCTGTAACCACATTTTTGGTGGATTTTAGGGAGCATAATTATTTTAGACTTTGTCATTTAAATATTTAACGT
>JANRMT010062791.1:242655661-242674714 GCA_026402145.1 Polypterus bichir lapradei | reverse complement strand
CTTCTGCCTTGCAACGCATGAATTCATGCACTCAACAGTGCCTGAATAAAGACTTACTTGATTAACGACCTGTCTTCCTCAGATTTCTTCCACAATGGCATTTCAGAAGCCAGGTAACTGTGAATAAGCAGATTATTAAGATGCATGTAAACACTGAGTGAAAATCTGTGTCTCGGCTAACTTAAACTTCCATGTTTTGTCTAGCATCACAAATCAGAGTGTGAAACCCACCATATGATTTGATGGTGGCCACAATCCCACAATTTTATATAGCAATCTTTAATAATCTCCGAGGTAGAGTCCAAATGACCCCAGCCTGTTCAAGAGAGTGAAGCAGGCTTCCCTTTGCGTATTTTTGTTTTTTGTAAATCTTTTCCAAACTACTTTTATTCAAGATCAAATAAAACCAAAGAAATTGCCTACATTAAATAAAAATGCAGCTCTTTCCTTTTTGTAGGACTTATGATTGAATGTACAAGCTTTGAAGCCATTTCTCCTTGCAGGATGTTCTAAGTTTTAGAACTACTGTGTTTTGTTTATAAAGTATTTTTAATCTTTTCTTTACAGGCAATTGGAAAAATAAAGTTCAGACCAGTAGTATTAAAAGAGCGTCTTCATCCAAGCCTGAAGAAAAATCCCAAAGAAATGTTGAGTCAAAATCTACTGATACGTTTCAGGAGTTCAAGAAGAAGTATCTTCTGAAAGAAGGAAAACTGAAAAGCTTAAAGTGATTTTAAAAATTTAAAACTCACTTAACATTACAAAACCACATGCTGACCACTGCAGTTGCATTGTATATTTTTTTTTTTATCCTGTGTTTTTTTTTTTTTACTTATTGTGTGTCTGCCATGAGGTTTAATATTTTGCCAGATATTTCCACTTATTATTAAAAAATGCTCTTTATCTCGTTTGTGTAGCTAAAAGGTGCAGTTCCTAAACATCGCCCTTTGTGGTCTAGCCCTGGTTGTCTGACTGCGTTATATTTCATCAATGCTTTTAGTTGCCATTTCTAGAAATATTAGTAACACAAGACACCCTTTTTTATAATTTGGCTTATAAATTGGCTTATTATGAACCTAAGGAAATTCTGGCTTTTTTTTCAGAAAGTAGCTTTGGTGAGCGAACATTTGGAACTGTTGTTGACCCATTTATTGGCAGATGGACTGCTTTTGAGGTGTGTGTGTATATTGTATATTGTTTTTGAATTTTACCTGTGCCACTGGTTGGCTTTTCTGGGCACTATGCAATAGTATTAAATGGCAGTGTTACCTGAACAGACAGATACGTAGTTTGCCGTTTATCTCCAGCTCCCTCCTATGGATTGGTTTCTTGTTACGAATATAAACTTACTACTGTTGTTATTATTAAATGTGCCTTTTGCTGAAAAGTCTTCAAAAGCTAATACCTAAACAAATACTAATGTGTTGAATCTTTATGTGCTTTGCTATTAAGTTAGTTTATGGAACAACTGTGAATTTGTTTACATAAACGGTTGAACAGTTGGAATTATATGTGATATAGTTATAGTTTGAAGGATGGGAGGGATAAGTGAAGGACACCAGTTTATAATTCCTAAAAGTATTACTTGATGTTTACAATAATTTTGATATACATATATATATATTTTTTTTTTTTTACCAGAGGTGTGACTTTGTATTTTTCTACTGTTGTAAATATGTTCTGGTTTTGTTCAAAGAACTTTTTTTTTTTTTTTAATTAAATTCCTTTTTTTCCAAATACTTTTTATCTCTTAATGTTTATCAAGTCTTAGACCTGTGTACAAGTTATAACACTATGTAATAGTTGGAAACAAGCAATACTGAAACCAAAAGCTTTTTTTATTCCCAACTTTAACACTATGACCTCTGCAGGGAAATCTCCGAAAAGGCCATGCAAACCTAAAGGATAGTTTAACAACGTGGAAGGTTTGTCATTTGTAATGAACACCACCATCAGTACCCCAGTCTACCAAGAGCAATTCTGTCAGTGAACAGCGTCAGTCCTTACAAACTTAAGAAAACTGACAAATGAGAGGAAACTATTCAGGCCAGTAAGCTTGTTTCCAGTATTTCATCCAGATACTTCTAAAGTTGTCAAAGTTTCTGCTTCAACTATATGTCTTGGTTATTTCCGATATGCAGAACCCTTCTGGCTTCGGTCCAGAATGCACTTGTGAATTTCCAGTGGTGTCCTCAAGCATGTGATTCACCTTTTTTCAGTTGAAAGAATTCCGCTGTGTCTACTTTTATCAATACCTTTTGTGAATTTTGAAGACCTGGATTAGGTCTCCTCACTGTCACCTCTGCTCTAAACTAAATGGGTAACATAACCCATGTATAGACCATTAAAGAAAAGAGGTACCATTCAGTACTGCAGAACTGACAAAACCATCGGCTTTTAGCCCCATGGAATTCAATGTGAAAATGGTAAGTCCTGAGTGGGACTTGGTTTATCAGATATGGAGGGTTAACAACAACATTTATTTATATAGCACATTTTCATACATACAATGTAGCTCAAAGTGTTTTACATGATGAAGAAAGAGAAAAAAGACAAAGTAAATAATTAAAATTAGGGAACACTAACATAGAATAAAAGTAAGGTCCGATGGCCAGGGAGGATAGAAAAAACAAACTCCAGATGGCTGGAGGAAAAAAAAAAAAACCTGCAGGGGTTCCAGGCCATGAGGCCACCCAGCCCCCTCTAGGCATTCTTCCAGTAGTCTGCTGCCATCTTGTAGATAAAATAACATCAAATGGCAAAAAGTGTGGTTTTTTTCCATGTATTTTGCTGCTAAAATGATCAATTAATTAATAATTAATTGAGTGAGGTGGAACCTTTGACAAAAGAAATACAATGGCATAAAAATGAAAAGAATGTAAAATCGTTTTTAGAAGAAACTGATACTGAATCATTAGTTGAATCAAACATTATTTCTTGATCTGCCATTAATATGGACTGAACGCAGATGCCAGCCATGCAACGGGTGATACCTCAGCACCACACTAGTTCAGATGGAGTGAAGCAGTGTGAGGGTTTTTTTTTTTTTTTTTTTTTTTTTTTAAATGGTGGCTGGAGTGCCAATTCTGCCACCAACCCCCGAGTTTTTTTTACCTGCAGGAAGGAGGGCCTGCATGCAGGGGTGGATGCAGATTAACGTCATGTGAAACTGTATGATCGATCTGCCATGATATGTCTGTTGAATTCAGTTGCCTGAAGGTTCACCATGGTGCATGTAACTTTTAAGGCAAAATAACTAATCAGGTTGAAAGATGTTAGGTCCCTATACCTGTTTGTAATGCAGTAGCTATCAACGTTGGGAGAAGTATTTTGTGAAAGCTGGATTCTAAGGGGTAGAAAGGATTAAAAGCTGAGTAAGTGGTGCCAAGGACCTGGTGATTAGGGTGTTCCAATAAAGACTTCAGTATACTGTATAACATCAGCGCAAGATAAGTTTGAATTTGTGCAAACTCCGAATGGCCCCGTGGAACGTATTTTTGACAACCATGAAGTCTGGGAGGTGCTCAGATCTAAGCAATCACTTGAACTATCCTAGCTACCTGTTTGTGGATGACACTGGTTGGCTAGCTTGTCACTCTGTGCATTAGGCAGAAGGTTATTATGAGGGATGAGCGACTTTTTGTACAAGCCTTTTGCGATAGTGGGAAAGAAAAATTAGGTTTCAGCCATTGTTTTTCACAGAAACCCCTGGTCAATTTGAGGCTAAACCACTGGATACCCTAAACATTGGCTTTAGAGTCCCCTGCTGCAACAAAACGTTCAGTCTGTTGAGTCAAATTCATGCCAATTTTTTAGAAAACAATGTTTTACTTGATAGGGTGGACTTTTAAAGTAAAACTTGTTTGCAATAAACCTGCCTTTTGTTTGATGAACAACTACTATAAATCTAGAAACTCTATGTTTAGGCTATATAATACACTAAAGGACACCCATCTGGAGTACTTTGTGCAGTTCTGGTCACCACACTGCAAGATCATACATTGCAGCACTTCTCCTGCAGAGGAGAGCAACCAAGTACCTCACAGTACTTAAGAACAAGTCGTACTGTGACAGACTCTGAAAATCTAAAGCGGTTTAGTATTGAGAAAAGGAGACTGTGTGGGGAGCTAATACAGGTCTTCAAAATCCTGAAAGACATTGCTAAAGTGGATCCAGTAGAATTCTTTAGCTTAATAATGAATTACATACGCAGGGACATTAGTGGAGATTAAGGGGAAGTCCAGTTAAACCTGAAACCAGGAAGCATTTCATTATGCAAAGACTTGTGGGACTGTGGAACAAATTACAGAGACACGTTGTTGAAGCAGAAACCTTTCAGAAGAATCTACATGAGATATTAAGACAGCTTAATTACTATATTAGCTAAACAAAATGGCCTCCCTAGTGTTTGACCCAAACATCACTCGAGCTGTAAAAACAGTGTTCAAAGCATAGCCCAGTCCCAAGTGTCACTTGGACAACTGAATAGACATGTCTAGTGTAAGTGACCCGAAGATAACTTTGCCTGGAAAAGTGCCAACATCAATAGTGTCGAGCATTACTTGAGCAACAGCTTAGGCATGTCTTACATAAGCGTCAGCCCCTAGGGTAAACTGGATAATGGGGTAGACTTTGTGTTTTTTAGCAGCCCAGGTGTTGCATGCTCTTGACAGTGATGTGAGCATGGATTTTGAGGAGCGCCTCATCAGCAGTGATGATGAAGTGAGTTTGTCTTCAGACAGTGAAACAGAAAGTGATTCTCGTGAATCCGAATGTGATGCTTGATTGCGTTTGGGTTTCTGCTGACCCTACTTCAAATAAACCAACACCACCTCGTTTTGATTTTGTGGGGCAACCAGGCGTAAAAATGAACATTGATAACCAGGTTATTTCTTGATGATGACGTGATTGAAAGAGTTGTTGAGATGAACCATTGTGCTGAATAGTGTCGAGCAAGTGACTGTACACCTAATCATAATTCATACCCTACAATAGACATATTTTGACAGTATATAAGGTATTTGCATCATTATTATTATTCAACTCAAATTACTAATTTCATATTATTCATTATTATTTGTATCATACTTTTTATACTTCTAACTTTGTACTTTTAGTGTTTTGCATGTTTTACAGTAAAAAGATTCAATAAAAATGTAATTTTTCACGCCAAAACATGCAACGCTTTTTACATGTTTTTTCAAGAAACTTTTAGGAGGTTAACTTGATGGACTGAATGGTCTCTTTTCATTTGTCACATTTCTTATGATCTTGTGCGCCTTTTACATCCTGACAATGGTACTCCGTGCAAAAAGGCCCAGTGAGCTCAACTGTTTGACTCAGTCATGCTGATTCAGCCAACAAAAATCTTCCCATCGATCAAGTTCAAGTGATCGTCTTTGGTTCCCGATAGGGAGCCATTTCTGCAACCAGTAAAACCAAAGTAATTGTTCTGGGGTTTGACAGTAGTGATGTATTCACATAGAACTTATTTTTAAACAAAGAAAAACCCACAAATCACAGAATCCCAAGAGCTAACAAGTCACCATTAAATCTGATTTTGCCAATGGGGAGTTCTTCAGAATACTTTGAGCTGTTAGAGGAAACTGGGAAACACCTGAAAGATGAACCTTTACCGATAAAGTAAAGAAAAAGTTTGATTTACTTGCCTTTAACAGCACCCTGCTGATAAGACCACCCTAATTGATTTCCTTTCTGAAACCTGAGAATTCAAAACTGATTTCTTGACCTTCTACTAAATTTGGAGAATATGATTATGCAGTGTGTTTTTTGATTAAATCAAAATTTCAGGAGATAATAATAAACAACAGTAAGAGTGAAGCCATACAGCCTATCCCAGCCTGAGTCAAGGGATCAATACTTAGGGATAATCAAATTAGAAGAAACAGGAGTAAAGGGATGAAAACTAGAGAATTGGGTATTTCAGCACACCAGGACTTGCATAGCTGAGCTGCACGTACCGTGGATTCAGAAGAGATTCAGACCCCATCACTACCTGCCTACTTTACTGTATTGTAGTTTTATTGTTGAATAGAATACCCTATTCTATAGAATATCCCAAATACCCGGACACTGCTCCGAGATAAAATTTTAAAGCTGCCAGGAACAGCAAACACTCCTGTCGCCCTCTGTCATGCTTCCATGCAGAAAATGCCACAGAGATGCCCGTTCCATAAGGGTGAAAGCAGACTCCACAAATAAACTGGGTGAATACTGGTTGGTATTTACCTAACAGAAGATGATAAACCTCTCCTGTACAGTTTTGTGTGGATTTCCACCAGATGCCAACTCCTTTCCATTGAGTGTTCTGAAGTGTTTGTAGGATAGTGTTGACTCCATAGTGTTCATCCTTGCCTATCTGCAAGATGTCTTGTCCAATTGGATTCCACACACATTAAGTTAGTTGTCAATCATAAACTGGTAGCAAGCATGTGAGGGAGTTTGTCCTGCAGTTGGCTGTGTCCATTATGGGGTTTGCAGTAGCTGTGGTTCACACACACACACACACACACACGTATATATTGTGACGTGTGAGTCACTGTCTCAGTACTTTAGAGAAACCAACTTTATAACAGCACAGTTATTTATTGTAGCGGGATCTACCACTCTCCTATATACAGACACAGCAGTCAGTCAGGGTCGTGGCCAGGTTAGTGGCCAAGTAATACTGTTCCCTGTAGTTATAATCCTTGCATCACCCATCGACGACACGCTTATAGCGTGACCACAGTGGGCTCGGATTTGCTTTCACACGGAACCACTGCAGCTCAGGGAGCCTGCGGTTGCATCGGCAATGGATAATCTGTCTTCCACAGATGCTGCAATCATGCTTCGGGACGCTCTTCAGCGTGTTGTCCCATTGGGGGAGTCCATAAGAGTTTAGAAACCTTGCTATATATATATATATATAATATATATATATATATATATATATATACATCTACAATGTGCATTTGTGTGTATGTGAATATATATCTATCTAAATGTCTGTACACACTGAGACACACACTGTATATGTATTGTAAGGTTTCTAAACCTTTTTGGGACTCGGCTTGTAATTGTTTCCGAGGCACTATGCTGTGGCACTGCGAACATGCGGTTGCCTCTACAATGGATAAGCAGCCCTCCACAGGCACGGCAATCACACTTTGGCATGTCGTCCCGCTTTGGTGGGTCCGAAAAGAGTTCAGAAACCTCACAATATATATAATCTATATATATAATTCACTTAAGGGAACGCAAGACGCACGCAAGACAGAGCCACGCCTGCCAACTCACAGAGCCACGCCCACCAACTCTAACCCTCCTCCCACGTCATTGGATATGCATGACAGAGCCCCGCCCTCTAACTGTAGCCCTCCTCCTGCGTCCACCGTCAATCTCGAGGGGAGATTGACGCTATTCTTTTCCTACAGGGGTATCAGACTTGAGGAAAGACATTTCCAATTGTACGGTAGAGTTAAAATGTTGTTGGTTTATAAGTGGCCTATAACCAAGGTGTATCAGCCTTCATGTGTCTCCTAATATTCTTGGGGACCAAAGCAGCATTTAGGTCTGAGTTATATCCACATGCACTCATATGTTGTTGAAACAGAAGAAAATGAGTCCTTATGTGGAGTTCTGAGGAGTTGTACGCTTAAGTAATTAGGGTCTGTGTTTGTGTGGCCTTTCTGAGCGCATTAAGTTTAGGGTGTGAGAGTAGACCAATCCAATAATGGACTTGGTAGCATATTAATTCTAGACACTGGACACCTCCTGAAATGCATTGTCATACAGTATGTGTGGGTGAAGATGTGAACAACCTAATCAAAGAATACTTGGTAAGGCTGTACATCCAGCCAAAGCTTGTTCATGTTTTTATGACATGCTTATTTTTAAATGTAACTGGTATTACTTGGTGTTTTGTGCCTAATTTATGATATCAGTTCTCAACTTTTAATTCTGCTATGCAAACACACACACACACACACATCCACCCAGACACTGTGTCCCCCTAACACACTCTCTTTGTACTTCTCTGTCTTCAGATTGCTGAAAAGGAGGAAACAGAGAGAGAACTTACATACACCACCGCGGCAATCTTCACCCTTCATAAAGATAATTATGTTCTTTGCCAACCAGTGGACGTTGGCACTGTTATTGATGGGGTACAGGTATTACATGAGCTGCCCTTAGACACATAACACGTATGCAATAATGTTTAGCCTAATTTATGCATTAAACCTGAAATATCCAGACCAGATGAAGTCCATATTTGCAACTTTTTAAAAAAAAGTGATCATGGACATAGAAAGTCGGCACAGGACCCAAAGGTGACAGAGCCTCTGTGCAAAACTGAAGAAAGAAATGGAGTGAATTCCTCTTCTGAAAACATGAGGTATGGCTAAACAACATGAGCTGGATAGCTGGATGTTGGACTTTTACTGGAGGATTTTTGAGTCCCTGAGCTTTATCAATATGCAGTCCATTTTTGATTGATATCATGTAGTACTAGGGTATTGTACCGTGTTAGCCATTATGAATGTAGAGAAAAGCCAAGCAAAATGACACCTTTTATTGGCTAACTAAAAAGATTACAATATGCAAGCTTTCAAGGCAACTCAGGCCTCTTCTTCAGGCAAGATGGAATGTAATGTAAGATTGATATCATGAACTGAAACATTTTATAATGCAACCTGTCTTTATGTGTGGCTTATATTTTATTTTTAGTAATTAACTATATTTCAGTTTTTAGTTCACATTTAAGGTAACTGAAATTCTGACGGCTTTGGATAACTTTGTAAATGTGTGCTATAGGCAGTGTCGGCCCTACATTTTTAGGGCCCGGAAGCTTGAACTGTTATGGGGGCCCCTTTGGCAAGCAGCAACAAGGCCTGGGTAACCTCTGTTATCTTCTTCTATGGGGTTTATCATGACAGATCACCACACATTTTTAAAAAATGTGACCATTACATATAGCGGTGTTTAAAAAACCCTTCTCATACAGTAGACACCAAAACATTTTAAGCAATGTGGACAAAAGTTGCTTCTGTAGCCCCTCCAGGATTAGAGGCCCTGAAGCTTAAGCTTCATTAATTTCATAGTAGATTCGCATGGTAATGGTCATTGTTAAAGGCTCTGCAAGTTTAACATAAATGGCATTGGGTTGTATCATTAATTTTTTTGCTTACAGTAACATGTCTTTATTGAAAAGAAGCTATGTGACAGTGTGGGTTAGCTCCACGCTACTATTTCCTTCCAGGAGCCTCTTGAACCCACCACTGGGTACATGTATAACCTCAGGCACTACATTGAGTAAAAGACAAGCAGGAGTTAAGTTAAAACATTATTAAGTTAAAGGCATTATTGATAATATTCATAAAATAATAACAATAAGCAAAGTACATATGAATTTTGACAACCATACATCCTGATAAATGCTGATGTGTAGTTTCAGGTGGCACACAGACTTACTTAAACGTCTCTAGTTAAACCATCATTTTTAGTCAGCTTTCCTCAGGACAGGCTGCATGCTGGTCTCAATATGGCCACTGAGCTGCTTTTCATGCCATGGTGTGAGAGAGACAGAAGGAGGGGTAAAAGCAAGTAAATTGCTCTCTAAACCCTTACACCAATAGGGTGTCGTGGTACAGAATGGCCTGATTCAAAACCAATCCCAAACAGCCGTACTTCAGACCAATGGGGTTCTGGTACAACTCATCCTCAAGTTACTGGCTTATTTTCACAACTGCCCCCAAAACCATTTATTGAGTGAAGCTTGCCAGCTACAGTAGGGGGTCGGTTGAGAGAGTATGTCCTGCAGAGAATTCATTGACAAACAGGTTTTAGGTCCTTCCCCGAGCCCTGCCATTAAATTCCTCACCCTAAATCATTCCTAAAGACCCTTGGGGGGAATTAGTTAGTTAAACATCAAAGCATTGCTGTCCACATCAATGATATAACACCCTGAAGCACTAATATTACATTTGCTTTGTCTAACTTACAAATAAAGACATACAATATATTTATCAATTTTTATACAAAAATTCACACCACAATAGACTTCCAGTATATTACCAGCTCTTGCCATTGACAGAACTTCTCGGATGACTTTTCCATCATATGTTATAATTATAATGGGAGGACAAGAGGCTGGTGGAGGACTTTGTCTTGTAGTGCATATCCACATCAAGACTACAGAGATGCTGGTGGACTTCCAGCATGTTAAGGGTACCCTACGAGCAAGGGGAGGAAGTGGAGGTGGTGCAGAGCTACAAATACCTCATGGTCCATATGAACATCAAACTGGCCTGGTGTGACAACCCTGTGGTGCTGCACAAGAAGGACCAGAGCAGACTGTACTGGCTAAGGGGACTCAGGCCTTTTGATGTGTGTAGCAAGCAGCTAGAAATGTTTTCCAGTCCATTGTAACCAGCAGGTTGTTATATAAGCAACTTGAGTTCAGGTGATGCAAAACACTTACACAAACTTATCAGTAAGGCCATCTCCATTATAGGGCTAGCTCTGCACACTCTGGAGGCTGTTGTGGAAAAGAGGATGGTGGTGAAATTGGATGCCATCATGAACATGCCTATGCCCCCCAGGGGGTGCATTCCTGGAGTACCTTTCTCCCAGCTATAACAAGAACGGCCTCTGGGGAGCTGCCTGCTGCCATTAGACAATGCAATGCTTCCTCCCAACAACCCATCCTTCACTCCTTCCAAAAGTCATCAGAAAAGAGTAACTGCAAATTGCCACTGCTGTTTTAGCATAATATTTATTGTATTATATATTTTATTTTATTGTCTTATATTGTACTTTGAGTCTGAGTATTTTATGTTTAGTTTTTTCTTTTCTGCAGTATGCATTTGAAGCTCCCCATTGAGGAAAAAATATATCAAATGTAATCTAAATGTAAAGTCCATCCATCATCCAACCCACTATATCCTAACTACAGGGTCACGGGGGTCTGGTGGAGCCAATCCCAGCCAACACAGGGCGCAAGGCAGGAAACAAACCCTGGGCAGGGTGCCAGCCCACCACAGGGCTTGCGCACACACACACACACACGTACACACACGTACACACACACACACACTAGGGACAATTTAGGATCGCCAATCCACCTAACCTGCATGTCTTTGGACTGTGGGAGGAAACCCACGCAGACACGGGGAGAACATGCAAACTCCATGCAGGGAGGACCCGGGAAGCGAACCCAGATCTCCTTACTGCAAGGCAGCAGCGCTACCCCTAAATGTAATGTGGTAAATGTTGTTACTTCCCGTTTTATTGTTAGCAAATTGCTTTAGCATTTGTTATGTTTTAGACATTTTTTTATTGTACTGAAAATATCTGAACATTACCGAGAGAACATTTTGTTTTACATGGAGAAAGAGAGGAGTCAGATGAGGTGGCTCGGGCATCTGATCAGGATGCCGCCTGGACTCCTCCCTGGTGAGGTGTTCCTGGCACGTCCAACTGGGAGGAGGCCCCGGGGAAGACCCAGGACACGCTGGAGGGACTATGTCTCTCAGCTGGCCTGGGAACGCCTTGGGATTCTCCCGGAAGAGCTGGAAGAAGTGGCCGGGGAGAGGGAAGTCTGGGCCTCTCTGCTTAAGCTGCTGCCCCCGCGACCCGACCCCGGATAAGCGGAAGAGGATGGATGGATGGATATTTTGTTTTACATGGAGAAAAATTATTTATGTTACCAAATGTTACCAGGAATCTTGCGGGGTTATTATCAGAAGGGAAGGTTTTTGTTATAACAGTTTGACAAACCTCTTTATAAAAATGTGCATATTAATGAATAATATTGGGGGATTGGCTGTAGATGGTGGGTTTGTGGTAAGAAAGAAGGGAACAAGGAGTGATGATTAAAAGGAAAATCATGTATCTATGCAATGCCAAGTATAAATTATGCTAACATATGTAAGATTCTTGATTGAAACTGCTAAAGAGCTACAGAGATATTGTTAACACTTTACTGTTATAAAAGAGATGTTTGTGTGCAAAATAAGGAAGTAAGTGCGTGCCTCTGCAAAAGAAAGCTGCTGATCCATACACACCCTGTGATATTTCGAAACTAGCTGTAACCAGCTTTGAAGAGCTAACTAATCTAAGTAGATTGCTAAAGCTGTGGGCGTGCTTTAGGATTCCTCTTAAGTTAAATTAACACTAACGTTGTATAATGTTAACTGCTTGTGCAAGTTTCCTCTCTGAAAGAAGTAAACAAGCTGGGTATAAAAGAGGGAAACTCCCTATCAGCTTCAGGTTAATGGCCTGGCTGCTCACCAAGAATAAAAAGATTCTCAAACTTTAAATTCACGAGACGTATGTCCAATTACATAAGTTTTTATCCTGGACCTTAAAGTGTTACGCTTTAGGTGTGCATGGTGCAAAAACAATGACATGGTAAACTGTGAAATCTGAAGATCTGTAATTCATTTCCTCTATTTTTCCTTTTATATTATACATTTTATTTTTTGCTACTGTATATAATTTTGAGTTGTCATTAGTAAACTGTTAATTATGCTATGTTCACATTACAAGCCTCTTTGCTCAATTCTGATTTTTTGCTCAGATCTGATCTGCCTGTCTTAATGGTTTACATTCATAAGTACAAGTAACCTGCATCTGCAATGTGAACACATCTGTCCTCTAAAACAGTGGTTCCCAAAGTAGGGGTCGCGACCCTCTGGGGGGTCGTGAGACATTGGGGAGGGGGGGTCGCGAGATGATTTCCAAGAAATCAAATACTTTTTTAAAACTTTTTAGAAATTAATTAATTTAATTTTTTAGAAATAACATTTTATCCATAACTAACAAAAGATAAAAACTAGTTGTTAATAGTTACATTTAAAAAAAACATGCAAATTAAAAAGCCATCAGCCTTTCAAATTTCTTTCCGTTCGATCGCGATCCCTGAGGTGATTACGACAGTTTAACGACACATCAATGGCGTCAGTTGCAGCAGATCAATTTACAGCACCATGTTAAACATTCCGACATGTGCACGTAACGTGTAGGTCATTTTCATCACTTTATGCTTAGGATATTATTTTTGTTGAAATGAAACGTTGGTTAATATCAACTGGATGTACTGATGCCGTTTTAAACTACCTACTTGTGCGAAAAGACTTTTTCGGCACTCACGTACATTAAAAATAAATACAGGTCACGACTGAACTTGGAGGATGATCTCCGAGTCGCGGTCTCCAAAATTAACCCAAGAATGGACTTGCTGTGCTCCAAGCATTGTGCCCATACATCTCATTAGGTGAGGTGTTTTGTTGAAATTAAACGAATGAGTAAATAACAATTTTTTAAAAAGTTATATGGTTGTTAGAGCGTTATGTTCTTTTTTGTTGTCATGCTCTTGTTTGGATAGGCCTATTGGCGCATGTGCACCGTTGCGCGCAATATCTGTATATTTTAACCACTTCAGAGGATAGTGGGGGACACGAGTCACTGGCACGGTTATTTTGGGGGTCGTGAGCTGAAAAGTTTGGGAACCCCTGCTCTAAAACAGCACGCATGTGCGCATTAATATGTCTCTTTTGAAAATTAATAGTCTTGACACACAGTAATGTTTGGGGCAGCCACCCGTATAAAAAGGCAAATATGTTGCACAGATGTGTACAGATTTGAGTCCAAAACAGAACTGAACAGAAACAGAGGTTGTCTTGCTTTTAAAGGGGTTCGGTGGAAATGATGTTATCAGAGGGCCGGAACTAGTGAGTTCTTGGGGCAGGAACTGGAAGTGACATCTTCGGGGCCAGAACTGGAAATGATGTTGTTGGAATCAGGCAGAATTTCCCATGTCTGGTCTGCAGAGATAAACAGAGAAAGATATACTGCACCCCGCCACCCCCTAAACAGAGAAAGGTTTACTGCACCCTCAGCCCTGCTGCCTTCTGTGTGCATGTGTGTAACACTCTACTGTACATGAGTCACCTGCGTCACCAACAACAAGAAAACATATTTGTGAGAAAACTCGTAGTATTAAAACTAACAAAATGGACGCGCTAGTAGCTGATGTATTGCTAGGTTCCATTTGAAGTGGAAAGTCAGAATTTTCAAATGGAATGGCCCCTTAAGTCAGGAACACGGGGCTGATCTTTCAAGTTCGAGTTTGTCCAACTTCAGGTCATGACATCAGTTCAAAATGGTGACATACACTGCAAACGTTAGTGAAAGCTGTAGTATTATACTGTTTATTAGCACTTCTGTCTATTTTTGTCTCACTAAACCATTTGTACTCTCCTTACCATCCAGCTTCTATCTGTGGACATGTTGCTACTTTGCTTGGTTATGCAAAATGCCACGTATTGCATTGTTATCAACTGCTATTTATTCCAATGGAGCAAACACAACAAAAGGTTTTCCTGGATGCGTCCATGTTGGTTTTACAAATGTTTTACTGGAACACGGTGTAGTGTGCGGCCAGGGCTCTTGCCCGGCTGGGACGCCTCCACGCTGGGAGGACCGGGATAGCAAGTGTGGCCAGAGCGTTACCTGTTACTGCCCTGGGTTGCAGCAGTGCCCCAGACTCCCACAGGGCTGCATGGGAGTTGGAGTGTGGCGCAGCCCCTTTGGGATCCACAGGCACCGCCAGGGGGTGCTGCAGCAGGAGCTGTTGAGCCCTTATGGGCAGTTCTTCCACCACACCCGGAAGTGCTGCCGGAAACGAGTAATCAAGCACCTGAAGCATTTCCTGGTGCATTATAAAAGGAACCAGCAGCCACTGCTTGGGGAGCCAGAGATGGGAGGAGGATTGATGAAGCTTGACCCGAGGAGTGATGGAGGAGAAGGAAAAGAATAACAGAAGAGACTTATGGTACTGTGCTGTGCTTGTGCCGGGACTGTGTTATACTTGTGGGGAACGGGGAAGGCATTTCCTACAAGGGAAGAAGAAAAATAAAACTTGTGTGCTGTGAACTTGTGTTCAATGAGTGTCTGTGTCGGGTTCAACTGGCGGTGCCAGCTTGGTGGGCCACAACGGTCAACTCAGGTGTGACATCCGACTTCTGAGGTAAATGGAACATAGCATATGCATCACATTTTGTTCATGATTAGGTCTAGAAGGTGAAGAAAAGGCAGACAGATGACTTTTGTTATTTTTGCAGTGATTGCTAGCACTGCTGCACTAAGGCATTTGTGGGTACGAGAAAGGAGCCGGCAATGGTAGGACAGTGACTCTTGTCACAGCTGTAGCTCTCCTTCATTATTGTTTTTCCATGCTGATGATGCTGACTGATCACAACAGTGTTCAGCCAATGCTTATCCACAAAAAAACCACATGAATCCCAATCTGACCATTCTCATTCATGTCGCCTGACCACAAATCAAATATGTATCCAATCTTAGACCACATATGAAAGTGACTCAAATCTAATTTGAAAAGATTGGATTTCTGTGTCCATACAGCCTTGAAAAAAAAGTCAGATTTGTGTCACATTAAGGCAAAAAATCAGATGTGAGTCACTTAAGTCTGGGAATGTGAATGTAGCCATGGTGTAGGCTGTGACTGACTGTTGGCCTGCTAGCGTTAGAATTACTGCTGAAATGGCATAGCACATTTCTGTTAATTTAAAAAGGACGCAGGAGCTCAGCTTCTTAAGTTTGCTATCTGAATATTCATACTAGATCTGTAATTTTTAACAGTTAGACGTTGAATCATAGACAGGTTAACTGCTTAGACTTGGAGGCTTTGTTATAAGAGCATGTAACCTTTGAGGTCACTTAAGAAAATTTGATGATTGGCCATAGCTGGATCGTTTTTTAGGCTTTAAATACATTGAGCCTTGTTAAAAAAACTACATCATGCTAACTGAATTTTTTTTTTTGTTCTTTATTTTGCCTTGTACAATTTCTTGTATTAGGAATTTGTTAGTTTTCACATACCCCTTGGGGTAAGAGCGCAGGGTCAGCCATTGTACAGCACCCCTGGAGCGATTGCAGGTTAAGGGCCTTGCTCAAGGGCCCAGCAGAGTAGGATTTCTTTTTGCAGTGACAGGGATTTGAACCGGCAACCTTCAGGATACCAGCACAGATCCTTCGCCTCAGAGCCACCACATTACAGTGATTTATCATAGATTCATTCTAAGCAGATGAAATGAGCCTTTTATATTAAAAACAATAATTTGTAGGCAGACTGAAGGTTCCCCGTCTTATTCTGTTATTGATTAAGAGATGTGAGGGTGTAGTAAATCGTCAGATTAGTGGATCCTGACATCTGTTTAAACACGCAAACAGCTAAAGCACCAGCTTCACCTTGAAGCAATAAGATAAACTTCGCAAAGAGGCACACAGAATCCTCCTGTTCACAAAAACATGTGCAAAATCCTCCAAGCTTGAAAGAAAAAAACTGACATTTAAATTTTTAAGGTGTGCAGATATTTGTAAACTGCTGTTGAAGGATGTGAAATTGTGTGCATTTCTGCACACAGTCTCTGATTATGTTGCTAAAGGCTAATCTTAAAGCTGTGGGTAACTGATGTGAAAAAGTAAAATTCTCTCTTAGAGGATCTGTGCAGAAATTTTTCAAAACCTGGCAGGATTTGATCAATAACATTTTAGAATAAGCTCTTAAAGCACAGAGGAAGCAGATTCTCTCCCCATTTCATTTTCTTCTCCATTTATCTTTATCCACTTATTAATTCATTTATTTACTTATTTTTACTAGGTTTAAATTTATTCTGCTGCCCATGCTCTCTTTCTCAAGGGAAGGGGTTGATTTGTTTTAAATCCTATTTTTGTAAAATTGATCTATTTGTATGGAATGTTGTGTGATTTCAATAAAATCAATAAAATTATTAAAAAAAAAAAAAAAAAGCTCATTAGCTGATGATAATGTCTGTCCTGTGTTGAAAGTTCTGAGGTGATTCGAGGGACAACAGAAAGTCAAGGATATCTAGTTGGCCATCCTCACACACTAGCCCACTGAGATGTTCTCCCTGTGCACTTGTCATGTCTTTTTTTTTCCTTTTTTCATTTGAAGATACTTCCCTGAGGAGGAGGTACAGGGCTGAGCTGTCTGGAGAAGGTTGACCAAGCACATCAACCCCTCACAGAAGTGGGAAAAGATGAAAAGGAAGAAGAAAAAGAATCTGAAGGTTGCACTTTATTGTGCCATGCTGGCGATGGCCTCTGGTAAAGGTTGTCCATTAAGCTTATTTGGTTGCCTAATAGCTAACTTGTGTTGATATGTCTTCCAATCTTCTTGACTTTGTCCCTCTTCATAATATTAAACAAAACTCAATGCAGTTTTGTTGTCTCTGGTAGTCGTGCGGGTTATGGGGACCATTATAGGGGAGCCCCATCCTGTTACTATGAACAATATTTTAATCCAGTCAGTCAGTCATTATCCAACCTGGGTCACAGGGGTCTGCTGGAGCCAATCCCAGCCAGCACAGGGCAGGAACAAATCCCCGGGCAGGGCATCAGCCCACCACAGGGCACACACACCCACAAACCAGGAACAATTTAGGATCACCAATGCACCTAACCTGCATGTCTTTGGACTGTGGGAAGAAACCCAGGCAGACACAGGGAGAACATGCAAACTCCACGCAGGGAGGACCCAGGAAGCGAACCTGGGTCTCCTTACTGCGAGGCAGCAGCGTTACCACTGTGCCACCGTGAATATTTTAATTCCAGGTTTAAAATGTCTCAGTCCTTTTTGCATATAATTCTATAGCTGTTAATATTTACTGTATCAGGCAAATAAATGAAATTGGTGCATTTCACTGCCGGCCTTTACGGACATCCTGGACTGAGTTTATTAACATGTCTATTAATGTTCGTAGGTATATGATGCTGTACTTTCATGTTGCTGTTATGTTCATCATTATTGATGAATGTCACTATATAAGAATAAAATGGATAAATCATGTTCATATCTCAGAAAAGCTTCTCACTGGAGACAGTGTTAAAATTGTTAAAGTTCATCAAATGTTTAGAAGCACACCAGTTGTGGGGTGTAGAGAATGTGAAAGATGTTTAAAGCTGTTTCCACCTGATGATGTAGGAAATGAAAATGTAAAAAACATAAAATTTGATAAATGAGAGGAGACCATTCAGTCCATCAAGCCCATTTTTATTTAGCTCATAGGTAAACTGTCCCAGTGTCTCATGGTCTTTAATGGGGATTTTAGCATGAGGTGGATCTCTGTAGTTATGACAAACATTAACATCTTTGAACACTTGAGGGCCCATTGTGGCAAGTTTAACAGTGTTATATATATGTGAGGCAGGATGTTAGTTCTGGTCCCTGCGGTCACACCATGTTAAAACATTTCAACTAAGCTTATTAAACTTTTACTGGATTTAAAACTTATTGTTCTTGTCACACGATTCCCCTATACACACATTCCAAATCTCTGGTGCATTAGAAGTCACTAAATAAGCGAAGCAAGCATGACACCAAGTGGTATTCTTCGACAGAGGGAACACACATGTCCAGCAAAACAAGGTTGCCCCTTTAAATAACTAATAAATCCATACAGGCACTAGATGGCACAAATAAAAGAAAAATAAGGCAATATCGCCTGGTAGGCTTCGGCTGCGAAAGTAAGGCTCAGTTCACACACGTCAGGTTGGTGTCCAGCAGTCTACTCATCCTGTCAGGAGCATCTCGGTTTTATAGTTGCTGGACCAGAAGGGGCGGAGTCAGTTTCCCTCACTGGGTGCTTTAAGTGGGCTGTGGGTGAAAAAAGAGATAATACCATCAGCAACAGCGCCCACTTGTGTCCTGTAGTAGAAGTACTTAACCTCTAATAAGCAGGAAGCTCCCTCTCTGACACGCATGTGTGGCACAAGCAATATCTTTGCGAAATAATGAATATAATAATATATTTTTAAATTTGACAGGAATAAGCTTCCATACTGTTACTTTCTCAATAAATATATAAAACCGTAGTTTGCATTTGGTGTTAACATTACACCATCAAAACATTTGTGATGAGAACAGGCCATAGTAGCATACTGTCAGGGTGCTTCTTGTCAAAATTTAATTGAATTTGATTGATGAGATTAAACCCCGCCCCTTTT
>JANRMT010062791.1:242620783-242640661 GCA_026402145.1 Polypterus bichir lapradei | reverse complement strand
CAGCAGCAGCGGTGCACTGCAATCTGGTTTTTACCTTTTACCATCGTTAACTGGCAGTCCTCCTAGGGAACGGTGCCGTCAGCTGTATGAACCTGGTCAGCACCACGATTAGCTGGGGACCAGTCAGCTGAAGCTGGAACCTCACATTCGTTTTCAATCGCTTGTATCAAAATCGGACTCCAGCAAGTCACAGTCCAGTTCAGAGATAACAGGCAAAGCTTCATCCACGGAGTATTTTGCTTTACGCATTCGCTTTGATCTCTCGCCATTATGTCGGTGCCATTTTTGCACCTTACTACACACAGAAGCGCAGGAAAATTTGGTCAAACCAATGAAGATGACTTTCCTTCTTGCAACAAGAGACCAACTAAAACGTAACGGTTGGTTTTGTCACAGTTTACAGTTGATTACCATAGTCAACTCCTCCTTTTGACAAAAGTCGACATCAGCCCTGAAAGAGTTAAAAAACTGCTGAAAACACATTACTTTAACATGGCTTTCTCATAACTTCATTTTAATTTAATCCTGATGCTCTGCATATTCAATTAATTATCATTACTATTCATGGTGTTTGCTCCAAAATCTGTACTTACCCCTACTCTCTCTTCTGATCTTTTTCTGGTTTTCTGGGGTGGCGACCTGCACCACCACCACCTAATCAAAGCACCGTGATGTTCCTACATTGATGGATTAAAGGCCAGAGGTCCACATGACCGTCATCATCAAGTCCTTCCATGAGAACCCTGAATACAATGAGGACTGATCATTTATGTTAGGTAGAATGCCTAGAAGGGGCTGGGCGGTCTCGTGGCCTGGAACCCCTGCAGATTTTATTTTTTTCTCCAGCCGTCTGGAGTTTTTTTGTTTTTTCTGTTCTCCCTGGCCATCGGACCTTACTTTTATTCTATGTTAATTAGTGTTCCCTTATTTTAATTCTTATTTATTTTGTCTTTTTTCTCTTTCTTCATCATGTAAAGCACTTTGAGCTGCATTATTTGTATGAAAATGTGCTATATAAATAAATGTTATTGTTGTTGTTGAACAGTGTTGGAAACCACCAACGTTTACAGAGCAAAGGTTAGGAATGTGAGAGGTAATTGAGTGAAGTGATTAGGTGATGGCCACTCGATGGCCATATGGCAGATACAGTGGTGTGAAAAACTATTTGCCCCCTTCCTGATTTCTGATTCTTTTGCATGTTTGTCACACAAAATGTTTCTGATCATCAAACACATGTAACCATTAGTCAAATATAACACAAGTAAACACAAAATGCAGTTTTTAAATGATGGTTTTTATTTAGGGAGAAAAAAAATCCAAACCTACATGGCCCTGTGTGAAAAAGTAATTGCCCCCTTGTTAAAAAATAACCTAACTGTGGTGTATCACACCTGAGTTCAATTTCCGTAGCCACCCCCAGGCCTGATTACTGCCACACCTGTTTCAATCAAGAAATCACTTAAATAAGAGCTGCCGGACACAGAGAAGTAGACCAAAAGCACTTCAAAAGCTAGACATCATGCCAAGATCCAAAGAAATTCAGGAACAAATGAGAACAGAAGTAATTGAGATCTATCAGTCTGGTAAAGGTTATAAAGCCATTTCTAAAGCTTTGGGACTCCAGTGAACCACAGTGAGAGCCATTATCCATAAATGGCAAAACATGGAACAGTGGTGAACCTTACCAGGAGTGGCCGGCCGACCAAAATTACCCCAAGAGACGACTCATCCGAGAGGTCACAAAAGACCCCAGGACAACGTCTAAAGAACTGCAGGCCTCACTTGCCTCAATTAAGGTCAGTGTTCACGACTCCACCATAAGAAAGAGACTGGGCAAAAACGGCCTGCATGGCAGATTTCCAAGACGCAAACCACTGTTAAGCAAAAAGAACATTAGGGCTCGTCTCAATTTTGCTAAGAAACATCTCAATGATTACCAAGACTTTTGGGAAAATACCTTGTGGACTGATGAGACAAAAGTTGAACTTTTTGGAAGGCAAATGTCCCGTTACATCTGGCGTAAAAGGAACACAGCATTTCAGAAAAAGAACATCATACCAACAGTAAAATATGGTGGTGGTAGTGTGATGGTCTGGGGTTGTTTTGCTGCTTCAGGACCTGGACCTGCTGTGATAGATGGAACCATGAATTCTACTGTCTACCAAAAAATCCTGAAGGAGAATGTCCGGCCATCTGTTCGTCAACTCAAGCTGAAGCGATCTTGGGTGCTGCAACAGGACAATGACCCAAAACACACCAGCAAATCCACCTCTGAATGGCTGAAGAAAAACAAAATGAAGACTTTGGAGTGGCCTAGTCAAAGTCCTGACCTGAATCCAATTGAGATGCTATGGCATGACCTTAAAAAGGCGGTTCATGCTAGAAAACCCTCAAATAAAGCTGAATTACAACAATTCTGCAAAGATGAGTGGGCCAGAATTCCTCCAGAGCGCTGTAAAAGACTCATTGCAAGTTATCGCAAACGCTTGATTGCAGTTATTGCTGCTAAGGGTGGCCCAACCAGTTATTAGGTTCAGGGGGCAATTACTTTTTCACACAGGGCCATGTAGGTTTGGATTTTTTTTTCTCCCTAAATAATAAAAACCATCATTTAAAAACTGCATTTTGTGTTTACTTGTGTTATATTTGACTAATGGTTAAATGTGTTTGATGATCAGAAACATTTTGTGTGACAAACATGCAAAAGAATAAGAAATCAGGAAGGGGGCAAATAGTTTTTCACACCACTGTATCTGCCATATGGCCATCGAGTGGCCATCACCTAATCACTTCACTCAATTACCTCTCACATTCCTAACCTTTGCTCTGTAAACGTTGGTGGTTTCCAACACTGTTCAACAACAACAACAACATTTATTTATATAGCACATTTTCATACAAATAATGCAGCTCAAAGTGCTTTACATGATGAAGAAAGAGAAAAAAGACAAAATAAATAAGAATTAAAATAAGGGAACACTAATTAACATAGAATAAAAGTAAGGTCCGATGGCCAGGGAGAACAGAAAAAACAAAAAAACTCCAGACGGCTGGAGAAAAAAATAAAATCTGCAGGGGTTCCAGGCCACGAGACCGCCCAGCCCCTTCTAGGCATTCTACCTAACATAAATGATCAGTCCTCATTGTATTCAGGGTTCTCATGGAAGGACTTGATGATGACGGTCATGTGGACCTCTGGCCTTTAATCCATCAATGTAGGAACATCACGGTGCTTTGATTAGGTGGTGGTGGTGCAGGTTGCCACCCCAGAAAACCAGAAAAAGATCAGAAGAGAGAGTAGGGGTTAGTACAGATTTTGGAGCAAACACCATGAATAGTAATGATAATTAATTGAATATGCAGAGCATCAGGATTAAATTAAAATGAAGTTATGAGAAAGCCATGTTAAAGTAATGTGTTTTCAGCAGTTTTTTAACTCTTTCAGAGCTGATGTCGACTTTTGTCAAAAGGAGGAGTTGACGATGGTAATCAACTGTAAACTGTGACAAAACCAACCGTTACGTTTTAGTTGGTCTCTTGTTGCAAGAAGGAAAGTCAGCTTCATTGGTTTGACCAAATTTTCCTGCGCTTCTGTGTGTAGTAAGGTGCAAAAATGGCACCGACATAATGGCGAGAGATCAAAGCGAATGCGTAAAGCAAAATACTCCGTGGATGAAGCTTTGCCTGTTATCTCTGAACTGGACTGTGACTTGCTGGAGTCCGATTTTGATACAAGCGATTGAAAACGAATGTGAGGTTCCAGCTTCAGCTGACTGGTCCCCAGCTAATCGTGGTGCTGACCAGGTTCATACAGCTGACGGCACCGTTCCCTAGGAGGACTGCCAGTTAACGATGGTAAAAGGTAAAAACCAGATTGCAGTGCACCGCTGCTGCTGTCACCCCAGCCATGCGAAGACAGCCTGGCAGCAAGCCTGCCGCACATTCTTGGCAAACTGGCAGCCACAGACATTTTATGCTGATTTCTGCGTGAAACCATTGCTTTTCAGAAACTATGTTTTTTGGAAAAAATAATCAGCCCTTAAAGAGTTAAAGTGCTCCACTGCATTAGCCTGGCAAATTCCTATTGGCAGGCTATTCCAGATTTTAGGTGCATAACTGCAAAAGGCCGCCTCACCACTACTTTTAAGTTTAGCTTTTGGAATTCTAAGTAAACTCTTTTGAAGATCTAAGGTTACAATTTGGAATATAAGATGTCAGACATTCCGATATATAAGAAAGAGCGAGATTATTTAAGGCTTTGTAAACCATAAGCAGAATTTTAAAATCAATTCTGAATGACACAGGTAACCAGTGTAGTGACATCAAAACTGGGGTGACGTGCTCAGATTTTCTTTTCCTAGTTAGGATTCTAGCAGCTGCATTCTGCACTAGTGCAAACAATTGATGTCTTTTTTGGGTAGTCCTGAGAGGAGTGCGTTACAGTAATCTAATCGACTGAAAACAAACACGTGAACTAATTTCTCAGCATCTTTCAGTGATATAAGAGGTCTAACTTTTGCTGTTTAGAAGAATAATAAAACATAGGTGTGACAGGTGTCTGGTCACACTTACAGGTAATCTAATCTAGACACCGTTAAAATATCCGACTACGCCACCCAGTTTTATTAAGAGACTGGGAACTCTTGAGATTTACCGATAATAGCACACAGGTTTGTTTAAATTGGGCGGTGAATAAACATACAATGAAAGACACAACAGTAATTTCAGGAAAAGCAACAGTAACTTCTATTATACAAGACAATAATAAGTACATTAAAAAGATAAATGAACATGAACAAAATCTAACAATATCAGGAACAAAATTCCTTTTTTTTAGAATGAAAAGCACACAGTCCACACTCTAAAAGTCCATTAAAACCAAGGATTGGAGGATACAACCTTTAGTGGTGCAGAGTCCAGTTTGCGCACTGTGTTACCCCAACAACTAATCTTCCAACTGTCCACGGATGCACTCTGTTCGCTGGACACTCGTTTCCCAAGGGAAGTTTTATCAAAATCGTGGAATCCTTGTCAGCGTTTCTTCGTCGTTTCTTTTTTTTCGACTCTGGGCTCCTTGTGTTGCTGTGATCTAGGCACACCTCATTTCTCGTCTGCCAGCTTTGCTCGGTCCTTTCATGCGGCTTCCCTCTCTCGCTGGACCCACAACTGGCGTCTCTTTGTGGAACTGTCTCTTCCTCCCTTCCTGGAAGTAAGTGTTGCCATCCTTGTGCTGCACGTCGTGCCTGCCATGTACCCTTGTCTGCCTGTGAGCCCCTTTGCTCTGTCCGAGTGTCTTGGCAGCGTTCTCAGTGGACTGTCCCTCTCCTTGCCTTTTCCTGCCCAGAAGTTTAAATCTCCTTCAGTCCCTGCCATTATCAGTACTGGACAATCGGATTAAACAATGGCACATCTAAATTTCCTGGGTTTAACAATTAATGAAAACACAAGTTAACAAAATGTATTGTTACCACCCATTAATGAGTACAGATCTGCAGATTAGAAACCAATATTGTCAAACATGTTAATTTCCGAGTCAGGTAAATACAGACATCCTCCAAGGAAGGAGCAGTTCTGTTATCACAACTTGGTATTGTTTGTAATCTCAACCAGCCAAAAACTTCAAAGTGGTGACTCCTTTGCAATACAGCAAATGCCTACAATCTGCAGACAGCCTTTACACAATCAGTAACTGGATTACCCAGGAAATCAAAAAAAAGGTCCCCTTCTGACACAGGCCTGAACCTTTAATATTTAACTCTTACATAGCCTGAAGCTATTGGTTACAATACGCGTTATTTTGAATACATATGAATTGTCTGTATATTTATTCTCTATATGCTGAGCTTTAAAATTGGAGCTTTTGGTCTGACAGTCATTTAAGCACAACAAAGCCATTAGTTTTGGTAATATTTGTAACCAAAATATACAGTACATATAAAACCCACTGACCACTTTATTAGGTACACCTTTTCAACTGCTTGTGAACCAAATATCTAATCAGCCAATCATATGGCAGCAACTCATTGCATTTAGGCCTGCTGAAGTTCAAATTGAGCATCAGACTGGGGAAGAAAGCTGATTGAACTGACTTTGAACATGGCATGGTTGTTGGTGCCAGACGTGCTGGTCTGAATATTTCAGAAACTGCTGATCTACTGGGATTTTCAAGCATGGTTTACAGAGAATGGTCCGGAACAGGGAAAATATCCAATGAGTGACAGCTCTCTCTGGTTGAAAATGCCTTGTTGATGCCAGAGGTCAGAGGAGAATGGCCAGACTGGTGCGAGCTGACAGAAAGACAACAGTATCTCAAATAACCACTTGTTATAAGTGAGGTATGCAGAAGAGCATCTGTGAACACATAACATGTTGAATCTTGAGGCAGATGGGCTACATCTCCACCAAGAAGAGTCAACTGAGGCTACAATTTGCATGGCTCACCAAAATTGGACAATAGAAAATTAGAAAAACGTTGCCTGGTCTGATGAGTCTTGATTTCTGTTGCGACATTTGCATGGTAGGGTCAGAATGTGGCGTCAACAACATGAATGCATGGATGCATCCTGCCTTGTATCAATGATTCAGGCTGGTGGTGGTGGTGTAATGGTGTGGGGGATATTTTCGTGGCACACTCAGGGCACCTTTATACCAATTGAGCATCGTTTAAATGCCACAACCTACCTGAGTGTTGTTGCTGACCATTTCCATCCTTTTATGACCGCAGTGTATCCATCTTCTGATGGCTACTTCCAACAGGATAATGTGCCATGTCATAAGGCTCAAATCATCTCAAACTGGTTTTTTGAACATGACAATGAGTTCACTGTACTTAAATGGCCTCCACAGTCACCAGATCTCAATCCAATAGAGCACATTTGGGATGTGGTGAAATGGGAGATTTGCATCATGGATGTGCAGACAATAAATCTGCAGCAACTGCGTGATACAATCATGTCAATATGGACCAAAATCCCTGAGGACTGTTTCTGGCACCTTGTTGAATCTATGCCATGAAGAATTAGGGCAGTTCTGTAGGCAATAGGGGCTCCAACTGGTACTAGCAAGGTGTACCTAATAATGGGGTTGGTGAGTGAGTGTATGTAAGCAAACCTTTTGAATACTGTACAGCAGTGGTTCTTTATCTGTGGGGCGGGCCCCCCTAGGGGGGTGCAAAGTCACAAAAAGGGGGGCACGAAGATGTAAAAAAAGGATCAAAACTATGAAAAATACATTTATTGAAACCAAACAAATTAACTTAAACTACATTCTGATACTAGAAAAATAAATATAGAGCTAGATAAATGTCAATAAAAGTTAAGTAGGTATAATAAAATATGCATCTATGATATATCATTAATTAAAAAGAACAAATTGGTATTAGTGGGCTCCTTTCAAAAAAACCTTAGGGAGGGTGCGATTAAAACTGTTATGAAAACTTGAGTCGCAAATACTTAAAGGTTGAGAAACGCTGCTGTACAGAGTTCATTTCAGCTGCTGTCCATTGTCCTGGTGTGCCAACGGACTGTGTCTTTGTTTTACAGAGATGGATATGAGCACTGTTCACATTTTTTTTGTTCCAGTAAATAGAATATTTAAATATTGCTTGTTTGGCTAAATAAATCTTTACACCATGTGTGATGGAAGTATCTATTGAGCTATAGGAAGGTGAGTTTTAGACAAGTTTTTAAAGTACAAGGAGAGCCAACCTGTCTCTACAGGCACATGAGGTGATTGTCAAGAGCGGCGCTTGGTCAGGGGTTGACCAATGTCCCACTTTGAATGTTAAGGGAGCTGTTAGCATCTTGATGGCACACCATGTCATCCTATCATGCTCTTTCTCTCTCTCTAGTCATGTCTAAGGGCCCAACTTAGGGTGTCCACCCTGATGCTCTTGCACTGACGCCAACTCCTATTAGCGATGTGAGTGAATTTTAGTCCACATCACAGTGCGATATGTTAAAACATAACTGTTTGCAAATAGAAAAGGAAAAAGAGACAAAAAAGGAGGGTGACCATCTCTGCAGCACTCCTGGAGATTGCAGTTTCTTAAGGTTAAAACTGATAATAAAAATAAATAAAAAATGACAAAAAATCTACCTCAGCAGTTTAGTGACACAGGACAGGCTTCATCTGCTGGCTACAGTCTCCACAGAGCATGAACCAGCTCAGAAAACCCTGCAGCCACAAGTGACCATTAGTGTCCACTGTGCACACTTATGAAAAGAAAGCATAATTAATGTAATAATATTAATCGGTCTAATAATGCTGCTTCAGTTGAGTGCACCACCAGTTGGGTTTGTGCAGAAACGTCTGTTAAGATGTGTGTCAGTGAGAGATGGGACTTGGTGCAGAAGGTGAGCATCAATCTGCCTTTACAGCCTCAGAAGTTGTGCAGGGCTTGTAGATAATTGTTGAAAATGGCCGTGCCGCATCACTACAGTCTTTACTATGTATGATAGAGGACTGCACGTGGCTTTTAGGTGATGTTGCCGACTAGATGTAATGCTGCGAGTTTAGAAGAAGTGGAAAAAATCATCTTCTCCCTAAAGCAGTGAAAAAACAAACGCGCTTACTCATTTTAAATCCTGTACGGTCAAAGCCAAAAAAAGTCTCTGATTTGATATGAAAGATGTTTATGAGAGGGAAAAAAAAATTTATACGTGAATGTCAGTGAGCGTCAGTTGGCTTTGCTCCCTAGAAACCAAGATACCCAAACTTTTCTATAACAGTTCAATAATTATTTACTGCTCTGATGCTGATCTTTCTGATCACAAAAATAGGCCATTATGATAGCAATTGATGAGAACAATTCATAATTAATTGCAGAATTATGGTATTTGAGATCTCCTCTAGGGTGCCTCTTTCTCTTGCACAATTTGGTTCAAAAACTAATCAGCACATCGTCATCTCATAACAGACTTAAGTTTCGAGTTTAATATTTTACTGTCCAGCCATTTTAGCTCGAGACCGTGACGCACAGACACACACACACACACACACCTATCATCAAGATATCAATGTTTTCAGTATCATGGGACCCTAAAACATCGAGATCCATCGAAAACTGGAGACCGAAATTTTTGACGAATTTAAAGCTTTCGCTCTTCCCCCATAGACAATAGGTTATGGTGGAGGGTGAGTGCAAAGCAATAATGAACATTTATTTATTTTACATACCTGTGTTGGAAATCAGAGAAGATGTTATACATTTCAGGGCCCAGGACAGAACTGCCCTAATGTGTCCCTCCTTGGTCACATTTAACTAAAGTGTGACTAAAGCCAATGGCACGTTACGTGACTTCTAGTTGTGAGGTATGTCAGATTTGCCAATTGCAGTTGATGATCTCATTGCCAGACCATGTCAGCTTAAACAACTGTAAATCACTGCCATTGTCATATTTAGGAATCGTATTCTGACCCTCCAGCACAGTTATGCTTGCACCTTTTTGTGACAGCCAATAGTGTGCTGCAATGAAGGAGTGCATGCTTTATGAAGGGTTAACAGCTGCGTTTTAGTCTTTTTTTCTATTCTGTTATGGTATGCAAAAGATGAGACATGAGACAGGCAAGCTTATTTCCAGGTTGTGATCTCCACAACATCCAAGTTACACTTATTCCTTATTCCTCATTGCTTCACTTTATGCATCATTTTGGGTGGGCATTCATTGGTTGTCAGCTCTCAGACATACAGAGACCACCATTACGGGTAAAGACAAAGTCAAGCCTGACTGATTTTGTCAAATGGAATTGCAGACTAGTAGGAGTGAATCGTTGGGGATGTTAAATTACACAACAGGCTTCACAGGAGTGTGCCGCCGACTCTCTAAGATCGTGTAAAAAGAGACTGTGACTAGAAAGCGCTGGAGAAGTTGCGTAATGTAATATGGCCTTAACAGGACATTACCAATGTGTATTCTGTAATATTACAAATCAAATTCAAAACATTGCCAATGCTTATTCTTTTAAATTTCAAGACAAATGTAAAAAAGTATATGAGCAAACTATTATTATGTTATTATAGCAACATTTGAGTTATGATTGGTTATGTTTCTTCTGTTTTTAAAATTAGAGTAAATCCAAGGTGAGCCGACTTGCTCGTGGTCACCCAGTGCTAGCAGTTGGATTTGAACTCACAACCCCAGAGCTTGAAGTCTTAGGCCTTACATACTGCAATATTGGGCTGTGTACACATATTCTGTAACAGAAATGATCTTTGCGAAAAATAAATTTAAGGCACCTTCATCATTCATCAGATTGGGAAAATCACACACAGCAGCTGCCCAAGGTGTGTCTGTGTGTGCATGTGTGCGTGTGTCCTCATTGCATGAGGCAAATCACTTTTATAAGTTGACATATACATCATGCATCCCTTATCATTTGCCGTTATCAGAAGGAAATTCATATACAGGCTCATCATATTCTCACAATTCCTAACACATTTTCTATTTGTTACCAAGGTTACAAAGTCAATATGTGAGCCAAGATTAATATCAAATATAATACATTCACAATGCATATTTTTACATTTCAAGGCAAATGCAAAAGATTGTCAGCATATTGTCTGTAACACTGCAAAACAAAAGCAGTGAAGCATCCTTTTAACATCATCTAAAACAAATCTATTAAATAACAGGTCCTCCATCACCACACTGATGTCTAGGGCCCACCTCGCAACAAAGTCAACAGGAGCATCCACAAACTTCCCTTGACGTCCAGGCCCCCATTTGATGAACACAATTGTAGGACTGCTCAGTGGTTCTTGTCCATCACTGAGATGAAGTGATTTTCAGTCAGTTTCACTTCACTACAATAAAGCTCTGCCAGAGCCACAGTGGCTGGCAATTCACCCAAAATCTGCTGCAGAACAAACAACTCTAGGTCAACGCACTGCACCTTCAACCATGTATGGCTTTTAGAAATTGTTTGGTGCGTAACTGTTAAGATTCATGATACTCCATACTACAGTACTCTAACAAACTCTCCATTTCTCAAATATGGCCATTTTTCATGTATGAACTGTACTTGCAGTACAAATGTTCTCAAAGGTAACATCGTTGGTTGGTAAAGATGTTGAGATGAGAGAACCTGTTGGAAGGATAACCATTTCCCAAGCACTCCATCAATCAGGCACATATGACAGCCCACTTGGAATTTGTCAAATGGCATTTAAAGGACTCTGAGAGCATGAGGGAAAAGATTTTCCGCTCTGATGAGACAAAATTTGAACTGTTTGAGTAGAACTCCAACTACTACGTCTGGTGAAGATCAGGCACTGCTCATCTCTTCCTTAATACCATCCCAATTGTGAAGCATGGTGCTGGCAGCATCATGTTATGGTGGTGTTTCTCAGAAGCTGGGACAGGGAGACAGGTTACAATCGAGGGAATGTTGAATGCAGCCCAATACAGAGAGGGCCTTGAAGATAACCTCCTCCAGAGTGCAAGTGACCTCACACTGGGGTAATGGTTCACCTTTCAGCAGAACAATGTCATGAAGCATACAGGCAAGACTACACTGGATTGGTTTTTAGTCATTGAGTGGCACAGCCAAAGCCCACACTTAAACCCCACAGAGCAACTGTGGAGAGACCCGAAGATGGCAGTTTACAGACACTTCAAATTCAATCTAACAGAGCTTGAGAGGATCTGCCAGGAAGAATGGCATAAACTGGCCAAATCCAAGTGTGCAAAGCTTGTAATAATTTACCCAAGTAGACTCAAAGCTGTAATTGCTGGCAAATGGGCTTACACAAAACTCTGAATTAAGGGTCTGACTACTTATATTAATAAGAGATTTCAGTTTTGTTTTTAGTAAATTTGCAAAACTTTATGACAAACAAATTTTTATTTTGTCATTATGGGTTTTTGATTGAAGATTGATGGGCAAAAATATCACTTTTATCAGTTTAAAATTAAATCTACAATATGTCTTGATGCATGCTCAATAATCCAGGTAAGGAAATTCTAGAAAGTTGATTCAGTTCATCTGGACATAGTTCTTTTCCAGAGGCATACGTTTCATCACTCATCCAAGTGACCTCCTTAGTCTTAGTTGACTGCAGGTTTCTCCAACCCTATAAACATTACCTTGGCCTAATGACTGAACTAGCACCATTGACTAACAATGGGTCGCGTGATCAATGATATGCAAATTGTCCATTGATCAATGGCCATGAATACCATCCACAGAGAGCTGGGGAATGGCAGCAATCACCTCATTGTAAGATGGTGAAAGATGTACCCTTAGGCCCCCTCCTCGGTTCAGAGATAGTCATTCCTTTTTACGTAAATGGCCTGTTTGACTCCTCGCTCAAGCCAGCATTCCTCCCTGTCCAGGATGTGCACATCTTCATCACTGAAAGAGTGACCACTGTCCTGCAGGTGTAAATAGACTGCGGAGTCCTGGCCTGACATGGTAGCTCTTCTGTGTTGTGCCATCCGCTTCGCCAGTGGTTGTTTGGTTTCCCCGATGTATAATTCATGGCAATCATCTTGGAACTTAACTGCATAAACTATATTACTCTGTCTGTGCCAGGGCACCCGGTCCTTGGGGTGAACCAATTTTTGCCATAGCGTGGTTTGGGGTTTGAAAGCCACCGAAACCTGGTGTTTTGAAAAATGCGTCTCAGCTGTTCCGATATTCCTGACACATAAGAGATCACCAAAGGTTTTTGCTTAGGCAGCAGTTGTCCTTCCTCTCTCCTGGATTGCTTAGAGCATTCTTAAGATGTCTTCCCTGCTTTGACAAAAGTCCAGCTGGGATAACCACATTTTCTCAGGGCCTTTTTAATATGATGTTCTTCTGCTTCCCTGGCCGCGGTGTCTGTGGATATGGTGTTTGTTCTGTGTTGTAGAGTCCTAATGACACCTAAAAATCTAAATCTACAACACAATAAAGAGTGTGAAGAAAGTGAAGGGATCTGGAAACATCTTGAATCCACAGTATATAATGTCTGAAAGATGAAATGTGGGAGGAAGTACCTGCATGAGAAAGAAAATAGCTGAGTACAAAAATGAATTTATTTTTTGAGAATTTGCTGACAACTCCTATTGAACAGACGCCTTTTGGAGTAAACATTTGAGGTTCAAATTTTGGAAAAAAAAGCTTCTCTTCCAGTGTGGTTCCCTGGGATCTACAATAGTCAGAAGTTAATTAAGGGAGCAGTTTATTGCATCACAAAAGATCTGTTTCAAACAAATATTGGTGATAATAATACTTATAACCCATCCCTGATCTGTACTTCTTCACAACTTTGTCTCTGACCGGTTTGAAGTGCTCCTTGGTCTTCATGTTGCTTGTTTAGCAGTGTTGCAGAGTCCGAGGCCTTTCAGAACAGGTCTATTGATACAGGCATCATGTGACAGATCATGTGACATTTTGATTGCACACAAGTGGACTCTAATCAACTAATTATGTGACTTCTGAAGTTAATTGGTTGGACCAGATCATTTTTAGGGGTTTCACAGCAAGGGGGATGAATGCATATGCACTCACAACTTTTCCGTTTCTACTTGTTTTTTTCTTTCTAGATATATACAGTACACAAGGTATTTGATTTTCAATTTGGACTATACTGTGAAGTCCATTACATAAAATCCAAGTGAAAATCCACTTCAATTCCAGGTTGTAATGTGACAAAATAGGACAAACACCAATACTTTCGCAAAGCTCCGCATGTCTGTACACAAGTTAATTATTAACAGTCTTAATCATTTTTATGTGTTATTCTTGTATATGTTTATGCTATAACGACAGCTTCAATCTTTTTTGTATACATTATTTACTAAATATGTGGGCATTGTACTGTATATAAAGGGATGATTTAAGCCAGATTGCGCAATGTCCTTCACCAAATATCTTTCTACTGTCTGGACACCATATTTCGTTCTTAAGATTCTGATTTAAGTCTTGAGACATGTCGATGTTAGCCCGGAGAATGTATTATTTGTAACATTTTGCTTTATATCTTTAATGTTGACACATTGTTGGTTGTATATGTGCTGTTCTATTAATGATCTAATCGATAGAAGTATTATTACTACTATTATGTGGCTGAAACAGATCTTTTGTTAAACAATAACCTTATCCCTTAATTATTGTATTTAAGCACTTCAAGAAGTGTCAGTCCATCTTACAAGTGGCGCAGTGTTTCTTCTTCAGGTGCTTCATTGGACACTCAAAGCATGTTGTCAAATCACCAGATTGTGTTCCTACTAGCGCCATTATAAAAACAGTGAACTTGTGTACAGACCGTCCTGGGCATCCCACCAGCCCTTGGGACAAATGCTCCCATTTACCCCCCTCAATGGTGCCCCAATTGTTAATACTAAGTAACCAGCATGCTGCTGTATTTAATGTGAATTTGGGCAATGTCTTTACCCAGGATGCCTCCCACTATCAATTCAGTTTATTTTTGTGCTGCATAATTCACTGAGTACAGCCTCGGTGTATTTATATAAACTTACAACGATAATGCACTGGCAGAAAACTTTACAAGCAGGTCTGGACCGAGATAAAGGGCTGTCTCTGCAGCAGAATATATGATGATTCCTTACATTTACATTTTTTAATTTTTTTTACAAGCAGTGAAAGCGAGGGGCCAGAAGATGAGCTGAAGCCAGGAATCAGACCAGCTGGCTGTAACAGCAGAATACGCTTTTAAACAATATAATACTCTTCCTTCCGCCTCCCACAAGGAATGTTTGAGAAGTGCTGGAATGTCTGTATCTTAATGAAATAACCGGAGTGGCCCAGAGACTGGGGTGTTCAAGGTCACAGCTTTCCAGTTAGTTGTCAACAGCATGTATAGATAAAAATATAAAGTTAACATCTTACTTTCCTACAGTACTCTAAATCAGCAGCAATCTTTCCACTTTTCACTACTGCAGATCCCAGGAAACCACACTGGAAGTGAAGCTTTTTTTTTCCAAAATTTGAACCTCAGATGTTTACTTCAAAAGGTGTCCATTCAACAGGACTTGTCAGAAAATTCTCAAAAAAAATAAATTCAGTTCCCGGCGGCAGGGATACTGTTAAGAGGGCCAGCAGCACTTCACTTTCTTGAAGTCACTCTCACTGATGACCTAAAGAGGGCACGGCACATCTCAGCTAGCTTCAAGAAGGCCCACCAATGCCTATACTTCTTCAGATGTCTGAGTAAAGTCCTGATGTTTCCATCTATACCTTCCGCAAGCTCTCCAGCTGCACTGTGAAGCCCATTCACACTGGCTGTATTGTGTACTGTATGGCAGAGCACCTGCTCAGCTGAGGCTCAGAAAGCACTGGAGATCGTGGAGACGTTCAGCCAGAAAATTATTGGCACACAGCTGCCACCTGTTCAGGACACAAATAACCCACACTGCCTTATAAATTACATTAGTCACGCTCCACAGTTTCCCCTCCTCCCCAATTCTAGCAAACACTTCTTGACCATTAGCAGTCACACAACTGCATTGTGGGACAGGGTGTCCTCTCAAGCTACTCAACCAGCTCACCAAACTATTTACTACATTTAGCTGTCCTCCTCTGCTTTTGCGTGTCTGAGGCTTCAGACTTGAATATTCCATTTGGTTTTCTTGGTTTTGGCTGTCTCTACTTAAAATGATCTGATGTTGCCTTTACGCCTTGATTGTCTGACCATACATTGCTAGTCTGCAGAAGACACAGAAGTATGAATCTCATTGTACTGGACATAAACCGTGCAAAAATCTGAATTTTAATTTTCACGGAAGGCTGATGTTCTTTTTATAGAGTTAATTTCTCAGCACTTGGACTTAGCTCTGAAAGTTAAGCTCTGAGGTCAGATCAGACATTTCTTGAGCAGTTTCCATATTTATGAAAAGTGCAGGATGGTGGAGTAGTGGCCAGCTCTGTGAAGGGCTCACGCTCTCTGTCTGTCTACAAATGACTCCACAGCTTTATTAACAGAGGCGTCTTTGGGAATATATGAATGGTGGTCATCATCTGTATTGTGAAGCACTCCCCGTGACCTACTCTTATTAGTCTTGTTCTTCAACTTATTCCTTCCTTTACAGTTCGTCTGCCCTGTTTGAATTATTGCTCCTTCTATCATTCTATGTCTGAGTATTTTTTGTTTTTTTCCTCACCTTTTCTTTCTCATGCAGGTACTTCCTTTCACATTTCATGTGGATTAAGGAAGTTTTCAGATCCCTTCACTTTCTTCATACTCTTATGGTGTTGTAGATTTATTTTTAAAAGGATAAATTTGGCATTTTTGCCCACTCAATCTTCACTCAGTAACCCATAATGACAAAATGAAAACATGTTTAGAGAAAGGTTCACAAATTCGCTTAAAATTAAAAACTGAAATCTCTTATTCACATAATTAGTCAGACCCTTAATTCAGTCCTTTGTAGAAGCCCCTTTACCAGCAATTACATCTTTGAGTCTTTTTTGGTAAATCATTACAAGCTTTGCACACTTGGATTTGGGCAGTTTATCCCATTCTTCCTGGCAGATCCTCTCAAACTCCATTAGACTGAATGGGAAGTGTCTGTAAACTGCCATCTTCAGGTCTCTCCACAGATGTTCTATGCGGTTTAAGTGTGGACTTTGGGTGGGCCACTCAAGGACAGTCAGAGACTTGTCGCAAAGCCACTCCAGTGTTGTCTTGGCTGTTCCCTCCGTTCATTATCATGCTGAAAGGCAAACTGTCACCCCATTGTGAGGCTGCGTGCACTAAGGAGAAGGTCTTCTTTAAGGTCCTCTCTGTATTTGGCTGTAGTTATCCTCTCCTCAGTTCTATCCTGTCTCCCTGTCCCTGCTGCCGAGAAGCACACTAATAACATGATGCTGCCAGCACCATGTTTCACCATAGGGATGGTATTAGGGAAGTGATGAGCACTGCCTAATCTTCACCAGACACAGTACTTAGAGTTCATTTTAATAATTTGATTAAAATCAAATAACATTCCATACAAGCAAGTCAAGTTTAACAAAACTAGGTTCGAAACAAATCAACCCTCACCCATATGAAGCCTAATGTTATGTTGGCACTTATAATTATAAGGATTAAAAAGATAGATAGATTAGAAATAGCTTGCTCTCCTTCTCTGGGGGGGGGGGGGGGCGCGCCCCCCCATTTTGCCTCCCTACGTGAGGCTGGACCACACTTCACAGTACTTGGAGTTCTACTCAAACAGTATAATATATGTCTCATCAGTTCAATATTTGTCTCATCAGACCACAAAATCTTTCCCATAATGCTCTCAGAGAATTTTAAATGTCATTAGACAAACTCCAAGTGGGCTGTCATATGTGCCTAATTGATGGAGTGCTGCTGAGATGGTAATCCTTCCAACAGGCTCTCTCATCTCTGTAGGGCACTTCTGAAGCTCTGCTAGAGTGGCAATTGGGTTCTTGGTCACCTAAACTGACCGAGACCCTTCTTGCCCAGTGACTCAGTTTGGTTGGACAGTTGTGGAGGTGTTGAAAAGTATAATCTTAAAAATGTTAAATACTGTTAAATGTTTCTGATTTATTTCTGTATAAAATTATTACCTGTTAGATTAATCAGGCAGAAGACATTGACCTTTGAGATGACAGTCAGTTAAGGAAAAGAAACTGGACAACCCCTGTAAACAGTAATGTTTAATAATGTCTAATAATACCAGGAACTTGGCAAGAACTGAATTTGCTTGTCTTCACCTCAAACCAACTAGGTATAATTGGACTTTGATAGAACCATATCATTGTGGTATCTCATGATTGTAGAAATCCTATAAAACTGTGGCTGTTAGGAGAAAGAGACAGCCATGCCAGGCATACCAAGTGTCTCAGTTGGGCCTGTAGAAATACATCCATCCATCCATTATCCAACCCGCTATATCCTAACTACAGGGTCACGGGGGTCTGCTGGAGCCAATCGCAGCCAACACAGGGCGCAAGGCAGGAAACAAACCCCGGGCAGGTGGAAATAAAAATAGATCCTTATTTTTCTGAGCTAAATTATTGGGCCTGATGTTTTGTTCTTCGACAATGGCTAACTCTAGGATGAGCCATGCTCGTTCCAAACTTCTTCCGTTTCACAATTATTGATCCCACTGTTCTCTCAGAAGCAGTCATAACTTTAGAAATGTTTTTAACGCCTTGTCCAGATCTATGCCTCACCACAATTTGATCACAGAGGTCTACAGAGAGTACATTGGACTTCATGGTTTGCTTTTTGGTCTGTCATTCAGTGTGAATTGTTGGATCTTCTATACACGGGCGAGTGTCTTACTAAACAATGTCCAAACAATTCATTCAGAATCCAATCAAGTTGTACAAACATCTCAAGAAGAATTAAAGCAAACAGGATGCACCTGACCACAAACTGGAGTGTCATAGCAAAGGGTCTAAATACTTATAGGAATGGGCAATTTCAGTTTTTGATTTTTCATAAATTTATAAATCTATCTGAAGAGATGTCACTTTGTCATTATGGGTTATTGAGTGATGGGCAAAAATGTCAAATTTATCCATTTTAATTAAATGTACTGCACAATAAATTATGAATGAAAGTGACGGGGTCTGAATACTTTCTGAATCCACTGTGTCCTTAAACTTCCATTTTTTCTTTACCATGTGAACAACACACACAAAGCTTAAATTGCATGAATTATTTTATATAAATATCTTATCAGGCACAATGAAAGCATCATGGATCGATTATACTGGGTTCAAATTCCAGACCCAGTCATTGTTCATGTGGACTTTGCTCATTCGCACTGTTTTGGTGTGGACTTTCCTCCAGGTACTCCTGTTTCTTCCCACATCCCCATTGACATGCAGATTAGGTTAAATGGTGATTCCAAACCGGTCCTGTAAGTGGGTCCTGTGATGGCCTGGTGCCTGCCACGTGTCCAGTGCTGAGATACGCTGCAGCCCTCACCATCTACAAGATGTTGTGTTATCTTATGAACTGTGTGAACTTGGCCCTGGACACAGACAGACGGACATCGTTGGCTCCACCACACACTGTTTATTTACAAAATATTTACAAGAATTACGTGCACTCACAAACCCCAGTGCCTCCAGCACCGATCCCCCAAAGTCCAGGCCACACAGTTCTACTGCCTCTCTCCTAGCCGCCTCCTGTCCTCTCTCCAGCTCTGTCCGCTTCCTCCCAACTCTCGCCAATGACTGGAGGAAGGCGGCCCCTTTTATAGGAACCCGGATGGGCTCCAGCTGCTTCCTGGCCATCTCCCGCGGACACACCCCCGTGTGGCGGAAGTGCCGGCTGCGCATCCGGAAGCCATCCGGGTGTCCCCTGTCGTCTTCCCCCTGGCACTTCCTGGTGTGGCGGAAGTGCCGGGCTCCCGGGATAATCATATACTGGTAGAGAATGATGGTCAAATTATGGGTGGTATGGAATTTATATCACATCTTGGGTTTGGCTCTCTGGTATCTATCTAGTGTGAACGCTGGCCCCGGCACAGACAGACGGACAACATTTTTGCACCCACACACCGTTTATTTTACACTATTTACACAAATTAAAGTCACGTGCACAAACCCCAGTGCCTCTTGCACCGATTTCCCCAATGTCCAGGGCTCACAGTCCTTTTGCCTTCCTGGCCGCCTCCAGTCCTCACTCCAGCTCCGTCCACTTCCACCCGACTTCCACTACCTGACTGGAGAGAGGCAGCCCCTTTTATGGGGACCCGGATGAGCTCCAGCTGCTTCCCGACACTTGATGTTGGCCACACCCCTGTGTGGCGGAAGTGCCGGCTGCGCATCCGGAAGCCATCCGGGTGTCCCCTGTCGTCTTCCCCCTGGCACTTCCTGGTGTGGCGGAAGTGCCGGGCTCCCGGGATAATCAGGCACTGGGGCGCCGCCTGGCGGTGGCCACGGGTCCCTACAGGGCTGGGCTTCCAA
>JANRMT010062791.1:242582793-242620773 GCA_026402145.1 Polypterus bichir lapradei | reverse complement strand
GCGCCGCCTGGCGGTGGCCACGGGTCCCTACAGGGCTGGGCTTCCAAGCCCTTTACCCGAGGCCCCCAACATAACCAGGACGGACTCCAGCCCCGGCCGGGGACCACAACTGATAAAACATTTTTCCATAAATGGGTAGTAGAGAATTGGACCAAAAGAAGATTGATGTGCATGCAACCTTTTGGATAAACTTAAAATAATGACATATCTACACAAAAATGTATTATAGTTAGGGAAGGCAACTTCCTTATAGGTGGGACTTTTGGCTTCAGTCTTTTGAGCTCTGATTTTTGATTAATGTCTTGGTTTTGTTATGTAGTCACTGAAAGTCGAGAACGATAAAGAAACGGAAACCAATATAAAATAAAAAGCAATTTCTTTATTCATGGTGATGTAGAGAGACTGCGAGACTGCAAGCTCAGAACAACTTATTTAGGTTCAGGCAGACTGCCCTAAAAGAAAAAAATGTTCTCTATTTTATCACTTAGCTTGTTCATTAGTCAAAGAGGGAACAGAAAAAAAATGTAACAGTTCATTTTGAGGTCATACATAGGTTATGGGTTTCATCTTAATTTATGACATACAGGAGTATACCAAAAACAAAGAACCACCAGGCACAAGGAATGTGCCCTTCTCAGTAGACACACACAAGACATATTTAAAGCAGTTTCTATAGTTCAGTACATTAGTTATAAAGAAACTACATTCTTATAGCTTTAATATCTTCATTAGATTTTGTCTGGTTAGATAAAAAAATCCTTATTTATTAATCCATGAGGGACATGTTTGTTGTAGTTTTAAGCAAGAATTCAGAAACCGATCACATTGATTTATAATATCACAGAGTGTTCTGTTAGTATCAAGAGGTCAGCATTTTCTCATAAAAAAATGTACACCAGTCTCATATTCTGTGCATAAACTTAATTCCTTTCCTAACTAAATGAAGATCAAATCATATAGAAGTAAAAAACCATATAGCTCTCTGCGGCATGATTAATACAAAATACAGTCATTTGTATTTTGTGAGTTAAATACTAATAATCATTTCAGTTAATAATGTTTTTTCTTCCTCAATTTACAGACTTAATCAGACCTTTTTTCTGAAAGACGCACCTTTGTTTTGTTGACTCCTCTCCTAATTTCTTTCTTACCCTCAGCTCTTTATTTCTCAGTCCTTGCTCTATTTTCTGTCTGTTGTGGCCTTTTTCACTTTTTCTGCAACATTGGTGTGAGTAATTGTTCTCTTTTACTTCCTTTACTTTGCTTGGTCACCTTTTGCTTCCAAGGATCCAAGATGGCCAAATGGGGAAATGACCATGTACAGGACTATGCTGGGCACAGTGTCATAAACAAGCAGATGTAAAAGCAGAACCAGCCTATCAGCTCATCTGATGTTTAGATGTTTAAATATCTTGACACACTTTTTTCTGCCTGCACCTGTGTACTTTGCATATTATCTTTGTTTGTCTTTCTGAGCACATTTTGCTTTTGTACACCTGTCTGCTTGTTTATGGCAGTTTGTCTTCTTTGTTTTTCAGTGCTGCCGTTAATTAACGGGTAATTAACGTAGGCAGCTGTCCATGTTTGAGGTGGAGGAGAAGCAAGTGTTTGCAAGTTTTATGTAGTTCTGCTTTTTAATTTTCTATTTCCAGGCTAGTGAAAGAGGCCATAAGGACTTTTTCACCATTTTACTGTCTTCTGCATTTTGTCTTCTTTTTGCTGCCAAAAAGGCAATGACTCATTTGTGCTCTCCATACAGATATATTTTTTACATTTTCTAGGTGACAACAAAAGTCGATAAGTGCTTTCTTCCATATTCATCAAGAAACATCTCAGTTTGAAACATTTGTGGTTAGACAACCCTTAGATTAGTGTAGGCATTAAAAGCTGATGATGAACTTGACCCATCAACTACCCAAGTGGCTCAATGAGCCTTGTTCAGTGACCTAGGTTTACCTCTTTCAAAGGCGTTGATGTTCCATGGATGCACAAACATTATGTGCTACCAGACAAACAGTTAGTCTGTAAGCCCTTTTATAAAGAAAATAAAAGAAGAGGCCCTGGGATTTGACCAGAAACGGCTCTTTACTCTACAGTTGGGGTAAGGGCTCATCTGGTGATCAGGACAAGAGGGAGAGTATATGAAGGGGGAGTTGAGTGAGGGGATACTGCTATATTGGGGAGATAGGTAGGGGTCGATAGTGAGGCCCAGAAAGTCTTGACTTTTATTTGCAATTCTGATTTCACAATTTGTTCACACTTACCCCCTATTTCGTTTATATATTCTTGCCTCACGGCATTGTTTTGGGTAGAACATTCTTTATAAATGTACATAAGTTGTGACTGTGTGAATATTTGTACATACAGACGATAAATAACTAAGAATAAGAGAAAGAATGTTTCCAGCTAGACTGATGGATGAATAGTGGAAAAAGCTCTACCTTCCTACCCATGTGGAGTGTAAAATAAGTGATATCTAGCATATAAGTCTTTATTTGTTAGCCAGAAACACCAAATATAATATTAGATAGATATTTCAGGAGGCATGCCTTATTTTATTGATAAGAACAGCAGTGCTTTGATGTCTACCTAATCAATCCCCAAGTCTTTAGGAGTGACTCGGGATTTGAAATTTATTACACCTTGAACCAGTTTGGCAACGTGACTGTATTTGAACTTACATGAAGCTATAAGCCATCGCCCCAGAAGAAGGCCATAAACTGCCAAACCAGCAGAAATAGGCTACAACTAAACAAAGTAATTGGGGGATGAGTTGTACCTGAGTGCATTCACTGGTAAATGGCCCAGGAAGGGATACATGGACTAATGCTATTAGTCTGAAGTATGGCTCTTTATGATTGGTTTTGAATCAGAGGCCATTCTGAACCACAATGCCCAATGGGCAGATGATTTGAGATAAGAATGGTGTAAAGCATTTACCTCTCACTTGAAATAACTGGCCATGAAGAGATGACCACCTCTCTCTCTTGTAATTGAAGACTCAATCTCAGGAGCCGTATTGAGACAGGCATGGGGCCTGTTTCAAAACTCCATTCAAAGGCCATGAGGTAGCAAAGTCTAACCACTGACTTGCAGCTTAGGTTAAGTGGTGATTCCAAATGAGCCCTGTAAGCTGGTCATGTGATGGCCTAGTAACTTGTCCAGAGTTGCTGCCTGTCTTGTGTCCAATGCTGAGATACACTGCAGGCCTCACAATCAACAAAATGTTGTGTTATTTTATGAGAAAACATTTTCACATAAATGAGTAGATGACAATTGATTAAAAATAAGATGGTTCTGCATGCAAGCTAGGCTTTTGAATAAGATAATAACATATCTACATGAAAATGTATCATAGTTAGGGAAGGCAACTTCCTTACAGTTGGGATTTTTGGCTTCAGTCTTTTGATTGCTGAGTTTTAATTAATTATTTGATCTTAAATGGTTCCATTCCATCTGAGCTGGTGTGGTGCTGAGGTGTCACCCATTGTATGGCTGCACTCAGGTCCTAATCTGGGATCCTGAGTTGGTTTGTCAAGTGGTGGGTGCTCCTAACCTCCTCCTCCTTTGTTAACAGATTTGATCAGACCTTTTGACAAAGGCCCACATTTGTTTTGTCAACTAGTCTCCCAGTGTTTTTTTAACCCTGAGCTCTTCTAGTCCTTGCTGTATTTGCTGTCCACTGTGAACTGGATAAAGAGAAAAATAGGGATACCCTACAAGGCAAAACACCAAAGTAGATAAATTCTCAACAACTTCTGAGAAGTAGGCAGTGGGTCAGCTGATGCTTTCACCTCACATTCGCATCAATCTCTCAGTCAAACAAATGAAGGTAACTTTCCTTCTAGCAAAGAGAGTCGAAACAAAACGTAATGGGGAGCTTTAACCTCATGACAAAAGTTGACACCTGACCTGAAAGAGGTCTCTGTACAAAGCAATTCAGCCTGGTGAATGAAGAACTTTTTCTGCCACAGAGTGTCTCCGACCCGGGGAGGCGGGACATCAGCGCTTATTACCTATGTGCTTTCTTCCAAACGTACAGGGTGTGTCGCTCCGCCCTCCCAAGGCGGGCAGAGAAAGCCGGACTGCATAAAATGCTCCGCTTTAGTGGCTTACTACACGCTAACCTTTTCAACATACAAGTCCATCGGTATTATTTCCAAAAGGTAGCAGATTTCGCCTTTTTTTTTTCTTTTGCAATGGAAAACAAAGGAAGAAATACTTTTGTGGTTGGTATGTGTAGATTATCGGAATATGTGTTGTTACTATCGCGCCTCTTCAAACTCTTGAAATGATTGTGTTTTTAAGTCTGTTTTCAAATCCGATAGTTCGAGCCATTCAACTGACCGGCGAGTTTTTTTTTTATATAATGAAAGACTGTTCCTAATGATATCGTTCTGAGTTTATACATAAAGTTATTTTTTTTCTTATTCCAGAGGGTTGCAGTTTCTGGCCTGTTGATTGCTAAAAAAGTGAGTTAACTCTATAACTTTTTTAAATCAAAATTTCTATACAAGTACATGCAATCTTATTACTTTAAATTTTAATTGTAGAAGATTCGGAGGCCGAGCTAGTCTCTTTACATCTAACTAGCACGCAGTTTGAGACAAAAAATCCTGACTCGGATCAGAAAACTAAAGCGCCCCCAGAGGCCCGTACTTTCACTTGTGGGTTCAGTGGAGTAAAAAATAAGGCTTTGTAGGTTTTTTTTTTTTTTTTTTTTTGACACAGACGCTTCAATGCTCATGAAGAGCAATCAGTTTTCTGAAGGTTCTGTTAGATGACATAATGTTTGTAATAATTACATGTGCATATGTGTTTGCACATTTGTAAAAATGGTGCATGCTTTTAGTTGTGATTTCAAGACTGAAAAATAAAGAGCCTTCTAGCAGGAGAGAAACTGTGTACTTCGTAGACTAAACAGGTTCCAGGCAACCCCTGGAATCCACACAAAGGCCTTTGGACAGTCTTTTATTGAACATCTCTTTCATGCAACCCGCTAAGTTAAGTGAATGTTTGTTTTTAAAGAAAACGTTGTCTTGTTTGTTTTTTTTTTCAGATCCATCACCTGGATTACTGATGCAAATACTTCAGGATTCACCACAGTTTGAATAATCACCCAGCTTTCTTACTTTGATAGCTCTGGCGTCGGTTCTTTCGGAATTTCGGTACTAAGGGTGCCAAGCTAAAGGCTGAAATTGATTGAGTTCTGCAGTATTTTCAAAGTGCTTTCACAGACCTTTTTCTCATGATGTAGATGAAAAAGTTATTTTATTCCCAAGATAATGGCAAGCAATATGAGCAGTGACTGCAAAGGTAAAAACAGGAAAAGGTGTTCAAGTGAGGACTTGGAGGTTGGGATTTGTTCTCAAAATGTCAGATTATTACATGATATGGTGAATTAACTTAGTTGCTCTAGTTGACCACCAAAAATTTCTACTCCATCTCCACAGTATTTTACTGAATTGGAATATGTTAATCAGAAAAATCAAAATATAAACCAATTGAATAATATGATAGCTCCTATGAGAGAAGGCACCTCTGCCTTCTCAACCCCTTTTTCAGTCATACCAGTTATGGCTGGTGGCTCTGTCCCCATTTCAGCTACACCCGCCCAACACCCTCCCCCAAACCACCTTTGCTTCAGTTGTGGCAGGTCCATCTGTTTCGGTTAGGCCTGGTGCATCTAGAACATTTTTCATCAATTTGACAGGTCCTCGTTTAATCCTGAAATAAGACACCCATTAAATATTACTAAAGCATATGAGCTAGAATCTTACGAGAGGGTGTCTAATAGTATTCATGGGACACTGCAAGGAATTCTGGATAGTTTTTTTCTGGTACTTTAAATCCGAGTGATTTTGTTCAGTTAGGATTGCTGGTTCTTTACCTGTTAGAGTTTTTATACAGATGACTGGAGCTAATCTTCGTGTAGAAGAGTTTCCTCAACAGATAGATAATATTTTAGAGTCATGTGAGTGTATTAGGGGGATGCATCTCTGATGCTAGTATTACAGATTGTTTGGTGGAGTTAACTGCACTCGCAAGGTCTCCACTCTACTCAATCATGAAACTGTCAGAAAGAAAATGAGGCATTTAATTATTTCTTTCTTTCAACTACGGGAATCAGTTCTGTTTTGACTTTTGTCTGTCTGCTTGCCCTATTGGATCCCCAGTACAGACAAAAATCTGCATTTTTTTTTTCATGATAGTGTGGAATAATAAAAATTGGAATCAATATCTTAAATAATAGTTGAACAAAGAAGGGCCTTTTGACCTAGTCCAAAAGAGAGGAAGAAGATCCTGAGACTACACCTAAGTACAATGTAACATTTGGTACTTAGATAAACAAGTCTAAAACGCCTTGACGATTACTATCTGGGTGCGTTTGGGTGGATGGAAAATATGTTATGCAAACCAGCTGATGCTAAGAAAATGTATATATCTGCAAGTATAAGAGTTCTTAGTGTTAACCATATGAATGCATTAAGATTGTTAAGGTATGTGATGTAAGAAAGTTAAAGGTTAGAGCCTGGGCGTAGAGAATAGCCACAAGCTAAGTGGGAAGAGGTGGATGAAGGGTGTGTCAGCCCTTAGGAAGATGCACCCTGTCTTAGTTAACAAAGAAGAAGTTACTCCACCAGTGAGGAAGGGCTGCCTGTAAAGCTGCAACTATAAGATAAGCTTTGTGGTAAGTGTTTACTGATAAAAAAGGATATAAAAGCCTACTTTTATAGGGGGGGGGAGCTGTGATTAGAAACTGTCAATGACAAGCTGACATGGTCTGCACAGATTTCTCTGCTCACCAAGAAAAGAAAGAATAAAAAGAATTCTGCTTGTTTGAATCGGTGTCTGCCTGCTGTTGTCTCGAACCTTCGTCCACAATAGCAATTCTTATGGGCTTTTTATATTTAAAGGGTTTTCTGGGTGTAAAATACTTGTGTGACTACCATTACACAGTCTATCACTCAACCTTTTTTTTTTCCCCTTCCGATTGTAACTGTTACTGTAGGTCCCAATTTTGATGTATACATTGCACCATTCGTAAATTAAATGAAAAGAGCAACAATCTGGAAGCGGCCTGCGACACTGCAGAAATGTGTCCCCTGTGTTACAAAACTTACACGGTAAATGCCGCCCCAAGGAATGCAGTGTTTTGTAATTCAAACACTGAAAAGCATCAATGCTTTATTGAAATCTTGGGAATTGTGTGAAAAAGTTATTTTGTGATTTTGAAATTAGGAAAGAAATGGGAGTGCACATTTCAGATTATGTATACTATATGTCCTTGCATGGGAAATCTTGATTCTGTGCGGGGGAAGACTGTGTACACCAGTTCTTTGCCAAATCCCACCAGCCCAAGAATCAAGGCTATAACTTCATAGCCCACAATTCAAAAGGTTACGATGGGTACTTTTTTAAAAAAATTATTAAATATTTGTTTGAAAATGGAGTGAACCTTCACTTTACCATTCAAGGAAATAAGTTGATGTCCTTCACCGATTCTGGTTATCAGTACCATTTTATACATTCTCTCAACTTTTAACCAATGAAGTTGAATGCCACACCTAAAGCCATCAGGTTTGAAGCTGAAAGGGGGTATTTCTCCCATTTTCTCAATACGCCTAAAACCTAGGATTATATCGGTCCTTATCCTGAGCCAGAATGCTATGACGTGCAGAGCATGATGACAAATGAAAAAACTTTTTCGCCTGGTATGAGAGCGTCAAACATGGTGCTTTTAATTCTAAAGAGGAGATGGCTTTTTATTGTGAAAAAGTCAAAATTCTTAGAACCACCTGTGACGATGCAGGTTCTCTTCCATGCTCTCCTTGTCCGTTTGGGAACCCTGAACCCAAAACCATCGATAATGTTGCCGAGATGAGCTGACAAATGGGGACAAATCTCTCAAAGCCAGGGGATATATTCCAAAAGTGAAAAAGTGCTTTATTTAAAACAATCAAAAACAAAAAGTGCAGTGCTTCAAGTTCCATAAAAACAAGTGTCCAGTGGGGTTAAAAAAACCAACAATAAATAAATCCTTAAAAATCTGAGGTTAAAAAGGTAGAAGTTAAAAATGCAGTCTCTCACTCCCTTGTTATTCTCTGGCCCACCTCCATCACTCTCTCCCCGGCTCACCATTATTCGCAGCTGCGGAGACCCAACAGCCACGAGCTCCATCTGTCAACCTCCGTCTTGGCCTCCCAACAGACGTCACTGCCAGACCGACGAGGTTGGCTCTCCTCCCGTGATCTTTCGCGCACTCGTAGTCGCTCCTCAGATCCAGCGGGATGACACCTCTCCTGCTCACCCCATTCGCTAGTTGTCAGTGGGGCGAATTAGCCCCAGAGCGCATCGGCCAAATGCTCCTTAGTGTGGCCCCAGCTCATTCTGTCTCTCTCTTTTCAGGTTGCCAGATCATCCAGCCTAGACTGCCATTGCCGTCCTTTAACCTCCTTCCATACATCTTTCTACCTCCTTATATTTCTCTCCCACGGTTTTTCTCCCCCCTCTGGTGTACCTCCGTTTATATATACATACCACTGCCTCCGTGGGCACAGCGTCTTAATGACACACCGAAGAAAGCTAATGAGGCAAACAAGAATGACCGCACCCACACGTGTAGGTGCGACTCACTCCAATCACCTCCTTAACTCCCCGCGGTCGTGCAATCGTGCCCACGGAGAACGACACAGCTATACGGATTTAAAAACCCGACCTTTTTTTCGGAGGCTGCGGACCCGCTATACCACACCGCCTACATCATCTTTAGAGATGACGTCATCAAACTTGGCAATATTGGCCCATTTTCAGTTCATGACACAAGCCTCTCTCTGTGTATGGCCATGTACAGGCAAAACTATATGCCACTAAAATCTCAGTATAATTCCATCTGACTATTAAATTAGCCATCTGAAAACTATTTAGACACCTCTATGCAATGGCTAATGTATCTCTGTGAAACAGAAAAGATGAACATTCAGCACGCTTTAAACTTTGGGGAGGTAAAGAAGGGTTCCTTCGTACTAATGTCATAAAATTGTACCACAAGGTCCGGAGCAATAAACAGAATCACAATTTAGATTTTACTAGTCTGGCCCTGTTTAATAAAAATAAAATGTACCTGTTCAGCTACCCCACCCTCATTTTTCAACAAGTTGGGGATCTCTAAGAGTATTTTAGTTTAATTAAATCTACTGTCCATCCAGTCTCACTTTTCCAGTCCTGCCTCTCAGGTTTTGTGAGAAATAAATGTTCACCCTCTGTCACACCTGCGCAGAGACAGAAGCTCAGACTGAGGATGGTCGTCACACAGAAGATGAGAGAGCATAATTGGGACTTAATTAATTGGGACATAATTGGGTGCGATGTGGAAATAGCAAAGGCCCATGATAAAGGATATAAGGTTATAAAGTATTAAAAGTTCATGAAATTCGGCATTACCCCGAACATACTTCGGAACTGTTCTCAGACTATATCAAGCTTCATCTAAAAGGTAATCGGGAGGCATCAGGTTATCCTACTTGGTGTCTGGATGAAGCGTCCTGAGATTGGTATATTAATGAATATTATCAGAAGGAATGCATACAATTGGATCACAATAACATCACCATAATTCCGACTAAGAGACAGATTTCAAAATTGTTTTTAAATTCTTTTTTGGGTAAATTTGGGTAGAAGCCTCTCCATCTCACCACTAGCTTAGTCAAGGATGTAGAAGAATTCTTTGATATATTTTTTCCAAACTCTACAATGTTTCTTATTTTGAGATTGCTCAAATACAATGGTATGCCAATGAAAAGTACACCCTATCTGGTGTCATTACTATCATTATTGCTGCTTTCACAACTGTTTATGCCCAGCTATAGTTGTACGAGCTACTGGACAGATGGGGGGTGGAGGAGGAAGGGTTTTGTACCACGACAAAGACTCGGTTATTTTTACTTCTCTGCCTGGCCAGCACAGTCCTCCTCTAGGTGACTATCTGGGAGAGCTCACTAGTGAGTTAAAATCCTGGCAATTATATTACAGAATTTGCTTCAGGAACTCCAATGACTTATGGGTATAAAACAGCTCAAGGCAAAACATGTATGAAGATGAAAGGCATTACCGTTTAGCATGAAATGGGTAAAGTTGTAAATATCAAGTTGTTAACCAAACTAGTTCAGAATTATGTGACGTCTCATGAAGCTCCTCAAGAATTATTGGTTCATGGTAATGTGGAATGGAAAAAATACAGCTTGTCTATGTGACATGTAGCAGCTACAAAATGTGTATGTGACATTTCTGTGTATAACCTTCTATAAGGAAGTACGGGGGTGCTGGGTGAGCAGTTCAAAGGAATCTGCCCAGCAACCAGTCTTTTATTATAGTTCCTGTTAGTCTCAGAATCTGCTCAGCAACCAGTCTTTTAATATAGTTCCTGTTTTTTTAGTTAGTTCCAAAGAAGCTGATTTTTTTAAGAAATATGTACCGCCGCCTTTATTTTTGGTATAATAATGTCATTTTGCTCAACTCTGTAAGCTATAAAAGAGCAAAGAATTTCCTGTAAGAGGGCTTCTCTAGTCTAGGTGCAATAAAGTGTACATTACTGATTAATTTTATCTGGTGTGAGACTCCTACTCTGTCCGGGAAATAAAGAAGAGAGAGAAAAATCGTCAACAGTAATCATGGTAATCCGATCCATAGATAACTTTAGAAAAGGGTCCTCCACAAAGACTACACTATGTGGTCGTATGGATACTAAAAGAGATTTGGATATTTGACTTCAGCATCCCTTTGCTAAAATTCTCTCAGGACTGTCCTGTTCTGGTAAATCCTATTATGTCAAAAAAATTACTGGAACACTCGAATCATGTTGTCTCATCCTATTCAAAATATAATTTGGTTTTACAGTTGCTGGAAGAAAATGTACAATGAGGTGTTGGTTAAATTTCACCAGTTAAAGTTTATTGAGGGGCTCCCCAAGTCTTTATGCAATGACGAACGTCTCCCTCCTGAGAAAATAAATTTGGTCATTATAGATGATATGATGGAATCAGCTAGCAAAAGCCAGGAGATAGAAAAGGCTTTCACAAAATACATTCATCACTGGAATCTATCTATTATTTATTTGGTTCAAAATTTATTTTTCCAGAGGAAGAAAAGCCAGATGATTCATCTTATAACCAATTATATTTCTGTTTCTAAAAAACCCCTGGGACAAATTGCAGATTACTACCTTGGCCGGTCAAATGTTCCTTGGACATGTTAAGTTCTTTTTGGAAGCTTTCAAGGATGCTACAAAGTTACTTTGTGGTTATCTGGATCTGAAAGCTGAGACCCCTGATGAACTGCGATTAAGAACCAGTCTGTTTCTGCCTGATTGGTCCAATGTGTACACCATGAAAAGATAAAAGAAGCTGCTCTGGCTCAAAGTTTCATATTCTGTCATGTGTCGGACAGAATTAGCAGAAATCTACAGCCTCTCAAGGCCTTACTCCACTGCTCTTGTCATCAAAGAAAATATCTGATAAATGCATCTTTGGATGATTTAATTAAAGCTTTGTCTGAAATAGCCTGTAATATCAAGCAGTTCAAACAACTCAAGAAGCATAACACATCTGATAGAAAGAAAAAAAATGTGACTGAAAACTATCTTTAAAAAAGAAAGCAATTTTGAAACAGAAAAGAGGCTTTTTGGGGGCTTCTATTTTGCAGAGATATCTAATGTTATTTTAAAAAGCTGATAAAGAAACTAACAGTCTGACACTCATATTACCAAAATAAGAAAATGATGAGGGGGAAGTTAGAAGAGTTAACGTGTCTGAGGATCGGGTTTGGCAAGAGGTTTTGAGAGGCGCTCGTGCAAAAACAAAGAAAAATGTTGAATTTATTTTGCAGAAAATTTCTGTCAACACTATTATAACGTTTTGAAATACCAGTGGAGAGCTGTTATTAGAAGGTAAACCTTTGGTCGGATCCAATATAGTGGATTTAATACGTAACCTGACTGCCTCTCATACAATACCTGAGCATAGGAGGCCGTGTGGTTGGAAGCAATTTGTAAACGCCATGGCTGGTGTGAACATTCCATTTTCTGTTGTACCTAATGATGAAACGAGAGAACTCCTTGAGAGTTTTATCATCCTTTAACCATCTATTGAAATATTTACAGGTCTCTGCTCTTTGCAGGCAGGGGTACTGATAAAAACGATGTCCTGGTGAAGGACGCCAGTAGCGAACAAATTTTGATACCATAGCATCGTTATTGTTTACATCAACAGAACACTTTATTACAGAGGTGTACTGAAGTCCTTTTCCTCGCTGATGCAGAAAGAAGAGGCAGTATTGGCCACATGTGTCCAAGAACCAACTTTGAAGCTGCCTGCTGTTGTAAATGATTTACTTACAGTTTTTGCTTATTTTTGGTTTTGAAAGTAAATAAAGTTTGGATGATTTCCATAAGAAAAAAAAACTCTCCATACCATCTTCGGTGCGGTAAACCCCCAACCAGTAATGTCCAGGTTGAGTTTGACGGTGAGTATTCACAATGAACATGGCTGGCACTCCGATATTTTTTTTCCGGTAGTTGATCACATGCCAGCACCCCGCAGAAATATCCTTATGTGTAGGGATCTTGGGACAGCAGTTCTGTTAATTGTTTTGTATTCATGATGTTTATTAGTAGTCATACAGCTCATTACATCTTTGGTTGATTTTGATGACGTTGTCAAAAATGGCGTATACTGTTAAATTGAAGGTCCATGCGAGTGGCATATGGAAGGGTTAGATCAAAAGCAAAAAGAGTATATCCTTGCGAGAACTCTGAACGGGTGATAGACAGAGCTTGATCATTCAAATGCTTTCCAGTGGCCAACACCAGGTTATAGTATTCTCTAGCACTATTGCTGTTCGCAACAACTGTTTCAAAAGGTTTGGCAGGAATTTTTTCATTGTCCAAGTACAGAGCCTTCTAATTCTATGAGTTTAGCAAACTTTGTTGTGAAACTGGAAATTGCATTGTTAAAATGTCTGAGGAAGCATTGCTAGGCAGAGTCACAAAAAAACTTTTGTGCACCATCATATACTGGTAGAGAATGATGGTCAAATTATGGGTGGTATGGAATTTATATCACATCTTGGGTTTGGCTCTCTGGTATCTATCTAGTGTGAACACTGGCCCCGGCACAGACAGACGGACAACATTTTTGCACCCACACACCGTTTATTTTACACTATTTACACAAATTAAAGTCACGTGCACAAACCCCAGTGCCTCTTGCACCGATTTCCCCAATGTCCAGGGCTCACAGTCCTTTTGCCTTCCTGGCCGCCTCCAGTCCTCACTCCAGCTCCGTCCACTTCCACCCGACTTCCACTACCTGACTGGAGAGAGGCAGCCCCTTTTATGGGGACCCGGATGAGCTCCAGCTGCTTCCCGGCACTTGATGTTGGCCACACCCCTGTGTGGCGGAAGTGCCGGCTGCGCACCCGGAAGCCGTCCGTGTGTCCCCGGTCGTCTTCCCCCCGGCACTTCCTGGTGTGGCGGAAGTGCCGGGCTCCCGGGATAATTAGGCACTGGGGCGCCGCCTGGCGGTGGCCACGGGTCCCTACAGGGCTGGGCTTCCAAGCCCTGTACCCGAGGCCCCCTGCATAACCAGGACGGACGCCCCCACTCGGTCTGGAGGAGGCACAGGCCCTCCTCCGGTCCTCCAAGGCGTCCCGACCGGGCTCCAGCCCCGGCCGAGGACCAGATGGGATAAACCGGCATCGGGGCGCCGCCTGGCGGTGACCACGGGCCCCTACAGGGTAGGGCTTCCATGCCCTCGACCCGTGGTCCCCAACAGAACCAGGACGGACGCCCCCTCGCGGTCTGGAGGAGGCACAAGCCCTCCTCACGTCCTCCTGGGCGTCCCGGCCGGGCTCCAGCCCCGGCCGGGGACCACACTAGCTATTACATTTTTCTGACCATCCTAGCCATTTGCCTGTAAAATGAATTGTTTTTATTCTTAACTTTCCTAGCCAATATTTCCTCAATCCTGTAAACATCTGTGGAATCGACTATAATTTTTTTTGAAATTCAGTATCATAAAAGGAGCCTATGATCTCTTCACCATCATAATCTTTCAGTTTGTATACAGCTGGTGACCTAGGTTGTCTGGTTTTAGAAACCCTAACCGTATCTCCTACTTTGTACTTAAACAGCAAAGGACCCCTGGGGGTTAGTGATGTCATATACTGTAAGTTTTTGAAATCTTTTCAGGAATTTAATGTGTTTACCTCAGAAGGAGCCATTTTTACGCATTGATGATAGCTTTTGTAGTAAAAATATACTAGATTCGGCACTTTGTTGGCATAGGTTCTCAAATTACATGCGCTGAAATATTTTAGCATGTTAGATTTTTGTGTGCAGTTAAATCTCTTCACCATGAAGACCTTTAACTCATTTCCTGTGGTGAAATGTTTTATTCTGTTCTTCTTTAACAGCTTTTGAAAATCTCGGTTGAAAAACTCTTTACCCTTATCAGTCTGGAGTTTCTTTGGAGTTCATGCTTGCCCACTTTGTTCTTCAGAGGCAGTACCCACGTGCACTTAGAAAGTACATCGATGCAGGTCAACAAATATTTATAACCTCGGTTATGCTCAGACACACTGGTCATGTCCGATAAATGCATCTGCCATTGTGAATCTATATTAGATACATAAATGTAAACCTTATTTCTCTTAAAATATAGCAGGTTTATGAATTGTATAAGAATATTGACCAGATAACCAATCTGACACCTGATGATCATTACTTTTCTGACCTGAAGCCTCAAGAGCTTTTTTCCCCTAAAGGTGCCAAGATTTGCCGGGTTATAATAAACTTTTTTTGTGTAACCCTCCATCATCAACCTTGAAAGCAAAATGTTGCCATTTTAAAAATCAATGGTACTTTATTGACAATTTTCAAAAATAATATTAAAATTCAGAAATGCTTTACCGGTCATTTTCAAAAACATAATGTAGCGTTTTCTCTAAAAGTCTTTTTCCTTCCACCGCGGCAGGGTGTTGCAACACACCCTCCTGACCCAATAGACTGTTAGAGGAGATGAAGGCATACCTCCTGGGTACAAAATACATCACGCTTGTGATAATATGGGAATGTGATCCAGCAATGGTAGTCATTTAGTTTCACATGCTCTCCAAATCAATGACATGTAGTGTGAAGCCTGTGCCTAAGATGGTGTCACACTACACAACTACCTCAACAATTTTTATCTGCAGTTCATTTACAGTGCATACTCTCAGTTGTATATTGTCACAGCACATGTTCAATAAGGTCACTAAAGCAGATTGACATGCCCAGTACCTCAGTAGTAATGTGCTTAAGGTCAGCCTGATCCCACCAACCTCTAAATGGAAAGCGTGACAAATTTAACAGCTGCAGTTGCTATCTCTCGTCACTTCTGTGGGTTCAGAATTGCAATGGGTGACAAATTCCCTCATGGGAGTCTTTTTATGAATCATTCTAGGCAATCTCTATTTGTTCAACAGACAGATTGGTATAGGATTTGTGTTGCATGTGCATTATAATTAATACTGTGAAAGTTTAGCTGTTGTATTAATGTAACATGCAATGATGCACCTTTTGAAAAATACAATATAAAACATTTTCAATTGCTAATAATTCTTGAATTTCCTAAACTCAATCAGCTAAAATCAGAAGAGCCGCATAACCAACTAGTCAAATCTAAAATCAGTATACAGGTGCCGGTCATAAAATTAGAATATCATGACAAAGTTGATTTATTTCAGTAATTCCATTCAAAAAGTGAAACTTGTATATTAGATTCATTCATTACACACAGACTGATGTATTTCAAATGTTTCTTTTAATTCTGATGATTATAACTGACAACTAATGAAAGTCAGTATCTCTGAAAATTAGAATATTGTGAAAAGGTTCAATATTGAAGACACCTGGTGCCACACTCTAATCAGCTAATTAACTCAAAACACCTGCAAAACCCTTTAAATGGTCTCTCAGTCTAGTTCTGTAGGCTACACAATCATGGGGAAGACTGCTGACTTGACAGTTGTCCAAGACGACCATTAACACCTTGCACAAGGAGGGCAAGACACAAAAGGTCATTGCTAAAGAGGCTGGCTGTTCACAGAGCTCTGTGTCCAAGCACATTAATAGAGAGGCGAAGGGAAGGACAAGATGTGGTAGAAAAAAGTGTACAAGCAATAGGGATAACCGCACCCTGGAGAGGATTGTGAAACAAAACCCATTCAAAACTGTGGGGGAGATTCACAAAGAGTGGACTGCAGCTGGAGATTGGCCAGCAAACTCGCCTGACCTTAACCCCATAGAAAATCTATGGGGTATTGTGAAGAGGAAGATGCAATACGCCAGACCCAACAATTCAGAAGAGCTGAAGGCCACTATCAGAGCAACATGGGCTCTCATAACACCTGAGCAGTGCCACAGACTGATCGACTCCATGCCACGCCACATTGCTGCAGTAATCCAGGCCAAAGAAGCCCAAACTAAATATTGAGTGCTGTACATGCTCATACTTTTCATGTTCATACCTTTCAGTTGGCCAACATTTCTAAAAATCCTTTTTTTGCATTGGTCTTAATTGATATTCTAATTTTCCGAGATACTGAATTTGGGACTTTCATTAGTTGTCAGTTATAATCATCAAAATTAAAAGAAATAAACATTTGAAATACATCAGTCTGTGTGTAATGAATGAATCTAATATACAAGTTTCACTTTTTGAATGGAATTACTGAAATAAATCAACTTTGTCATAATATTCTAATTTTATGACCGGCACCTGTAAAGGTGTACTGGCCTCGGAGTGCAAAGTGTTCTTCATTTAGTCTGGAAACAAATCCTTATAGCACCATTCAGAAGGGTCACTGTGACTCTTCATTTTTTCTCCCACTTTGCCCTTTGCCATTGGTTAATGAAATAAAAAATTAACTCCAGTATTATTTTGTCATGTTTATGCCGCTTTTGGGCAGTGTCTGCCAGCCATTTCAATTATTTTATAAAAGCAAATACTGGAGGCATGTCTAGAGTTTATAGTTTGTAGGTGAATCGGGTCAGTATTGTCACATGTACTGAGAACAGTGAATTTTATTCATTTTTTGGAATCCACTTGTTCCAAATCAAAGCTAAGAGGGATTAAAACAGCATTGGTCAGTAACATCTAAAATGGGATGCTCATTGTAGTCTTCATCTATCCAACATTTCATTTCTTTCCCACACAAAAAGTCACAGGTAGCACAAACAAGAAAACAGACCACCCTAGACCACCATCTGAAAGTCAGTGTTAAGGACCAGAAATGGAGTGGAGAGACTCAGATAATAAAAGATGGCAATTGGCAGGTCACAATGTGAATGCTATGTTGAAAACTTGTAACATTAAACAATGACCTGAGCAAGAGGCTAAGAATGTCAGTAAAACTGTCCTTCTGAACCAAGTTTGCTGTTTAATTACTCAAGTCCTCTGTCAAGGACGACTCCGAAAGTTGAACGCTTGAACCAAAGCTTTTTGTTGTTTTGTTTTGTTTTTCCTGTCAAATATTACACTTTAAAACAATGATCAGATTCTTTAATCATAATAATACTTTTTTAGATACTATTGTAGTAAATATAAAGTTTAGAATGTGAAAACAAAATTAAAAATATTGCTTATGGAAAGAAATGTATATTTAAAATGATATGAGTTAAGTACTATTAGACATAAGTGGGAACTCCCTATGTCAAAAGGAGTACAGTAATCCCTCGCTATATCGCGCTTCGACTTTCGCGGCTTCACTCTATCGCGGATTTTATATGAAAGCATAACTAAATATATAACGCGGATTTTTCTCTGCTTCGCGGGTTTTGCGGACAATGTGTCTTTTTACTTCCTGTACATGCTTCCTCAGTTGGTTTGCCCAGTTGATTTCATACAAGGGACGCTATTGGCAGATGGCTGAGAAGCTAACCAATCAGAGCACGCAGTTAAGTTCTCCTGACTGAGAAGCTAACCAATCAGAGCACGCAGTTGAGCTCCTGCGTGCTGAATGCAGTGTTAACCAGGAAGTCTCATCTCGCTCATTCAGCATCAACGTCTTTCGCTGTGTAAAGAGTTGTTCTCTTTTGTGTTTATCTTTGTGCATAGTCAAGCCCTTCATTATGGCTCCAAAACAATCTGCTACTGCTTCAGGGGCCGTGCCCAAGCGCAAGAAGAAGATGTTAACGATTGCTGAAAAGGTAAACGTTTTGGATTTGTTGAAGGCTACGATTCTTTTTATTTAAAAAGTAGGAAAGGAATACAAGATCTATGGCCGCAGTGTCCTTTTAACCAGGGTGCAAAACGAGTTGTAAGTGGATGTAATAAGGCAGTAGTCTGGATGGAATCTTCTTTAGGGATTTGGATTGAAGACTGCCAGAAGAAGAACAACGGCAGTGCTACACAATCGCCTGAAGTGGCTCCTTTACAAGGGCTGTAACGCTCTCCTTTGTTGTACAGTAAAATTAAACTCATTGTTATCGGACAAGTCATCGTGTCATTGTTGGTGAGTAACCATAATTAATTTTCTTCTTACAGTGCTTAGTACATGTACGTACGTTTAGTGTCACTGTACACACATTTACTGTATACTATTATTCTTGCATTGTACGTATTTATTGCTGGTGGCCTGTCTATCGTAATGGCTGTAACATATGTGATATCGGAAACACTCAATATCTTTAAAATAATATTTAGGTTTTACTGTATATAAGCAGTGTGTTTATATACATAATTTCAATGAATCTTACCTAATATCTAAGAGAATACAAAGGGATTATGCTGTATAACTCTGCGGGGAATATTTATAAACAGTGTGGGAGAGTTTATAAGGGCTTAAAATATATAAAAATAACCATACAAACATATGGTTTCTACTTCGCGGATTTTCACCTATCGCGGGGGGGTCTGGAACGCCACCCCCGTGATCGAGAAGGGATTACTGTATCACATCAGGGAAAGAACATCAGAACATAAGAAAAAAGAGAGGAGGTCATTCAGAGTATCAAGCTCGCTTGTTAGGTAATAGCTAAGCTGTCCCGGTATCTCGTCCAGATTTTTCTTAAAGGTTGTCAAGGTGTCTGCTTCAACTCCTTTTCTCGATAGTTTCTTCCAAAGTCCCAGAGACATAAGATATGTCCTGAAGTCCCAGGATGCACTTGGTTGCTCTCCTCTGCACAGCTTCAAGTATTTGCCTTTTTAACTGTTTCAGTGCATTGCTTAGTTGATTAAGTGGTGTGTCAACATAAAACACTAAAACCTTTTCAGAGGTTGCTCCCCGTATGACAGTGTCTCCCATCTTGTAATTATAATTGATGATCCTTTTGCTTACATTAAACTACATTTTCCAGGTGTTTACCCAGTTCTGAAGCTTGTCCAGGTCATTTTCAATTATTTTTGATGCCTCCTCAGTGTATGCCATTTCTCCAATTTTAGCCTCATCTGCGAATTTGACTACCAGAATAAATGTCATTAATATAAATCAGAAAAAGTATCAGGTCCAAGGACAGATCCTTGAGTGACTCCACTAATGACCTCAATCCAAATTGAGCATTCTCCTCTTATTTATACTCTTTCTCTATGGACGGTTAACCAACTAGAGGCCCAGTTTTGTTACTTCTGGTGCCTACAACTTCTAGTTTCAGAATTAATCTTTGGTGTGAGGTGACTGTATCAAATGCTTTTTGAAAATTTAGGTAAGTTATATTGTTGACATAGTTATTATCTCAAAAAAATCTGAAAGATTGGTTTGGCAGGACTTTCCTCTTATAAACCCATGCTGGATGCTATTTAAAATCTTACTTTCATTTAGGTAATTTTCTGATTTATTTCTTATTATTGATTCCATAATTTTGCATGGCACAAAAGTAAGATGTATTGATCTGTAATTACTAGGCTCCATTTTGTCTGTATTCTTGAAGATTGGAGACACATTTCTAGACCTCTGGTCCTTCTCCTTTCAAAAGGAACTGCTGAAATATGCCTAATAAGGGTTGACGTCATTCATTTCTGTCAATAAAATTAGTAAGATCTCATCAGGTCCAGGGTTTTTATTGGTCTTCAATGTATTGAGGGATTGAAGCACATCTGACTCTCCTATTTTAAAATCTATGAACTCAGAGTTTGATTTTACTTTTGCATGAGGCATTCCACTTTATAAATGTTTGGGTGTAATATCTGTTCAGTTAATTTGCTATTTCCTTCTCATTTTCAATGACTGTTGATCCTTGTAAAAGTAGCCTATCTAACCATAGAAAGTGGAACTGTTAGTAGAAGCAGCAGAACAAAGACTAAAATAAAAAAAAATAAAACCCCTGTAGAATGTCAGAACCTTAAATGGTAAATTGGTCATTTATTTACACTTTCCGCATGTTTAAAAGTGGAGTCCTTGAACCATTGGAGACATTTGTGTATGCACACCTCGTGAACATGTGCTGATATGGTCTATTGTGGTATTGGACAGAGAGGTGCTAAGGGTATTCATTTTGGTCATGACAAACTTTAAAAGGTCAGCAGTTTCAAATGAAATTATTGAAGAGAGTGAGAACAAGGAAGAGCATAACCACCAAGAGCAGCCATGTCATGTGGTGCAGCCGTGTAACCTTAAAAGGACTCAGAGCCACACACTTTAGATGTGTTGGCCGGCTTAATCTATGACACCTCCTGAAATGTGTGTGCTGTACTCATTGATTTGGTATCACCATTTACTTTAATTTGTACCTGCTCCCCTCCCCAGAGTCAGGAGGAAGTGGGCAACACTCAGATGGAGGATGGAGAGAGGAAGATTAATTGATTTATTGTATTGTTATTGGAAGGACAGTTGGAGAGGTAGCTGGGAAAGGAATAATAATCCTTTATTTTATCCTAAGAACATGTGGTGCTTTACTGTGTCTGTGATTTGGGGCTCTATTGCACCCCCTTGCGGTCACACCCTACAATAATAAATATGGTATTAAAAAAGATAAATGGATGGATGGTATTATATAAACAAAATGAGAATTATATAAAGTTATATTAAAATTCTTTCCTAGGGCACGAAGCAGAAGCAGACAATGGCCGACAGTGAGATGAACTGCGTCGTCGAAGAACTCCAGGCTCTCGACATCCAGATCTGGAAACTCCTGTCCAGACGGAGGTACCTGAGGGATTTGAAAGATTGTCTGCTGGAAAAATCCTCCTCAACATCTGAACTCATCACAGCAAATCGCAGTTCAGTAACATCGACTCCACGCTGTGCCGCTCACTTTCAAGGCCAAGTGAGCTTTACCCCCGCACCTTGTCGTCGTAGCGACAATGTAAATGATGAAGAACTCGGCCTGTTTCAGCTATGCAGGCAGGGTTTAAATGCTAGAACACCTCCATCGGCATAGGCAAGCATCTCCAACCAGAACCGGTTCGACCCTCTCCGCGCCCCCAGTTTGCCTTCTACCCCGGGTGATGTATTTGTGATTAGAGATTCAATCATATGAAACCTAAATATCTCTTGCCCTAATCAGAAAACTTTTGTCTCTTGTTTTCTCAGTGCTCATGTCCGAGATGTTATGAGACAAGCACCGACAGGCTTCGAGAGGCACAAGAACAGGGCAGTAGGATTCATTGTGATACACACCAGGGTAAACGATGTGAGACACCGACAGTCGGAGATTCTCAAGGCAGACTTCTCAGGACTTATTAAAGCCACGAAGGAGAGGACCCTGGGTGCAAGAATCTTCATCTCGGGTCCCCTACGTCTCGTTAGAAGATCGAATGAGTACTACGACAGTCATCTGTTGGTGTTAAACATCTGGCTGAAAGGCTTCTACAAGAGTCAAAACTTCAGGTTCATAGACAACTGGGACCTCTTCTGGGAGGGGCCGCATATCTTCAAGTGGGATGGTCTGCATCCTAATAGATTCGGCGCCCGGGTCCTCTCCGAAAACAAGGTAATTCGTCTCTCTTGACTGCCTATTTTTACTCGTAACCCTTTCCACAATGCTTTGCTGGGACGTGATAATTCGGTAACAAAATCTTCCTCCAAAGTGCACTGTATTAATACTGTAATAATTAACCTCAATGCATGTAAAAAAACAATGTATTAAAACTATTAAAACAGATTATAGATCAAATAAAAATATGCACAGAGCGGCGCTAATAAAAATAACTTAATTTCTATCTCAAATACTCATAAAACACATACGATTCAGTTCTGCTCTTCCGAAATATTAAATATGGCTTTATTAACTGTTAGAGAATTAACCAACAAGACGTTTTCCATCAATGATCTTATTAGAGATAGGAAAATTGATTTTATTGCACTAAGTGAAACGTGGCTTAGCTCTGATGGTGCGGCTGTTTTAATCGAATATTCGCCTCCGAATTACAGCTTTGTTCATGCGGATCACCAAGGTAAAAAAGGCGGTGGTTTAGCAAACATTTACTCAAGCCAGTTAAAGTGTAAAGATGTCAGCTTAGGCAAATTCAAGTCCTTTGAGTATCTTGCAGTTGTTATTCATGGAATTTCTCAGTTTTTATTATTATCTGTGTATAGACCTCCTAAATACAAAGCATCTTTCTTTGAGGAATTCTCAGACTTGGTGTCAATTGTAATTACGAACTATGACACGTTTCTAATAGTCGGTGACTTTAACTTTCATATCGATAATCAGTGTGACCCAAAAGTAAAAGAATTCATGAACCTCCTGGACTCTTTTGATTTGAGCCAGCACATTAGCTAGCCTACACACAAAGTCGGTCATACGTTAGACTTAGTAATTACCAAAGGACAAAAAGTTGATGTGAAGCAGATAATTGATTTTGGTCTATCAGACCATTTTCTCTTACTATTTAATATTGAAATAATGATAGAAAATATTCACGAGAAGCATATTGTTAAAAAATGCTTCTTTGATTCATCAGCAGCTTCAAAATTTACAAACATTCTAAGCAACCAGTCCATTTGTTGTGCTTACTACAATAGTGAGAATAATGTAAATAGTAAAGTGGAAAATTTTAATACTAAGGTGAGAGCTGCTGCTGACATAGTTGCACCTGAAAAGATAGTTAAAAAAATCTTCTAGCACTTTTAGACCATGGAAGACCCAAAGAGTGTCTGATCTTAAGAGAACATGCCAGAGAACTGAGCGTAAATGGAGAAAAACTAAACTGATTATCCACTATGAGATATTAAAGGTCTGTGGTGAGCTGGCACCCTGCCCGGGATTTGTTTCCTGCCTTGGGCCCTGTGTTGACTGGGATTGGTTCCAGCAGACCACCGTGACCCTGTAGTTAGGATATAGCGGGTTGAATAATGGAAGGATGGATGGATATTGAAGGTTAAAATAACAGAATACAACAACATAGTCCGTCTTGAGAGGCGCTGCTATTTCTCTAGAATTATAAATAACAATACTAGTAATCCCTTATTCTCTACGATTGATCGTCTGCTGAACCCAGGTCACTCAATGGAATGCCTCCAAAATACTTCCAGTGAAAACTGTGAGGCTTTGACTGCATTTTTTAATCAAAAAATTATTTATATTAGAAATAATATAGTACTGATCCTCTTAAACCCTGATACTTCATTATAAACACATTAAATTCTTTCACCAAGATAGATTTACCCGATTTATGTAAAATAATTTCTTAACTGAGACCCTTGACCTGTGTCCTTGACCCAGTACCAACAAGTTTTTTCAAAGAAGTATCAGGCGTGCTAATTGATAGTATTCTTAACATAGTAAACTCATCATTAGATACGGGGGTCTTCCCAGACTGTCTTAAGACTGCTGTAGTTAAACCCCTGCTCAAGAAAAATAATCTTGACTCCTCTGCTTTTGAAAATTTTAGACCTATTTCTAACCTGCCTTTCTTAAGTAAAATTCTAGAGAAGGCAGTCATTATGCAGCTAAATGACCAGCTCAATAAACATGCTATTCTTGATAAGTTTCAGTCAGGTTTCAGAACAAATCACAGTACAGAAACTGCACTTGTTAAAGTAGTAAATGATCTGTGGGTAAATGCAGACAGAGGCAGTTTATCTGTTCTCATCCTCTTAGATCTTAGAGCCGCATTTGATACCATTAATCACAATATTCTTAGAAATCGCCTTAGTCAGTGGGTGGGCGTCTCTAGCAGTGTCTTAAATTGGTTTTAATCATACTTGGCAGGTAGAAAATTCTTTGTTATTTGTGGTAATTACATCTCAAAGACACATGATATTTTATATGGTGTCCAACAAGGCTCTATCCTGGGTCCGCTGCTCTTTTCGATTTACATGCTTCTGTTAGGTCAGATTATCTCGGGGCATAATGTGAGCTACCACAGCTATGCTGATGACACACAACTGTACTTATAAATAGCGCCTGATGACCCCAACTCTCTTGATTCACTGATACAATGTCTTACTTGTGTTTCTGAATGGATGAGTAGTAATTTTCTCAAACTAAGTAAAGAGAAAACAGAAATTTTAGTGATTGGCAATAATGGATATAATGAGGTTATTAGAAATAAACTTGATGCATTAGGATGAAAAATCAAGACGGAGGTAAAGAATTTAAGGGTAACTATTGACTCTGACCTGAATTTTAAATCACATATTAATCAGATTACTAGGGCAGCATTTTTTCACTTAAGAAATATAGCAAAAGTTAGACCTCTTATAACATTGCAAGATGCTGAGAAATTAGTTCACGCTTTTGTTTTCAGTCGGCTAGATTACTGTAATGCACTCCTCTCAGGACTACCGAAAAAACACATCAATGGATTGCAATTAGTGCAGAATGCAGCTGCTAGAATCTTAACTCAGAAAAGAAAATCCGAGCACATCTCTTCAGTTTTGAAACCTTTAGCCTTAAATAATCTCGCTTCATCTTATATTTCGGAATGTCTTACACCTTACACTCCAAATCGTAACCTTAGATCTTCAAATGAGTGTCTGCTTAGAATTCCAAGAGCTAAACTTAAAAGAAGTGGTGAGGCAGCCTTCTGCTGTTATGCACCTAAAATCTGGTATAGCCTGCCAATAGGAATTCGCCAGTCTAATACGGTGGAGCACTTTAAAAAACTGCTGAAAACACATTACTTTAACATGGCTTTCTCATAACTTCATCTTAGTTAAATCCTGATGGTGTGTATATTCAATTAATTATCATTATTATTCATGGTGGCTCCAAAATCAATACTAACCCCTACTTTCTCTTCTGTTCTTTTTCCAGTTTTCTGGGGTGGCGATCTGCACCACCACCACCTAATCAAAGCACCGTGATGTTCCTACATTAATGAATTAAAGGCCAGAAATCCACATGAACATCATCATCAAATTCTTCCATGTCAACCCTGAATACCATGAGGACTGATTGAGGTAATTTATGTTAGGTAGAATACCTAGAGGGGGCTGGGTGGTCTCGTGGCCTGGAACCTGCAGATTTTATTTTTTTTCTCCAGCCATCTGGGTTTTTTTTTGTTTTTTTTGTTTTTTTCTGTCCTCCCTGGCCATCGGACCTTACTTTTATTCTATGTTAATTAGTGTTCCCTTATTTATTTTAATTTTTTTTTTTGTCTTTTTTCTCTTTCTTCATCATGTAAAGCACTTTGAGCTACATTGTTTGTATGAAAATGTGCTATATAAATAAATGTTGTTGTTGTTGTAAAAAGCAAAGGAGATCATGCTATAACTAAGCTGTTAGTGAAATGGAGAAGTATTGAGTTTCTAAGTATAATTGATTCATATTTCAGCATCTCTTCAGAATATAAAAGGATAAAATAAAAAGGAGTTTATATTCACAAGTCAATCTTTGGGGTTGGCAGCAACAATGTTTTTTTTAATGTTATAAGAAAGAACAACATATGCTAATATATATATATATATATATATATATATATATATATATATACAGTACAGGCCAAAAGTTTGGACACACCTCCTCATTCAATGTGTATTCTTTATTTTCATGACCATTTACAGCACTCCTTTACTCTCCTTCTTGGTCAAATAGCCCTTACACAGCCTGGAGGTGTGTTTGGGGTCATTGTCCTGTTGAAAAATAAATGATCGTCCAACTAACCTGACTTCTGAATATAAAACATGTTTTCAGTTATTTCACCTTTTTTTGTTAAGTACATAACTCCACATGTGTTCATTCATAGTTTTGATGCCTTCAGTCATGAAAATAAAGAAAACACATTGAATGAGGAGGTGTGTCCAAACTTTTGACCTGTACTATATATATATATATATATATATATATATATAATTAAAACAATTCTGGCTTAGATGGCTTCAAATTCCATAGTTCCTAAATCAGAACAGGCCGGATCCTTTTTGGTAGGTGCAGCCACTGTGTGTGTTTTTTGACTCTGGGTACCCCACAAAAATCAACAATAAACACCCACAAGTGTGGGTGTACCTTGAAATAGACTGTGGCCAGGGCCAGATGTGGTTCCCTGCAACTTTGAAATTGGACAAGCAGATTCATAAAAACGTGTGGATGCACAGATGTTATACAGTAAGCCACACTCAAAAATGCCTCACATTTTCAGGATATGACAATTTCTAATTTGCTGCTGCATCCTTTGTATGATTCCCAGTCGTGGTCTGTGGGGAGTCAGCATGGGTTTTGCTCGAAGTATTGTAGTTTTCCTCACACCCCCAAAGTTGTGCCGGTTGTCTTAGTGCAAGAAGCTGTAAGTCTGAATTATCCTTGTGAGGTTAAATAGTGTGTGAGCAGGCTCTGATGTGAACTGACATCCTGACTAGGGCTGGTCCCTGCCTTGAGCTCAGTGCTGCCATGATAGGTTCCTGTTCACTGCAACACTAAATATAATTAGGTGAGATTGAGAATTTTACATTGGAACAAAAATGAATATTTGGAGTCTACTCATGGTCAATATACAACATCCCACAAGTAAATTTCTACAGTATTTTGTTTTGAAGAACACAAATTAGTGGGACTTATGTTCTACACCCCTGTGAAGCTAGCTGTTGAATGGATTCTTCATGGCAATAACAAAAATAATTTTTTCTGAAAAATATGTATTAAAGTTCTGGAACATAACAAAACAGAGACTTCAACAAACTGATTCAGCAGTCCAGTTGTCTGGACTCTACTCCAATTACAGTGGATTCTGGAAATTTTAATAACACAAGTTGATAATGCAGTAAATTTATTGTTAAAATGTGAAGAACTGAAACTTCTGTCCATCTCTCAGACTTCTGTTCATCCTCTGTCTTTCAACTACTTGGTCTCAGTGTATCTGCAAAAGTGGATAAAACTCAGAGGTTTCATTTACTCTAGGTGGGATAAAACACAGACATCTTTCTTAACACAGTTTAACATAGGAGAACTTATAGAAGATGAACACATTTTGAAATGCTCATGAAATGCATTTGACAAACCTGTCTGGATGAGCTTTCACACTTATATCCCAATAATAGTATTACATCTGGCTCAGATCCCTGTGCTTGTGTCTCAGGTTGGGTTCAGAGGAAGTCCATATAGTTAAGGAAGCCATGCATGGAAGGCACAGGTCAGCGTTTTTTTGTTTTTTTTTTGTGATAGGTGCAGATGGTGTGTTGAACACTGTGAGGAGACAAGACATATGTTCAGAGTATAATGTGAGCCAGAAAGGAGAGATGAAGGAAAGAGTTTAGGAGCAGACTGATCTGTGACCAAGAGAAGAGGAAGAGCCTAAATAATGAGAAATAACAGTAAACAGCTGATAACCAGAAGACTAAGAAAGAATCAGAGTTGAGCAAAGGTTACAAAGATCTTGTCACTAATTTAATCAATTTTCTCCTTAAAGGAATACCTACCTTTTGTTCAGATTCCCACCCACCCTCTTTTTGCTTAAGACTAAACAGCCTGTCAAAGTAGGACCTGCCCTTTAGCTCTGGGATACACTTGGCTGCCCTCTTCTGGATGGTTTCAAGAGCTCCTATGCATTCTCGCCAGATCGCTAACCATAAATACAAACAATACTCTAGATGCAGTCTCGCTAGCATATTATCAAGGCCAGGCAGGATGTCTGTTACTTTATATTCAACTGTGTTTTTTCAATATAACATTTTCTTCTATTTGATTAGCATCACAGAATCTCTCTTTCTGAGAGCGTAAGTAAAAATGACTGATGAAATGTTATGTATTGAAATAAATGTAATAATGATTGGTAGTATTCCCAGGCAGCAGGGGGCGCCACAGTGGGGTTAAGAGATATCTTGGACAAGTGGTTACTGAAAACGTTCTTAGTAAAAAGCCTACGGTGCAGTTAACATAAACCTTCTGAAACATTAGAACATGAGAACAATCTAGATGAGAACAGGCCATTCAGCCCAGCAAAGCTCACCAGTCTCATCCACCTAATTCTAAGATAACAACAAGACTAGTTTTGAAAGTCCCTAACGTCTTACTGTCTACCACACTACTTGGTAGCTTATTCCAAGTGTCTATTGTTCTTTGTGTAAAGAAATACTTCCTAATGTTTGTGCAAAATTTACCCTTGACAAGTTTCCAACTGTGTCCCCGTGTTCTTGATGAACATATTTTAAAATACAAGTCTTGATCCACTGTACTAATTCCCTTCATAATTTTAAACACTTCAATCATGTCACCTCTTAATCTTCTTTTGCTTAAACTGTAAAGGTTTCAGCTCTTTTAATCTTTCCTCATAATTCAACCCCTGTAGCCCTGGAATCAGCCTAGTCGCTCTTCTCTGGACCTTTTCTAGTGCTGCTATGTCCTTTTTGTAGCCTGGAGACCAAAACTGCACACAGTACTCAAGATGAGGCCTCACCAGTAGCTTGGCAGAAATTTGTTTTTCAATCACTAATATCAGTATTTGAGAAATAGTCTTATGAATGATAGCATGTGGAAGAGAGTGGGAATATAACCAAGCTAGCATCATGTGCCTTAGCCTGAGAAATTCTTGATTTAGCAGTCAGCAGAGGTGTCTTACCAGGAAGAGAACTTGGAGCATATGGTGACCATCAAGCCAGAATTGTCAGGCTTGACATTAAGTCTGCAGTCTAACATTCTCCAAATTGTGCTGACTTGGTTCATAATGGACACCTGATACAGTGTGTAGAACAAGTTACAAAGTAGGATGGCCTGCTGGTCAAAAATATCCTTATATTCTTAATAAGACAAGCAGCTGTTTACTCTTGGTGCCTTCATATTTTGACATTTTTAAAAATGTTAGAGTGGGAATTGATGGGCTAGGTTGTGCTGGAAAGCCTTTTCTTGTCAAAATATGTTTTTCTATAAATGTTTGTGGTATTCTCATTTTTCTATCATTTGTCACATTTTGCGTCCTAGTGTGATGTTTTGTCTTGTATTTCAATCAGGTTGTGTTTTCATGAACAGTGTGTGCAACTCAGCTGCCTGTGGCACAATTTTAAAATGCAAAAGAATGAAAACTTAAACTTGTAAGAAATAATGACTGCAGTTGCTGTAATCCAAAAGTAAATCAAAAAAGTAGGCAACAGGCTATACATGAAATAACAAATCCAAAAAGTGAAGCAATGTTCAAGGAAAAGGTCAAAAATTCCAATAAGAATCTGTTGGAGAATATAATTTTATTATTGTAATGGTAGTATTCAAGAATGTTCAACTAAGGTGTTAAAAGCATTGTCTAAGATGGATTGAAATTCAAATAATCAATGTAGACCTCAGCATTAACATTTGCAGTGCGCCATTTACTGGAATGTATTTGGTAATGCATATAAGGCCACTCAGTGCATGGAGTTTATATGTTCTCTCCTCCAGTTTCTTCCCACTGTCTAAAGACATGCACGTTAGGTGTGTGCTTGTGTGTGCTTGGGGTGTGTGTGTGTGTGTGTGTTAGTAATTGTGCATGTGTGTGTGATTGGAGTGTGTGTGTGTTCGCTCTGTGATGGACTGTCACCCCGTCCAGAGGATTGTTTCTGTCCTGTGCCCTGTGCTGGTTGGAACTGGCTCCAGCACCTCCCATGACCCCCGTTAAGGAATAAGCAGGTTAGAAAATGACTGACTGACATATAATAATAAAATGTATTGCATTTGTCATTCCAACAGATAGCACATAATGCATTGTAGTAATAAAATTAATTGTTGCATATGTTTCTGTTATATACCATTTAGTATGGGATTTGTTTTAATGTTTGTGATGCACTGTCTGTTGGAATGACAAATGAAGTGCATTTTATTACTAAAACTGTTTGTGATGCACCACCTTTTGGAATGAGATATAGCAACCAGACCGACATACAGACACTTGTCCATTTTTTAAGATGGATATTTTATGATATTAAACTGTAAGTGCTTTTATTTTTGTTTCTTTCTAATTTAAACTTTTGTATGTCTGTGGTACCAGCTTATCTAAACCACACAAAACAGAAAAGGTTAGTAGACAGTGAACTTTCTGGAGAAGACAAGTTTGCAAAGAAGAATCATTTCACTGCAAAAGGGCAAAAAGGTAAAAACTTTAGAAAAGATTAAATGGTTCTTTGATGAACATTCCATATGTGTAAAAAGTGAGACTTTCAAACCATTGGATACTATTAATTCGATATCATGTACTGATATAATCCATCAAAATGACATTAAATAGAAAGAGGCTAGGGGTGCACACCTTGACCCAGACAAGCTTTTACAATTCAGCAGCTTTAAGGAAGTAGAAGCCGAAGCTGGAAATTTACAGCTGCCAAGGAAAATTATGCTGCACCAATGCATCCCTAAGAAACTGAATACCACACACATTTTCTGTTCCGGTCACTTTGATCTTTAACAGCTGCTGAAACATTCAGGTTGTATGGTGATTTGCGACTTCGATTTGCTCTGCTTCTTCTTTTGGCACATTAGGAATGTTAAAGACTATCATGGCTGATTCAGGTATCTGAACTTGCCCCCTGCTTGCATGATGCTCTCTCCAGTTTCCTGGGATCTAGAGACTGGAGGAGAGGGGGACATGTGGTCACGGCAGCCGTCTGCACTGGGTGAAGTCAGACCAGAATCCCAGGTGTAAGTTATCTCCTTCTCAGCCCAGTCAATGTATAAATAAGAGCATACAAGTTATTGTCCTGGAGAGATGAAAATCATCATGTTCTAACTGCAGGCACTATATTAAAAGCAAGCTTTGTGTTTTACAATGTTATTATATCCCCTAAGATGAACTTTTCAAGAGGACTGGAAGAATCAGCTACATACCTGTTACCTTTAACCTCTTACCTGTCTCAATGCCCATATCATACTTGGGACTTCTAATGGCAGGCTGCTTGCTGACTGGGACTGTCTTTTATTTCCAAATCATTACCTCGACTCAGCTTTACCACCAATTGATGGATTCTCTCACCGTAAGCACTTAAGGAACTGCAGCCAAACAAGGAAAAGACAATCCAGCCCCTCGGCTCACTGGATATAATAATTAGACAAAGGCACTCACTTTTAAACTTTCCTCTTAAGGTTATATTTATTTTCATTAAAACCAATAACAACATATATAAGGTGATACACCTTAAAACCTGGGTGCTTTAAATCTTTATTGAGTCCAAGCAACAGTAGACGCTGATGATCGTTTCACTCCCAGATGTCTTCTCTTCTTGCAGGTTATGTGTTTTCAAGCAAACCAACAGCACAGCAAGTGAGTTATAAAGAAGTTTGGCAATTTTAAACCAGCAACTGAGCGAGGGGAGGAAGGGGTCCCTCCAGTATCAGCTGTGCCCTTCACTTACCCAGACAGGACACACACACATACACACACACACACCGGTAGCAGAGCATGTTGACATTAACTTTCACAGTTTCTCACGGCAGTAGAAAAGGTTTCTTACATTGGTATCACCAGAAAGTTCCAGGTTAGTTTTCTAAGATTCCCAGCTAAGTAAGTATAAAGCCATTCCTTACCATACTGTTTCTTGCAGAAGTCTGTCTCAGCAAACATAGAGCACAAGACTGGAAAAATCCATGGACAAGGCAAACACGCAGAAACACACACCACAGCCAGTTTAGCATCTACCTAACCTGCATGAGTTTGGACTCTGGGAGGAAACCGAAGCACCTGGAGAAACCCATGCAGACAAGGGGGAACATGCAAACTTCATGTAGGGAGGACCCAGGATGTGACCCCTGGTCTCCTTACTGTGAGGCGGAAGCATTACCACTGCTCCACTGTGCCGTCCTAATCACAAAGCATTAAACTTTGGAAGGAAATAGATACGAAAACAGCAAAGTACAAATAAATCTGATGAACTGTTTGTCATCCTCCACAATGCATAGTTTAGCTATTAGCACATTCATTTTGCTCATTTTAATACCACAAGTCATCTCACAAATATGACATTTTTCTGTTGTTGGTGACGCAGAAGACTCGTACACAAACGTACCACTGTGTGCATGAGTGCCGTTTTGGAGGATAGACACGTTCACATTACATTTAGATATAACAGTTGCTCGTAATTATGATTGTGAACCATCAAGATATGGAAATCCGATCTGAGCAAAAAATCAGAACTGACCACCGATGCTTGTAATGTAAACGTGGTCTTAGAGCCCAATCTATCAGACAGGCTCTGTCCACCTGAATGCTGGAGAGCACAGTCCATGCTTCAGTCTGAGGCCTGAATTTAAACAAGCCGTCTGGGATGATACCATCTTTTGAGACTAATGTTTTTGTTGTTGTTAATCTTTATTTTCAAATTCAGAAAGTATTATGCAAGGATGCATTTTTATTTAGAACTATGCATCCCTTTATATTTTTCTATTTTACTATTACTGCATTCTTAATAAATATTACTGTGAAGTCACGTCTCTCACATATCTTGAGTGATTGAAGTAATTCTCTAGATATTTGACACCTAGTGTTGGAAAATTTGTTGCTTACTTTCTCCCAAGGTTAGTAGGCTAAGGCAGACATCCCAGCAGAGAACAGCATGGCTGGAAAAAAATGCATCATTGGTTGGTAAGTGGCACTAACCGTAGTGTATCAGCCTCCGTGTGTCCAGGGTATTCTCAGGGTCCAACTTTAGAGTCTAGGCTATATCCAGGGACACCCATGTGTTGTCCATGTGTCAGAGGGGGACATTTATTGTACACTGGGTCATTCCATTTCTCTCTTAGGAAAAGAAACATGTAAATATTACATTTAAAACCCAGCAGATGAATAGGCAATAGGCACCCATTGTTTGGAATGAGGTGAGAAGTTAAAAGGCAAATTTCCTGGGTTATCCTGTTACTGATTATTGTGATGGCTATCTACAGGATATCGGTATTTGCTGTCTTGCAAAAGAATCACCACTTTGAAGTTTTAACTGTTTAAACATACAAACAATATAACATTGTGATAAAAGAACCACTCCTTCTTTGGAAAATGGTTGCATTGACCTGATTTGGAAATTAACGTGTCTGAGAATATTGGTTTCTAATCAGCTGTGTACTCATTGATAGTTGGTAACAATACATTTTGTTAACTTGTGTTTTCATCATTTGTTAAACCCAGAAAATTTAGATGAGCCATTGTTTAATCCGATTGTCCAGAACTGATAATAGCAGGGACTGAAGGAGATTTAAACTTCTGGGCAGGAGAAGGCAAAGTGAGGAACAGTCCACTGAGAACGTTGCCAAGACTTGCAGAGAGCACAGGGGCTCGCAGGCAGACTGGGGTACGTGGCTGGCATAACGTGAGGGACACGGACGGCAACACTTACTTCCAGGGAGGAAGAGACAGCTCCACAAGGAGACGCCAGTTGTGGGTCCAGAAAGAGAGGGAAGCCTCATGAAAGGACCGAGCAAAGCTGGCAGATGAGAAATGAGGCGTGCCTAGATCACAGCAACACAAGGAGCCCAGAGTGGAAAAAAAGGAACGACGAAGGGACGATGACAGGGATTCCACGATTTTGATAAAATGTCTGTTGGGAAACGAGTGTCCGGTGAACAGACTTCATCTGTGGACAGTTGGACGATTAATTGTTGGGGTAACACAGTGTACAAACTGGACTCTGCACCACTAAAGGTTCTATCCTCCAATTCTTGTTTTTGACGGACTTTTAGAGTGTGGACTGTGTGTTTTCCTTTTTAAAAAAAGGAAATTCGTTCCTATTTTTAGATTTTGTTATGTTCGTTTATCTTTTAAATGTACTTTATATTGTCTTGTGTAATAGAAGTTAGTGTTGCTTTTCCTGAAATTACTGTTGTGTCTTTCAGTGTGTGTTTACTCACCACCCAATTTAAACAAACCTGTGTGCTATTATTGGTAAATTTCAAGAGTTCCCAGTCTCTTAATAAAACTGGGTGGCGTAATCAGATATTTTAATGGTGTTTAGGTTAGATTACCTGTAAGTGTGGCCAGACACCTGTCACACATGCTGTAGCTAGGATGTGCAGGCATCATTCTTAATCAGTGCATAAGCGGAGAGGTTCTTTGTGTGTGCGTCTTTCTGGGTGTGTGTTAAATTTGTTGTGCGAGAGTAAACTAACCCAAAAATAAATCTGGTGAGTTTCACTCACCTCGGGGGTGAGAAAGAATATTTAGAATTAAGGTGCTTCAGCCTTTCCAAATAATAAAAGTATGGTGCTAATAGAACTATAAGAAGTGTGACACTTGTGTATTAAATAAGGATGTGTTAAGGTAAACGAACAAATGTAATCTAATGCAGATACTAAAGCTATAAGAATGTAATTTCTTTGTAACTAATGTAATGTACTGAACTAACCTTTATGTAACCCTTGATACTGTATAAGCTATGTGCGTACAAAAAGAATAAGGAAGTGAGCGTTGTCTAAATCTGCTGAAGTTGCATACACCTTACGACCATTAGGACAAACTTGCTATAACTGGCCTTGTGTACAGTACATGCAGGGCTAGCAGAGGTGTATTACCTAAGACTGTGAATGTGCTAACAACTCTTTTATCTGTAAGAAACACTGTGCTCTTTTGCACATTTAAATCCAGGATGTGAACACAGGCTATAGCAAGCTATGTATGACCTCAAAATGAACTGTCGCATTTCCTCTTTTTACTCTCGTAAACAAGCACAGTATAAAAAAGGAAAGACTTCCTGCTTTGGGCTGGCTGCCTGTAACAAACTGTGCTGACAGGTGCTGCAGCCTCTCTGCTCACCAAGGATAAAGAAATTGCTTTTTACTTTATATTGGTGTCCGTTTCCTGTCATTCCCGGCTTTCAGCGACCACAGTGGGTATAAGTTATATCTGTGGGTCTACATGGCAAATTTAAGACAAGGTCACCCCAAAACCCTTTCATGATTAAACAGGACAAATAAAGCAAACTTCAAAACTTCCATACACAATGGCATAGGTCAAAACACATTAAAGATTAGAAAAATACACCAAAAACTGTTAAGGAAACATAAGCTCTAAATGGGCTGTGTGAAAGATAGTGAAGCACATTCAAAGGAACATCCAACTTCTTTCAGTTTATGTCCCATGCCTCTCTATCACATGACTGCTAGAAGCACTGAATAGCAACAGACACAGGCAGGAGGTGACAGAGCAGATGATATACAAAAAGAAAAGTTGGGGCAGAGCCTGAGCCAATCCCAAACATAAGGAAAAACTGACACCACTGCGATGACTGGTGTCTGCAGGATCAGGGATGGATCCTAAGTCCATGGGCCCTTGAGCTTGACAAGACTATGGAGCCCCCTTCTTCAACACCTGATGGCCAGCCATAAACAACTTACAGGCACGTTTAACAAAAGTAACTTCTTTGTGCCAAGAGATTTAATTACGCCCGGGGCCGGAAATAAAACAAAGAGTAGATGACAAAGTAGAACGTCGTACAGAATTAAAAAATGTTGGTGCGATTCACATGCAGAGCAGGTTAGAGATAATGGAAGTACAAAAATTTGAAAGTCTCAAAAGATAATAGGAAAGGTTGCTGCACTGTAGCAGACCTCTCAGTGCATCTCTCCGTGTTTTGTATCTGCTTTTTGTTCTTAAATCGTGTAAAATTGTTTTCTTTTTGTTTTCTTTGGTTTTCTTTTACTAGTTTGCAAGAAGTTATTTCTATAAAATGCTTTATAACATTTCCAAAAGTTTCTTACTTTTGATCGTTATTGCCTTTGGAATCCAATGGGACACTAACGCACTACCTACGCAGGAAATCCCAGGTGTGTGGCCGGCACTGTTCATTTACAGTGCTGCTATCATGAGACCAGCTACCAGTTACTCCCCGTGTATTACTAATATACCGGATGAATTAAAATCTGTGAAACCCAGAAAGCGAGGAAAAAGAGGTGGACTATGAGTACATCTGAGACGGAGAAGTTTTAAAACACCTTTGTCAACCATCATCATGAGCAACGCACAGTCCTTGCGAGATAAACTGGACGAGCTGAGAGCATCTGCGCGATACCTCCACAAGTACTGTGAAAGCTGTCTGATGTGCTTTACAGAGACCTGGTTTAAAAATACAGACTCGGATACAGCAGTCGAAGTAGATGGATTTGTTTACGTGCGACAAGACAGAAATCCAGTTTCTGGTAAGCAGACGGGTGGTGGAGTCTGCCTTTACGGTAACAAAAGGTGGTGCAGGAATATCACTGAAAAAGAGCGCATCTGCACGCCAAATATTGAACTACTCACCGTCGGATTTCGCCCATACTATCTACCATGGGAGATTAATCAATTATTTGTGATAGTCGTTTATATTCCGCCGCATGCTGATGTGGGAGCTGCAGCTGAATCGATTCTTGAAACTGCTCATAAACTAGAAACCAAATCACCTGGTTCTTTCAAACTTGTGATGGGTGATTTTGATTTATGCAATCTGGAGTCAGTATTACCAAATTATCACCAGTATGTGAATATTAACACTAGAGGGGACAAAACTCTGTACAGGTGCTATGGAAACGTCCCTGGTGCCTACATATTGCATCACAGAGCAGCCCTGGGTGCGTCTGAGCACATTGTTATTCATGTACTTTCAAAGTACAAACAGAAACTGAAACAAGAAAAACCAGCCATAGGAATAGCAGAAAACTGGTGCAAGAACAGTGTACAGGAATTGCAGGAATGCTTCTCCAGTACAAATTGGGATGTGCTGATATCCTCACAGTCAATGAGACCACTTACACTGTCAGTGAATATATGAAATCTGTGAGTCTATGATCATTAAGGAAAAAACTGTCAAGTTGTACCCAAACAGTAAGCCATGGATCACTAAAGAGGTTAAAGCATTACTATTGGAAAAGCAACATACACATCAAGAAAATAAGATAGAAGATAAGCACATTTTACAGCAAAGGATTAACAGGTTAATTAAACAAAATAAAAAGATGTATGGGGAAAAAATCAAGAGGTGGTTTAATGATAACAATCCAAAGCAGGTCTGGAAGGGACTAAAAACAATTGCAGGACTGGGCTCTAAGAAAAGTGTGAATTGTCCAGCTGACAAAGACCACAAGCTTTTAACAGATTAACTGAATAACTTTTTTGCCAAATTTGAAACAAGTGATTTCAGCACCCAAAATACAGAAATAAAGGAGATGCTTTATAAAAACACCAGGAATTTTGCTGTGATGGGGTTCAGTTTAACTGAAGTGGAGAAAGGCTTGTGGCAGGCCATAATAATGTCAATGTCTATTTATATAGCACATTTAAAACAACATAGGAATGCTGTGGCCAAAGTGCTTTACAATAATAGAATAAAAGGAAATAAACAAATAACATAAATAGAAATAAAATATAAGAACATAAATAAAATACATAATAAATAGAAGTAATCTATACTAATAAACGGCAAAGCCCTCACTCACTCACTCACTCACTCACTGACTGACTGACTGACTGACTGACTGACTCATCACTAATTCTCCAACTTCCCGTGTAAGTAGAAGGCTGAAATTTGGCAGGCTTATTCCTTACAGCTTCCTTACAAAAGTTGGGCAGGTTTCATTTCGAAATTCTACGCGTAATGGTCATAACTGGAAGCTGTTTTTCTCCATTTACTGTAATGGAGATGAGCGTGAAACCC
>JANRMT010062791.1:242529101-242577793 GCA_026402145.1 Polypterus bichir lapradei | reverse complement strand
GTGACAAAACAATTACATTGACAATCATGTTACGTTATTTTCAAAATGTTTCCTTTTCTTTTTCATTGCTTCTTTAACACACTACTTCTCCGCTGCGAAGCACGGGTATTTTGCTAGTCTATACTAATAAAAGGCAAAGCCCTCACTCACTCACTCACTCACTCACTCACTCACTCACTCACTCATCACTAATTCTCCAAGTTCCCGTGTAGGTAGAAGGCTGAAATTTGGCAGGCTCATTCCTTACAGCTTACTTACAAAAGTTGGGCAGGTTTCATTTCGAAATTCTACGCGTAATGGTCATAACTGGAACCTGTTTTTCTCCATCTCCTGTAATGGACGTTAGCTCGATGGCCGTGGGGGGCGGAGCTGCGTGTGACATCATCACGCCTCCCACGTAATCACGTGAACTGACTGTGACCACAGTACGTAGAAAAGAAGGAAGAGCTCCCAAAGAGCGCTGAAGTAAAACGCTGAATACTTTATTCGCGAGATACAAGTTTAATGAGAAGACACGAGGTATAAACAAGACTTTGGATCAGTTTGTAACGGAGTTAAAATTGCTGTAGCAAGAAACTTTTAAGAGCCGGGTCTTAGCTAACATTAAATAAAGCCGTGGACATCGCAACATCACATAAGAGAGCAGCTCACGTGAACTGACTGAACGCAGTACGAGTGGTCACTTCCATGCATCAAACCTGTTCAAAAAACGCATTACACAATTGACAAGGTAGGAAAAGAATATGCTCCGAGCTGAGCTCCACAGCTAACGCGGTCTTGCGGAAGCAACTTCGTCACGCTGCCACCAAATACTCACAGAAAAATCCACAAGTTAATACACACACTGTCTCTAGAGTTTCTCCACACTCAATGTATTCCTCGCATCCCCATTATACCCTCTGATCTCCCATTTCAATTCAAATGCCTCCAATTTCCAGTAAGGCTCTGCTTCGCGATGACAAGTAATAAGTCTCAGGGACAGACCCTAGAAAAGGTTGCCATTGATTTGAGGCAAGATTGCTTTTCTCCTTGACAACTATACGTTGCATTCTCAAGAGTGAGCTCGCGCAGCTTCATCATATTACAACCGGAGTGCAGCCAGAAACTTTTAAGTGCCGGGTCTTAGCTAACATTAAATAAAGCCGTGGACATCGCAACATCACACAAGAGAGCAGCTCACGTGAAATGACTGAACGCAGTACGAGTGATCCCTTCCATGCATCAAACCTGTTCAAAAAACGCATTACACAATTGACAAGGTGATGGCCTTATGTGTCATTCGTTTATAAAACACCGGAGATGCTGTGTAAAGGCTGTTTCACAAAAAACCAGCGGAGCGTCTTATATGAGCAAGCAGTCAGCTAAAGGGAATCAATAAATATCTATAATCGTAATAAACGAACAAAAAATAACGTACAAGCCGCGGATTAAATAAAGGAAATGGGTACCTGAACAGTAAAGTAAGTCTCGAATAGCTACACAATAACTATAACAATCGTAATAAACGAACAATAAAACAGTTCAGGGCCGCGAAGCAAGGAGAAACAATGGCCTTATATGGCGTTCGTTTATAAAGCAGCGGAGAAGCTGTGTGAAGGCAGCTACACAAAAAAACAGCAGAGCGACACACTCTGAATGTATTCCTCACATCACCGTTATACCCTCTGATCTCCCATTTCAATTGAAATGCCTCAAATTTCCAGTCAGGCTCTGCTTCGCGATGACAATTAATAAGTCTCAGGGACACACCCTACAAAAGGTTGCCATTGATTTGTGTGTGTGTATGTATATATGTATGTATGTGTATGTGTGTATATATATGTATATTTATCTGTATGTATGTATGTATGTCCCCTCCTTGAACCGTCACCTTATTGTGGTGGAGGGGTTTGCATGTCCCAATGATCCTAGGAGCTATGTTGTCCGGGGCTTTATGCCCCTGGTAGGGCCACCCAAGGCAAACTGGTCCTAGGTGAGGGATGAGACAAAGAGCGGTTAAACAAACCTCCACTGATGAAAGAAACCTTTGGACAACGTTTTCCATTGGCTGGACGCGGGTCACCGGGGCCCCCCTCTGGAGCCAGGCCTGGAGGTGTGGCTCGATGGCGAGCACCTGGTGGCCGGGCCTGCACCCATGGGGCTCGGCCGGGCACAGCCTGAAGAGGTAACATGGGTCCTCCTCACCACCTATGGGAGGGGCCAAGGAGGTTGGGTGCAGTGTGAGTTGGGTGGTGGCCGAAGGCGGGGACCTTGGCAGTCCAATCCTCGGCTACAGAAACTGGCTCTTGGTAAGTGGAATGTCACCTCTCTGAAGGGGAAGGAGCCTGAGCTAGTGCGTGAGGTCGAGAGGTTCCGGCTAGATATAGTCAGACTCACCGCGATGCACAACTTGGACTCTGGAACCAATCTCCTTGAGAGGGGCTGGACTCTCTACCACTCTGGAGTTGTCCCCGGTGAGAGGCGCCGAGCAGGTATGGGCATACTTATTGCCCCCCAACTTGGAGCCTGTGCGTTGGGGTTTACCCCGGTGGACGAGAGGGTGGCCTCCCTCTGCCTTCGGGTGGGGGGAAGGGTCCTGACTGTTGTTTGTGCATATGTGCCGAACAGCAGTTTGGAGTATCCACCCTTTTTGGAGTCCCTGGAGGGGGTGCTAGAGGGCGTACCTTCTGGGGACTCCCTCGTTCTGCTGGGAGACTTCAATGCTCATGTGGGCAATGACAGTGAGACCTGGAAGGGCGTGATTGGGAGGAATGGCCCCCCCGATCTGAACCCGAGCGGTGTTTTGTTATTGGACTTCTGTGCTCGTCACGGATTGTCCATAACGAACACCATGTTCAAGCATAGGGGTGTTCATATGTTTACTTGGCACCAGGACACCCTAGGCCTCAGTTCGATGATCGACTTTGTGGTCGTGTCATCAGACTTGCGGCCACATGTCTTGGACACTCGGGTGAAGAGAGGGGCGGAGCTGTTCAACTGAAATAACACCCTTTAATCAAAAGTTTAAACTGTGCTCCATGACAAGACAGAGATGACAGTTCTTTCTCACAATTAAAAGAATGCAAACATATCTTCTCTTCAAAGGAATGCATGTCAGGTGCAGAGAATGTCAGAGAGAGAGCGCGAGAGAAAAGCAAACAATCAAAAAAATCAATACGTGCTTTTTGTCTTTTAAGTATGCCGAAGCACCGCGATAAAGCGGCCGGCCGCAAAGAAGGGAGCAATGTGAAGTCTGTATCCTCTAAGCAAACAGCCTCTGTGCAATCAGCCCCTCTGCTCACACCCCCTCCGTCAGGCAGAGAGAGTGAGAGAGACAGAGAAAAGCAAACCATCAAGCACTGGCGCGGGAAGCATGTTGTATATCATTGAGGAGTTTTATTTAATACGTAATACATGCTCTGATTGGGTAGCTTCTAAGCCATCCGCCAGTAGCGTCCCTTGTATGAAATCAACTGGGCAAACAAACTGAGGAAGCATGTACCATAAATTAAAAGACCCATTGTCCGCAGAAATCCGCGAACCAGCGAAAAATCCGTGATATATATTTAGATATGCTTACATTTAAAATCCGCGATGGAGTAAAGCCGCGAAAGTCGAAGCGCGATATAGCGAGGGATCACTGTATATCAAAGGATTCTAAGACAATGCCCTGTTTAACAGTAGGAAGTTCATAGCCAGTTTGAATAATGCCACAGCGGATAGTATCAATTTTGTTGACAAAGAATGATAGAAACTGCTCACATGAATGAACAGTACTATTTAATCCCATCACAGAATGAGGGTGAATGGCCGCATTGATTGAATTAAATAAGACCCTAGGATTCTTAGAATGACAGGATACTAAATCGGCGCAGAAATCTTGTTTAGTTTTCTTAGCTGCAGCCTGGAAATTGAAAAGAGAAGTCCTAAAAATCTGCTTAGAGACAATTAGTCCATCTTTTTTCCAACGCAAACAAACAGTGCAGTGGGACCAGATGGCATATCAGGTCGGCTCTTAAAGTCTTGCTTTAAGCAGCTCTCTCCAGTTTTTCATTTGCTTTTTAACTGGTCTCTGACTTGTGGTATTGTACCTAATCTGTGGAAACAATCAATCATTACCCCTGTATCTAAGGTTTCTAGGCCAAGCTGTTTAAATGACTACAGACCAGTGGCACTTACATCATTTCAATGAAATGCTTTGAACATTTGGTGTAAAACATTTTAATGACAGAGACAAAGTCTTTTCAAGACAACAATCAATTTACTTATTGTGCAAACAGAAGTGTGGAAGATGCTCTGCTTGTTATCTTACATCAAATCTACACCTTTCTTGATCAGCCTGGTTCATATGTCAGAGCACCATTTTTGGATTTTTCTTTAGCATTCAATACTATACAGCCTCATATACTGATTGGGAAATTGAACAGTATGAATGTAAACCCATTTATTACACTATGGATTCAGAACTTTCTTTTAAATCGTTCACAGACAGTTAAAGTTCAGGACACTTATACAGTAGTCATTCATTCAAACACAGGAAGTCCGCAGGGGTGTGCCTTATCACCATTACTGTTTACTCTGAACAGAAGTGACTTGAGACAGAACAATGACCACTGCTCCATTATCAAGTATGCGGATGACACCATGCTCATAGGACTCATATCTGGGGATGATAAGAGCCACTATATAAATCAATTGGACTGTATGATAAACTGGTGCAATAAAAACTCTCTCACTCTGAATGTAAAAAAGACCAAAGAAATGATATTTGATTTTAAGAGACAGAAATCTGTATGTTCACCTATTGTAGTTCTGGGAGAGGAGGTAGAAATAGTGACTGAATATAAATACTTAGGACCTTACCTAGATAACAATCTTAACTGGAATACAAATACAAAAAAATTATTCTCTAAATGCAACCAGTGCTTATTTTTCCTCCATAAACTCAAACTATTTAAAGTAGACAAGGACAACAACAACAACAACATTTATTTATATAGCACATTTTCATACAAAAAGTAGCTCAAAGTGCTTTACATAATGAAGAAAAGAAAATTAAAAAACAAAATAAGAAATTAAAATAAGACAACATTAGTTAACATAGAAAAGGAGTAAGGTCCGATGGCCAGGGTGGACAGAAAAAACAAAAAAAATTCCAGACGGCTGGAGAAAAAAATAAAATCTGCAGGGGTTCCAGGCCACAGGACCACCCAGTCCCCTCTGGGCATTCTACCTAACATAAATGAAATAGTCCTCTTTGTAGTTAGGGTTCTCACGGAGTCACTTGATGTTGATGGTCATACAGACTTTTGGCTTTTAATCCATCCATCATTGTTGGAACATCACGGTGCTTTGAGTAGAGGTGGTGGCTTAAAGGATACCGGAAAAGGAAACAGAAGAGAGAGTAGAGGTTAGTACAGTACCTCATGTTGTCCTTCTATCTCAGTCTGATCCAGTCTGTGATCACTTTTAGTTTCATTGCCTGGTTTAATAGTCTGACAAACCAAAACTCAAAAAAGCTCCATCAGATTACGAAGTATGTAGTGTAAAAGATGAAGAAGGACACAGCATAAAGGTTTGGGGTTTTCCGGCCCCGTATATTGTAGATGATCCACAATCAAAAATAATAAAAAAAACTGGTCAAAAATATAAACTAAACAGTTCATATGCGCAACGCCGAAACATGGCGTCGGCGGCCATTTTATGAGGGAGGAGCCGGAAGTGGAGGAATGCTGGGAAGGAGCCGTGAGGGAGGATGGGATTGATGACGTCAGGACAAGATGGAGGAGGAAGGGCGGAAGTAACGTACTGCGGGCAAACCCGGCTTATGGTGGCGGAGCGTCTTTTTTCCTAAAAGAAAGCAGAGGGAGAAAGTTAGTACCCCGCCATTCCCTGCCGGCGAATGTCTCTCCAGGTGTGTTAAAATCCGTCCGCGGTCTTCTACTCGCGCGTGCGTGACAGTAGCTAAAGTTATCGGGGCTGATGTAGATAATTTGACTAGTGTGTGTCAGAGGGCAATGTTAAAGAAACTGGAAATCATCTCAACTGATGACAGTCATCCATTACATGTAGAACTAAAGTTCAGTAAATCAGGAAGGATAGTCGCTTTAAAAACCCACACAAATCGCTCCAGAAACTCCTTTCTTACTAGTGCCATATGACTTTTCAATAACAAATATTGGAGATAATGATTAAGGTTTTGATATATATCCTGTAACCTTTTTTTATTCTTTTTGGTGTAAATATGTATTATCTAACTGCCTTACCTTAACCTTTCTTGTTTCTATTTGTCTGTTTTATTTCATTCAGTCTGTTATTAGATGCAACTGAGAAGGCAAATTTAATGTTTTCTTGTGTAAACATGACTAAATAAAGAAACCTTAAACCTTAAAGGATAGTAAAGATCAGCATTAGCGCAAACTAACAGAAATTATTACTCGGTGAAATAACGGAAAAGCGAAAAGAGATCGAATATATTGTTTGAATTTAAACTTTAAGTTGGAGAATTGTAGATTGTCTAATTCATGTTGCCATCAGGGAAAAAATGTAATGTTTCTTCCCAATGAAGAGGCGTATCCGTGAGAATTAAGAGATTTGTTGTTTGGTGAAAGTGAAATCCCGCGAGAGAAAATTTCAAGCATGCACGTAGTTCAATCATTTCTCATTTGTGTGAATGCTATTGTCAGACACATTTCTTGCAGAGAGAAAGAAACTATATTCACTCACGGGCAGTTATACGTTGAGATGTTTCGATGTAATTCCAAACACAGAATCAAAATTCAATGCAATATTGATGAAAAGGTAAAAGCACAAAGAGATTGAATATATTGACATAGGTGATATGTCCAGCAGCTGATCAAGCAAAGCAGCTAATTGAGCAAAGAGGAGGTAAAAAACACTATATTTGTTTCCCATTGTATCACCGTTTAAGAGGGGGTCTCAGAGGAGCCACCGCATCTCCTTGGGGTGCGTTCAGCCCCCCACTTCACAACGTGAGCAGCAGAGACATGAAGTGGCTGGCACATAGTGCTAGCCCGGGCACAGGGGGTGGTCGAGCGAAACAAGAAGGGGGAGAAATTAATCTACGCTCTTCTTTGTAGTTGACTAAATTATTGTAATAAACTCCTAACTGGTCTACCTTAGAAAGAAATCAGTCATCTGCAGTTAGTCCAGAATACAGTAGTGAAAATCTTAAGCAGAAAAAGAAAATCTGAGCACATCTCACCAGTAGTGTTGATCGTGAAAATTCACCAAAGTGTTTTTCTTAGTGAATATACTGAGTTGCCCGTCACCTTGTTTGTCAAATATTTACCTAGAAGTGCACCATATGGCTGGCTTAGACAAACTTTTTTTCCCCGGTGTCCCATCATGCTTTCTGAAGCCAGCATGACAACACAGAGCTACAGTAGTCAATGTTGCATGAGCCAGCCACCCACCCCCAAGTATATAATATGGCCAAGGGGAAGCATATAAATATAGAAGAGAAGAGGGCCGAGGACAGAGCCCTGAGGAACTCCTTGTGTGACTGGCGCTGAGCTGGATCTGCTGTTGCCAAGACTAACAAAGTCTTGCCTATCAGTCAGATAGGACTTGAACCACTGGAGGGCAGTGCCAGAGATATCCAGTATGTTCTCCATTCTGGACAGTAGAATGTCATGTCTGATAGTGTCAAATGCTTCACTGAGGTCTAACAGAATTAATATGCTGGTTTGTCCAGAGTCTGCTGCCATAAGCAAATCATTGGTTACTCCAAGCAGAGTAGTTTCATAACTGTGCTTCGAAACCAGATGGAAAAAGTTCCATTAAATTATTAGAAGTTAAGTAATTGGTGAGTTGGGAGGCTGCAACACACCCAAAAACTTTTGACAGAAAAGGTAAGTGGGAAATAGGCCGAAAATTGTTAAGATCGTCACCATCAAGACCAGACTTTTTTAACACTGGAGTTACAGAAGTGATTTTAAAAGTTGCTGGTACAAAGCCAGTGTGAAGGGATGTATTTATTATTGTTGTAATAGTCGGGATTATGCCATGAAGGCACGATTTAAGAAGTGTGGTGGGGATGGGGTCCAGTACACAAGTAGTCAGCCTCATCTTACAGTTGAATTATTTAGATCTTTAATTTTGTTGCAGAAAAAGTGGAGGAATTTTCACAGACTTCAGTCAAGGAGGCAGTTGGGACAGATGCAGGTTGAAGTAGCAAAATAACACAACCTGAGTAATTCAGCAGTTTTGATTGCTTCCAGTGGAGGGTGCTGGGAATTAGTTCTCTTTGTGATTGCGATACGTTACTTAACCTGAATCTATATAGATATATCATAAAAGATGATACCCCCCCCTAGTGATACTTCTGTAAGAAATCATGTAGGAGAAATAGCTTTAATGTCGGCTTACACTACAGACAGTACAAAGACAAATGAAGCCAGTGACAAGATCCAGACGGGAGTGGGGGGCCCAAGGAGTGGAGTCTGTCAGTGTCGTCATTGCAGATGCGGAAAGCATTTTTAGGAACAGGTGGTGACGTCTTCCATCCATTCGTTGGCTTCAAAGGTGTGTTGGGCAATGTGCCAAGGCTTTATACTTTTTATCCATGTCCAGGGCACCCTTCAGATGAGCATGTAATTCCAAAAAAGGCAACAATGGTTAAACAAGGATACAATTCCATGCTGACTTCACAGATAGAAACACACGGTTACAGCATCTTACAGCCTGACTGCAAGTTGTCCATCTGCTTGCCTGGCAATACTGTGTGAGCCCCTGTGCTTAATCTGGCTATGTATCAGCTGTGCATGTGAGCAGAAAAAAGAAGATTGATAAGATATATTTTCACAGAGCATAGTGACATATTAAACTTATGATTACACTTGCCTAGGCTACCAGGTGGCTCTCTGTCATAGTATTGGTTGATTGGTCTCTGGTTTGGTGTGGTGCAGCATGGCAGTCTGCATGTACGTAGTAGCAGAGACCAAAGAATGCCTCAATTTATTAAGCTCAAATGGTCTTTGACCCTCCTCATGGGTCAGCGGGGTATCAGAGTGCAGGGACTCCCATGGTTCATTCTAGTTTTTTTTTGGCATGACTCAGCCCTATTACATCCCTGGCTTTTAATCTCAGCTACTTGTATTCCCCAAGGTTAGTGAGATGCACCATACTCCCCACATATTTTGCAATGGTTCCTCCAAGCTGCATCAAGTAACTATACCGAGGATGAACCCAGATGAGTGAGAGAGACGTTGACAAGATGTTAAAAAATAACAGTTCCTAATTAAAAACAATGTGATCTCAATAAATATTAATTCTTATCAAATATCATAAATTGAATTTCATCTGTGGGATCTGGGAAAAAATCTAATTACTAAGTCTATCAGAAATTCAGTTTATTTATGAGGGTAAATATGATGAAAAAAAGAGAAAAACAGTTCTGTTCTCCCTTAGCCAGGCTGCTTGAAGGGACCACCAAGTTCTTTTCTCCTTTACCTTCTCTCAGGCTGCTCCAAGAAACAAAGGACCTCTTACCAAATGAAAAGAAACTCAAATAAGATAAATATCCAGCTCACTTATAGCATCTATGCTCAGAGTGATAAATACGAGTTAGTGCACCCTTTCAGACAAAATCCTGAACCATCCTCCTCTGGACCAGAACACTGAAATTAAACTAAAATCAAATTTGCCTGCATATTTCCTTGCCACGTTTTAAATCTTTGTAAAATCTTGAATAAAGAATTTGTTTTATGTTTTCAGGGTGCTCTGGCATAGCAACCTCACAAGCCACTTGACTTTGTTGTGATGGTGCACTCTGTGACTCCCGTTGCTTTGCCCTCAGCAGCTCCTGCCACTCACCTCCCTTCCAATAAGCCGATTCTATAAGACTCCTCTATGACTGCTTTACCTCCACCCGTCTTCTGCTTGGTCTGTGCTATCCTTGTGATCCATCCAATAAAAAAATGGTCTTTATCTGTGCTCCACTCAAACGTAAATTCTTCCCTCACCTCTTGTTTGTCCCACTTCTGCCACCAAAAATATGTTCTCCGTGCATTCAACGTACCTTGCAACTGTTCTACCAAGAGGCATCAATTAGTCATACTGAGGATAAACCAGGGTGAGTGAGAGAGGCACAGACAAGGTGGCACAAAAATTAAAAACTGGTTTGACCTCAGCAAATATTAATTCTTATCAAATATCAAAAGCTGAAGTTTGTCTGTGGGTTCTGTGAAAAATCACACTAGTAAGACTATCAGAAATTCATGTATGAGAATACTATAATGAAATAAAAAGAAAAAAACATTCCAAAATCACTGATTATAGTACCAAGCAAGCCCATGAAGCCCCCATTGCATCGCCTCAAATGTGCACACTAATGCAGCTGCTTCAACATTTCTTTCTACCAGAGTTCCCATGGAACCACCTTAAAACACCCAAGGTAAGCACCCTCCATACAACTAGATAAACTACACAATCTGTTAATTACTTTATTATTAAATAAAAATACTCACGTACACAGAGGTAAACACCATCGTCATAGCACGACTTACCATAGCTAGCTGGTCAGATAGTGAACCTGCTTGTCTTTCATTTCTCACAGAAGTCTATTTGATCTGTAACTATGCTCCGGACAAAAACTAGCTTATCTAGCTTCACAGTCAGGTTAAACATTTTTAAAATTAGATATTATTTGTTAGAGTTTAAATAAAAAACATTGTCAACCTATATGTAGCTATTACTCTCCATACACACCTCTTAGAATCACATCTGGCAGTGCCTGGTGTTGCACTTCAGTGGTTTGCTTCTTGTTGAACTGTGGTCAGCTTATCTTGGTAAATCATTACAGATTTCTTACTGTTCTCATTTGCTCTGGTATTCTACAAGACTCCATTTTAGGTCCTATATAGCTACTTTCCGAATTGAAGAGCAATCTAGTGCATGTCAAGATTAAAGGACATATAAGAAGTTATACTGTAATACTAAGCAATTTTAAATAAAAACTTTTTAAAAAAATCATCAGTCACAAAAAGAAGAACCAACCCCAGATCGAAATGACAACCTTCTTGGCTAAACGCCCAGATCTTGAGGCTATTAAATCATTTTGAGGACCTTGCAAGAGCAATCTTCTGATTCAATGGTCATACTAACTGAAATACTTGCTGTGTTTAGAATTTTACAGGTTTACAGCATCATTTACTGTGACATGTACAAAGTGTAGTGAAATTCTTACATACTATACATTTGCAAAGCTACATGCAACATGTCGTCGCGACTCTCCAGAGCCAGGATCAGTGAGTGTGCTGCTACAGCAGTCTGTGTTAATATTGTTATTAGCCAGTTTTGATATATTCCTACCCCCCCAAACCCCCCTTTTAATTTGATACATATTGGTATGTCCCTAGCTCCATCTTTGCTACTGGTGCAGCTTTAGTCTTAGCTTTGCCTCCCACCATATTGTATTTTAGGTTAAAGAGATTATCACCTTTTTACCTTCAAGTTGTCAATGGTTATCACATTCTGATACTTTTCCAGAAACCTTCATTAAAGTATACTATCTGTCCACGTTCACTACAACCAGTGCCGTAATGCACATTCCGTACAGATGGGGTTTAAGCAGAGAAGCCTCGTTAACAAGGCATTCGGGGATGGAATAGTGAATTTAACTACCTTAACTTGAAATGTTGTCTTCCTTAACCTTAAATTAAAATCTTAACTGAAAAATCTCAGAATATATCACACTGTGGATAAATGTAAATCCTTTGTACTTGATTACTATATAAAGAAAGATCTGGGTTCAATTAAAGAGCATTATTGCTGATTAAAGCACTGATCAAAAGTGCTTCACAAAAGGTTTGGACGATTCTTTTTTAAGAATATTCTATAGTAATGACTTTTAAGCCCCGCCCCCCTATGACGTTACACCGGAAGTCCCACCCCGATGACGCAAGACCGGAAGTCCCGCCCTGTCGCCTCCTGATGATGTCACGTCGGAATTCCCCCGCCCCTCCACGTGAACTAGCCCTTCCTCCCCGGCACCTGATTGGTCCAGGGCCCCCTGTCCCCGCCCAGACTCCTCCTTGAACCCGCTCCTGGCTCCTGATTGGATCAATAAACTGTCAAGGGTCCGTTTGATGGATGCCTGACCGCTGGTTGAACCCGCCCCGCACCTGCCGGGTGAAATAAACTGTCAAGGTCCGTTTGACGGATGTCTGCCCCCTCGTTGAACCCGCTCCGCCCTCCCTCCCGAAAGACAAGCCCGGGCATGTTACACCCTTTGTGAAATAAACTGTCAAGGGCCGTGTGATGGATGTCTGACCGCTGTTTGAATTCACCACCGCCCCCCTCTCCCAAAAGACAAGCCCGGGCGTGTTACAGCCTGTACCTCGACAAGCTCAGACATGCCCGGGGCATGTCCTGACAAGCTTAGACATGCCCGGGGCCTGCCTCGGCCCCCGCCCTCTCCCTAGCACGGGAGCCGGGAAGTCTGGGGAGCCTATGTTTAAATGCGTCCTGACTCAGCCCGTGTCTTTGATCTCACAGTTTGTTATCTGTGTGTGAGATGGAAAAAAGGCAGCTTGACTTAGTTTGAAGCCAAGATGAGAACAAAATGTTTAGCTTTTTAGGCTTTCGGCAGGGAAGTGTGGGTGACCGGACAGTGTGGGTGACCGGACAGTGTGGGGAGGCCGTCCGTCAGGTGCTGCCTCGGGCCCAGGGGCCGAGGCAGACCCTTCAGGATGGCTGGGTACGGATGGGAATGTCCTCGGACCGGTGCAGGACGACTTTGGGCTTGTCTGATCTGGTCAGGACACGCCACGGGCATGTCTGGGCTTGTGCTAGGGAGAGGGCGGGGGGCCGAGGCAGGCCCTGGGCATGTCTAAGCTTGTCAGGACTTCCCGGCCAGTTCTGAAACCGGGCGGCATAAAACAGCCCAGCATTTTCTAAAGACTCTGACCGGGAAAAATGGAATCTAGGACCGAGGTCCCAGCCAAGCGTCGGATCCGCGGGGTGAAAAGATGTTTGTTGCCCGAGTTTCTTAAAGCTGAAGCGTCGGACCCGGATCGGACCAAGTCGTGTGAAACCAGGGTAGAACCAGACGGCGATGATCAGGGAAACCCGACGCTAGTTTACGTCAAGCCCCTCCCTTTTACCCTAAATACTCCACCTGTTAGTCCCCGGATCCAGACAGATGATCAGACCTCAGCATTCTTTGAAGCTTTTAGCGCTCTCCGCATTTCGGCAGCTACAGACTCTGCAATGATGGAGGTCGGCGTAACATCCTCAGGGTTTCCGCCTGAGGCTTCCAAGCCTGAAACTTACCAATTTTATAACTCGGGCTGGACGGACGGCTTTCAGGACCGCCAAGAACGTGACCCGCGTTATTTTACTGTACGACCCGATTACACTCTCTGGGCTACAGACCTTGAGACCGACGGTGAATTTCGGTCTCCAGGGCCGGTGAGTTCTTACCCCGACCTCACTAATGGTGATCAGACGGAAACCTCTTACCTAGCTCTTGGACAACCTTGGGTGAACAAACAAGATCCGGAGGAACCGATGTCGATCGGACTTTCTGAGACGGATATGGATTGCCCCGATGGGTTGCTGTCTGAAACCTGGGAAAAGGCCCTGCAGCTTATTAAAGGACTGATAACGTCTCTGGTGGACATTATTGTTTACTACGACCAGAAAAAAGAATGTCAAGGATGTGATATAAAACATCCTGGACAGTCTAGGCATACCTGCCTCTTTGAACCTGAAATCGGATACCGACAAGGTCGTTTTCAGAAGATTCTGAAGATTTTCCATAAGTCTTGGCTGAAGCGCTTGGCGGTGAAAGTTCTGGGGTATTATAATATTCTATTGCCGATTCCCAAAATAGACACGGTGGTTGAAAAGACTGTAGATGAATTTGAAAATACCAGCTCTATTCATGACACTGTAATGCAGTCATTTTATGAAATGGATGGATGCTCTTACTCTGTTACCCGCCATGTGGCCAATGAGTTTTGTAAACGTAATATTAATCATGAGGGTCATATGAATCTCTGGACTAAATATGACCTGGAATTTGATGATATGATAGAACTAGTGGGTCTTTCTGAACCTGAAACCGCAGCAGTCTGAATTAGCTTGTAAAGCTTGAGATAACTGCTAGTTCAGCCCTTTAAAAATCACACATAGTTAATTAATAGGCAGTAGTTCCCTTTTAAATCACGTTTGAGACGTCTAAAAAATCTAGCCTGGGCTGTATAATTTGTAATTATATTACTTAATATAATTTGTATAACAATCGATCTAAAACAAGCCCTTTTTCTATTCAAACTCACCCCACATTCTAAATACAGGTATCTTCAGCTGACCCTAAGGAAACATCTTGTGGAAGCAAGCGGCCCGCATGGCTCAGGGAGGGGGTGATGGTTCCAGCACGGGCCGATTTCACACTTCAGCTAAATCAGGTTTCCCAGTGACGGACTCTGCAGTGAAAAACAGTTTTAGCAATGAAGCTGATTTCCCAGAGAGAAAGCCCAAGTGGCAGACCCAGTCAGCTTTTAGTCGACCCCCTGCGAGCAGCCCCTGCTCTCTCTCTACACACAGAAAGTAAAGTCAGGCTCTGCAAGCACCCCACTCGGGGGAAGGACTCTGCGAGTTCACTTGCAAACAACTGAGCCAGCCCGTTTCGAGCACCCACCCCCCAGCTGGGTGACCCTCGGAGAGCTCACCGGCTGGTAGTCTCAGGAATTTGTTAGGATTAGGTCATGTACAAACTCCACTTTGATTTATCACCTTTAAAGACATGGAGCAGTCTCGTGCTACAAACGCATTGTGTCTCTTTTTAACACTTCTGCCTGTCAAAGCTCTCTATTCCTTCTGTGGCCTCAGGTTTAATACGGGCTTGCACCCAGGCTAATGAACAAGGTCCTGTACATGTCGAGATGCCGTCCCATACCTGACGTCCCTTAAAATACATAACATTTCTAGGTTACTCATTTTGTAAGTATAATATAATGAAGTTATTTTGAAAAGTAACCCCCCACCGCACAAGAGAGACAAATTCCACATGTGTTTTAGGATTTGCTGCGGTCAGTGATTTTTTATTTTTTTGCTTAGCTCATTTCTATCACCTAGGAGCCATCTGACAAAGGAAAACTCTGTAAATACACTTGTGCATTTAAACGGAGATTTATAAGAATGCACAGGAGGCCATAGTGAGGTGTGCTGGTTTAACTAGAGGCAGGGGATGTAAGAAGCCCTTTTTGCACCTCTGAAGTTCATCGAACTAAAATCATGTTTTTAAAATCAGCAGCTTTAGCTCATGCTAGTGACCTCATAAATGGGAGCCAACCGCTCAGCACGCTTGTATAGCTCACAAAATAGCAGAGCTAATTACTCTTTCTTCCCAAACTAATGATCAAATATTCAGGTAATTCTTAATGAAACACTAAAGCGTTAGTGAACAAAAATACATGTTCAGTAGCCAAGTAAAACAACCAGTTGCTTTAACATGAAAATAAAGCATCTTTAGAAAATAAAACATCTAAAAGCATTTTTGTAAAGGTCCGATTTAAAAACATTATAAGAAAGATCCTTGTTTCCAAAAGAGTTCTGCCCATTTCTCCAACAGTTTTCTTGACGGATCTTAAGAAGCATTAGTGCCTTTCTGATCACATCCACCCCAAACAAAGCATATAACTTAATTTCTGTACTCATTTTAAATGATAATAGCCAGTATAAAGTCCCTAAAGGAACTGGAGATATCTGATATCTTCTATCATATATCTTTTCTTGCCGGCCCAAGTCATTCAGATTCTGCTTACAACACAAATGTACGATTTTTTTTTCTCAAATGGACAAATCTTTGGCCTGCTAATCATGGAAAAATCAGATTTTATTCCCATGACACTTTACTTGCATATTTTATTACACCTACTTAGCTTGTATCGACATTTATCTATCTCTATATTTATTTTTCAGTATCAGAAGGTAGTTTAAGTTAATTTGTTTTGGGTTCAATAGATGTATTTTTCATATTTTCGATTCTTGTTTTCTTTTTTGCACATCTTCGAGTCCCCCTTTTGTTACTTCGCGCCCCCCTAGTGGGGTCCGCCCAGAGTTTGAGAACCACTGTGTAAGGTTTTATTTTGTAAAACGCTCTGCGGCGTTTCAAGCTAAGTTAGATTCCCTTGTTTATTCAGCCGTCCATCGGTGTTCCATTTTTGTTATAAATTGTATTTAGTCTCTCTTTATTTACTAAACATTTTATATGATGATTAGAAAACAGTTATCTTGTTCAGGCTTTAATTTAAAACATCATTTTCATCAACAGGTTATAACCACTTTGGTACTCAGGGGGCTTTGTATAATACAACATTTTAGAAATTCTGTGAATGCTTGGTAATAGCCTTCCATTTTACAGCAGTTATGATCCCCTGAAAATGAGAACGGTTATAGGAGGTTATAGGAACCTGTACACTACAGGGCGGATGCTTACGCTTTGGACACGTTAGGCCAATCAGGATGGACAATGTTTTTAGTGAATAGTTACATCATATCTATTATATACGTTAGTACAAGGAATACTATTTTACTAAAACTGTGAGGTTTTATTCTTTCTTTTAGGTAGTCCAGGTGACATAGGACGGCTATCATTGAAAACTGCTTTTCCCCTCTGTTTGTGAAAAACCACCCTTGGTTTTAGTAGCATTCAGGGTCAAGGGGATGTAAGTTTGAACTGTGATTCCACGTGTCTGCAAACTTCTTGAATACGAGTCCAAGGACCAGGGTTTGTGCAGGGATCATAGTCAGGGGCAGAGTTAAGCTAGACATTATTATTCCAAAATGAAACATTGACTCGCCCCTATCACAAAAATAAGACAGTACAAACTAAAATGTACAAATACTAAGTCACAGAGGAGATTAAAAAACATCTTAAGACCGGATCACCCCAAGCTCACTGCACACTACAACAGAACCTACGTGTTCTGCGATATATTATCAGCTAAACTGTCATCTATGTAGGCAGTTCCACGGGATTGCAAAGAGTTGGGGAAAACATTATTTAACATCTGCTAGTATGAGGCTAATTAACATGAGCCGGTTATTGTTAGAATCTTATCTGGCAGTAAAAGTGAGGCTTGTGTTCCTCCTGATTCAGGAAGAACATTAAATATTGGAGTTTAGAATATGAACTAGACTGGTAGTCTTGATGGTAAGGACATTTGTGCCAAAATAATTAAATAAAGTTAACTATGAAGTAAATCACCACATGAAAAAGTGGAGTGATTACAATTTGAAAAACTGCCGTGATGTATAAAAACATTTGAAATAAATAATAAGCTTTTTTTGACATGCGCAGTCTGGAATAGTCTGAACGTGTCTTAAAGAGTTCATTTTTAAATAAAGCTTAAAAAGGCAAATTAAAAATATTAAATCTGAATAAAACACAGAGGTCCTAGATTCCATTTTTCCCGGTCAGAGTCTTTAGAAAATGCTGGGCTGTTTTATGCCGCCCGGTTTCAGAACTGGCCGGGAAGTCTGGGGAGCCTATGTTTAAATGCGTCCTGACTCAGCCCGTGTCTTTGATCTCACAGTTTGTTATCTGTGTGTGAGATGGAAAAAAGGCAGCTTGACTTAGTTTGAAGCCAAGATGAGAACAAAATGTTTAGCTTTTTAGGCTTTCGGCAGGGAAGTGTGGGTGACCGGACAGTGTGGGGAGGCCGTCCGTCAGGTGCTGCCTCGGGCCCAGGGGCCGAGGCAGACCCTTCAGGACGGCTGGGTACGGATGGGAACGTCCTCGGACCGGGGCAGGACGACTTTGGGCTTGTCTGATCTGGTCAGGACACGCCACGGGCATGTCTGGGCTTGTGCTAGGGAGAGGGCGGGGGGCCGAGGCAGGCCCCGGGCATGTCTGAGCTTGTCAGGACATGCCCCGGGCATGTCTGAGCTTGTCGAGGTACAGGCTGTAACACGCCCGGGCTTGTCTTTTGGGAGAGGGGGGCGGTGGTGAATTCAAACAGCGGTCAGACATCCATCACACGGCCCTTGACAGTTTATTTCACAAAGGCTGTAACATGCCCGGGCTTGTCTTTTGGGAGAGGGGGGCGGTGGTGAGTTCAAACAGCGGGCAGACATCCATCAAACGGACCTTGACAGTTTATTTCACCCGGCAGGTGCGGGGCAGGTTCAACCAGCGGTCAGGCATCCATCAAACGGACCCTTGACAGTTTATTGATCCAATCAGGAGCCAGGGGCGGGTTCAAGGAGGAGTCTGGGCGGGGACAGGGGGCCCTGAACCAATCAGGTGCCGGGGAGGAGGGGCTAGGTCACGTGGAGGGGCGGGGGAATTCCGACGTGACGTCATCAGGAGGCGACAGGGCGGGACTTCCGGTCTTGCATCATCGGGGCGGGACTTCCAGTGTGACGTCATAGGGGGTGGGGCTTAAAAGTCATTAATCATTATGATTGTCAGCTCTATTTGCGATTTTGACACAAACCCCATGCCTATAACTACTTTCTATGAACACAAGAACTTGATTTTCTGTTTAAGATTTTACATGGTTCCCCTATAAATGTTATGGCAGAGTGCATTTCTTAGAGGTTTTCTGCTCCTTGCATGCAGCAGGTTTATTTAGTAAATATATCATTCTCACCTTACTAACCCTAGAGTAGTGTTTGATTTCCCCTACAAGTACAGAAGGTCTCACCACTTCTTTAGAATTCTCAAAGGGATTGATAACTACATACTCAAATTACAACGGCAATGCATTTAAGTCCTCCACAAATACATTGTCAAATTCCTGAACACAGTATCGGGTCATGTACCTGAAGCAGAAGGTCTGTTGATCCCTTCCTGTGTTCTTTTCTGCTGAGGCTTAAAGCAGTGTGGATGATTGGAAGGAGAGTTTTAACATCAAGGAAGTGTTGGGGTACCATCCGGGTCACTCCTTTGAATCCAAACCTAAATAAATTCAAACAAAAAGAACACTCAATGGTATACAGAAGCAAATTGAAATAAACTAAAAAGAAGTGTTTGTGAATTCTTTAACGGGAATCAATTGGGTTGTCTTTTGGAGTTCCCTGCTGTTCGCAATTAGGGTCCGATATAAGACGCCATTCTTCAGGGCATCTGTTCTTTTATAGTCCTCCAGCTATTTATAGGGGAGTCAGTTGTTCTCACTGGGTGTCTTCTCGCTGCTGTGGGTATCAAAAGAGACAAGAATGTTAGCAACTCCATCCCCTATCATCCTGGGGTGGTATCATGTACCTCTGATAAACCTGGAAGGTAGTCCTCTGACGCACATGTGTGACAGCAGGTAATCTGTCAAGCACCAGTAAAATCAATTCTCTTGATGCCTCCTGTTCACAACGCAAAAGAGAAGCACAACACACTGTTCTGGTTTGCAAAATCTGCAATTTTGTATCTATATTTACATTCTATTTTGCTCAAGATTAATTTAAATACAGGACACTTGCATGGGCAGTTTTAACATCAAAGCATCCTATTTTCCTCAATTGTACTACTAATGAAAGCACAGTAACATTTGTTGCACCTAAGACTAAATTGGTTTACAGCTTGAGAAGGGAAGACATGCCAATGCTTCAAGCTGTATCCGATTACTGTGGAGGATGGCCGGCTGTTTATCCCGGCCAATACCCCCAAGCCGCCAGGTGGAGCCCTCCTTGCAGTATGGAGGTCCCCAGAAGACCAGCAGGGCATCATGGACAATGTAGTTTTTATGCGCAGCCCTGCTGGATGCCATGGGGGCCACTAGGGGATGCTGCAGGGAGGACCGAGGACTCATTTGAGCGCTATGACCCGGAAGTTCATCATAGGAAGAGCGACAGGCTTCCGGGATGAAGAACAGGAACTTTTACCTGACCCGGAAGTGATACAGGATCACATGGACTGGGGATTGGGAACACTTCCGGGTCAGGAGATAAAAAAGGACTGTGGGAGCTCCCAGACGGCGAGCTGAGCTGGGTGGAAGGGTGACAACGCGTCTGGGAGCTGGAGGATTGGTTTATTGATTGTGTATTGTTTATTGTATGAGTATTGTGGAGGAGAGGGTGTTTTGTACACTGTGGCTGAAGAATAATAATAATAATAATAAGTCAATATTTGGACTTTTACCTGGTGTTTGGAGTCGTGGACAGGGGTTCAAGGGAGCGAGAGCGCCTCCTATCTACCACATTACTTTACAACCTGCGAATAGAAGGAGATGCTGTGGGACTAGAAATTGCCAGATCAGTTTACAGCTTGGGAAAAGAAGGCTCTTAAAACATCAAACTTTGTTTTGGAAACAGACATACTCAAAACAGATTAAAGAGTTTGACCAAATTCATCCATCATAATGACAACCAGCCAATCAGGTGTATGTAACAATCACGTGTTGCGAAACTCCCATGGGATTTTAAAATAAATACAACAGACTAAACAAAAAGAAGAGAGCAACAACAGAAGAAGACAGAGCAGTTACACCAGAAGATGGCGAAATTGACATCAAGAGGCGAAGACAGGGCGACGTCAAGCAAGAGCACCAGTGTATTATTGTAGTATTTCTCTCTACTTACCCATTAGCTGTTTTCTCAAGGGTAAGTGTACTCATCAAGTTTGTTATTGGGTTGGTCCACTGTTGCACTTTAAGATGAACACACACATACATAGCTATACGCATACACACAGACCCTAACCACAACAATGCCCCATGAATGACACGCACCTTCTTTACGTACTGTTTCCTACTATTGAGTGGAGCTCTCACTCACAGCCTTAATAAACCTCACAGCATAGAGGTTATGGCAAATCTCTGGCTGCACCAGGTGCTCAAAGAAATATAACTTATTACTTCAATCACTCTAGACATTAGGACAAATCATAGAAAGTTAAAAGCAGCATGGTATTTATTACATGAATAATAATAATAACACTGGAACAAAGAATAACAGAAAATAAGACTGATAGAAAAGTCTGGATATATATAGTCTTTAGAAAAAGCTTACGAAAAAGTTACAGATGACAAGGATCATCTGAAATATTACCAGGTCGCAGGCAGCTTGTGATCTAGCACTCGTAGCTGTTCATGATGCTTTTCTGATGACCGGTGACGTCTTCATCCATTCTTCTTCCTCCCTCCTTCCTTACTCACTTACTCCTCAGACGAGGCATATTTATTCTAAAATTGTACCATGGGGTTTTCCAAGATGTGATTGATAGATATTCTGATTGGCTGGCTGTCAATATGAATAATTAATTCACTGTCCGTTTTCCCAAACAATAAAACTTTTTATGTTCTCTGAGGTGTCAGCAGATCTTCCTTTCCCAGGCTGTAAAATTATTAGATGCCCATCCTTTCTCAGGTTATAAAGTAATTGAGCCACCAGCATGTCTTCCTTTCTTTGTTGGAACAGCTGTTTTAAAAGTGAGGTATAACTGGGAAGAAGACATGCTTTGATTTGTCCTGAATGTAGTTCATCTGTTGTCTTGCCTTGAACAAAATATAATGGAAATATAAACCAAAATGCACAGATTTTGTACCCCACAAAAACCAGCAACATGCAACCATTTTCATCTGATTATCAGCTAAAACATTCCATGAATATGGATTGCTAAATCAATGCCATCCAGGTACATTCTCCTTTGACATCTTTCATTTTCCGTAAGCTTTTTCTAAAACTATACATATCCAGACTTTATTATTATCTTAATTTCTATTATTCATTGTTCTATTTTGTATTATTATTAATGTAATAAATACCACGCTGCTTTAACTTTCTATACCTTGTCTTCATATCTTGACTGATTGAGATAATAAAGTATATATTAAGAGCACCTGGAGCAGTTGGAAGTTTGCTATACGCTCCGATCCGCAAGGTTTATTAAGCCTGAGGATGAGAGCTCCATCCAATAGTAGGGGGGAGTATGTAAAGTATTCTTGGCATTCTTGGTTGATAATTAGCCTATAACCAAGGATGTTGAGCCTTTGCATGTTTGAATATATTCCTAGAGACCAAAGTAATATTTAGGTTTGAGATACGTTTTAAACATTGAATGTTGTTCTTGCCAATAATAAATAAGTCTCTTGAAGTGCAAAGAGAGTGACAAGTTATGCATGTGTTATCATAAGGCACTTGTGTTAACCAGTTATGTATGTGTCATTCTTAGGGCATTGTTGTGGTTAGGGTCTGTGTGTATGTGTATATCTATGCGTGTGTATTATTCTTAAGGTGCAACAGTAGACCAACCCAGTAGTGAACCTGATGAGTATACTTATTGCTGAAGAAAATAGGTAAAGGGAAAGTAGAGAAAAATACCATGATAATACATGCGCTTTTTAAAAATGTGACATGCTGCACATTTTTCACTGAAAGGCATACTAAACCACACCATTTTGCACATCACACAAGAAGTCACCCCCTGCACCATTACCTAGCAGCTGACCTTTTGTGATTTTTAATTCTTCAAGGAGAGGTGGTTGGTAGGCTCTCTCCATTGCTGTTTAGCTAAAAGTTTTGTTTGTATTGTAGATGCACCTTTAGGATGGTGATCACCTAAGTTTACATCATACTGTATAAGTGGAGTTAATACTACCAGAATGGGTCTGGTGACTCAAGAAAATGTCCACATTTGACAGGAAATGAGTGCAGTGATCTTATTTCACTAGAGATCCTTTTTTAAATACTAAATAATAGGCAGATGCATGTGAAATTAAACATGTAAATGCTGCCTAACTGGACTAAATATCTTTCTTCTTGTGTTAATGGCTTGAATTTTGCTGTAAATGAAACCACATATTTTGTGATTTATTTACTGCAGCAAAACCGTGGGTTTCATTCCAACTTAATTTTAGGTTTTGCTTATCACAGCTCTTTGCATTACCTTGGTGTTGTGATATTGAACTTTGTTTGAATGCACACATAAAAGCTACTTGATAAAGTCTAGATATTCCTACTTCAGGGAAATAACTGGCATTCAACCCAATTTATTTTTTTTTCTTATTGAAACTCTCACCCACAGCCGCATTGTTTCATGCCATTGCAATGCCTTATATAGTGGTCTTCCATGACAGCCCTTTTCCACATAGCATTGTTTTCAATGAAAAATGTCATCTTTGGCTTTATATGATTCTTCATTTTTGTTGATTGACCCTAATTTAATAAACAGCATCAGCTAAACTGCTAATGCCGACCTGTCTGTTCCTTCTTACCATAACACTTCTGGGACACCTGCCTCAGTTGTTAAACTTTGGGACTCACTTCCAGTCAGAATCAAGCACTTGAAGTAATACATTTATTTGAATCAACACTTAAGGCCTTTCATTTGAGCAAGCTTTTAATGACTTTTTAATTTATTCATACAATGTTTTATGAAGTCTATGTGCTGTTTTGTAAATCAAAAACTAAATGCAATTTGAAAAATACACTGAAACTGGAACAAATAGAGGTTGATGCAATACAACCCATTCATGATAGCTTATGGGTAAGAAATCTCAGTATGGCGTGTTGTTCAACAAACTTGGTGCAGTCTTGCAGCGGAGTGTCCACATTCATTTGACCTTGGCTTTAACTAATCTAACAGCAGAGCGTGTGTTTGAACTACCCATAAGCCATTGCAAATGTGATGCATTGAATTAGCTTCTATCCATAGCAGTTACTGTGTAATTTTCAAATTGCCTTTAATTTTTCATTTACATTATTTGGAATGTTATTTCTGTTATTTGTTATACAGGTAGTCCTCAGGTTACAGACATCCGACTTACGACTTACGAACGGGGCCGCAGCTGCGACGCAAGTGCCTCAGTAATTGCCGCTCCGTCATCTTTCGCCTAGGGATCCTGTAAGTGGTGGCTGGATGGAGGCTGGATGGGGGCGATTTTGCTGCTCACGCGGTGTAGTGTCCCTCGGGCGGCTCAAGGTGGCAAATGGTGACCCATGGTCCATAGTCACCGGGGTCACAGCTATCGCTCATATGCAGGACGGAGGCTTGATGGGGCGGTTCACTACCTGCCAACTCTGCGCCTGACTGGACGCAGGCTGGATGGAGCGGAGGGGGGCGTTTCACTGCCCGCCCACCACACATGGCTGCCCTGTTCGTTCTTGGTGGGCAGCTGGTAATGCTGCAAGTGGTGACCCGGTTGTGGCTTAACGGAGGCTATTGAGGGTGAACGGGGCAGAGGGAGGTAGCATTGTAGTGTGCCTCGGATGGCTGCCTGTTGAATGGGGGTGGTGGTGGGTGATTCACTACCCTCCTTTGGCCGCACCATGGGCAGATGCTGCAGGCAGCATACTGTAGTGGAGGTGACTGTGAGGTGGGCTGGTGATGAACCGCCCCTCGCTACTCCCATTCATTCTCAATAGCAAGCCTGCCTGCTTGTACTGTTACACACATAGCAGGAAGTTGTCTCTTGTCAGTACATCAGATGTGTTGACGACTGGTGCCTTCCTGCTGTGATAGCGTGTACAGTGCTGTGCAGAAGAGCTCATCTTAACCTTTTGTCTTCACCCTTCAAGAATGTCTCTGAAACACAAATCTGATGCAAGTGCTGGTGATACAGTAAAGAAGAGAAAAAACATCACCATTGAAAATAAAGTAGAAATAATAAAAAGGTCAGAGAGAGGTGAAACTCCATCATTCACTGGCAGAGCACTTGATTACAGTCGGTCAACAATAGCATTTATTAAAATAATGTACCTGTTCCGACTTACTTACAAATTCAACTTAAGTACAAACCTACAGTCCCTATCTCGTAAGTAACCTAGGGAATACCTGTACTTTGCCTTTTATACACTTTCTTTTATTTCATTTATTTTTGTTTAAAGCTGAGAGCCTTGGACAGTAATTTGTAAATGGACACTTAAAAAAACTCTTGAATTCTTGAATAAGTACTTGCTTTTAAATAAACATGAGTATTTTGCTTTGAATATTCAGGTTATGCTGGTAGTCAGTGCCATTATCTACAAGTTTACACAATGCGTCCCCAAGACTTGATGCAAGTCAGAACTAATGAAGAATTCTGCATGTATAACAGTTTATTTCAAAGTGATTTTGGAAATCCATTCAATAACCTAGATGTTATTAAATCATGGATCTCCCAAAGTCAAAGATGGTATAAGGTGGAGTATATTCCTTTGATGAAAGTAGAACATCTTCACTAGATGGTCAACGGATGGAACTAATGAAAAGGAAGAATCAGATTAACTACCAGACCTCTAACTAAAGAAGTAGTCTGAACAGGGACACCATCCAGCACTAATGTAAAATGATTCACCCTTGACTATTGAGAGTTATTTGCAACTGGTAATATTTCAGTTTTTTCAGTGTTTAATTCTAAAAAGTCAGATGTCAGCCAAACAAACAAAATGAGGAATATCCAAGTTTTTATGTTATTGGCATAACACTGATAATCCAACTATGTGCATGAGTAACACTGCAGAATGGAAGCATGCAGATTAGGACTTTAGAAAATGTAGAACTGTATTTGTCCCCAGGGGGAAATATGGCTTTTTACAGAAACTCTTTAAATCAGTGGTTCTCAACCTGTGGGGCGGGCCCCCCTAGGGGGGGCACGAAGTAACAAAAGAAAACAAGAATAAAAAATATGAAAAAAACATCTGTTGAAACCAAAACAAATTAACTTAAACTACATTCTGATACTGGAACAATAAATATAGAGTTAGATAAATGTTGATAATAGTTAAGTAGGTATAATAAAATATGCATCTACATTTCAAAAAAATGTTACGGGGGTCGCAATTGAAACTGTTATGAAAACTCGGGTTGAAAATACTTAAAGGTTGAGATACGCTGCTTTAAATAAATAAATACATACATAGATAGATAAATGGACAACAGATGTGTTAGCTGATTTGCCAATGCTTTTCAATGGGAGATTTTTGAAATTTTAAAATTGTTCGTTTCAAAATATTTTTGTGAAAATTAATCTGTCTCCACTAATTTGCTTGAAGAATGAGCATTCTACATTTCAACAAAATAGGTTCTCTGTGAACTGAGGTGTTTCATGAGGATAGATGGACAGACAGGTGGCAGACAGACATGGCTATTGGAATAGGTACAATGCGCATTATATGTGAACATACCAAAAAAAGGCATTAAGGGTTTTGTTAAGCACTGCGGAAAGGGGACTATATTCACAATGAGAGGAAAGAGAAATGGAGGGCATTGGTTTATGAGCAAGGTAGGCATGGGGTTCATTGGGGACGAAACTTAGAATCACCTTGCGTGACTGAACTGTGTTAACTGCATAAATGACAGAAATATAGTGAAACATTTATCAACAGACAAGAAAGTTTGAAAAGATGGTTGATGAACATCAATGACTGGGTTCATTTAGATGCAAATTAACAGTCAAATTCTTGTTTATAAATGGGGTGAGCTGTGCAGGTTAATTTTGATTTGCATACAGTTTTGCAAAACTGACACTCAAATTAGTTTTGCAGGCAAATAAGCCATTTTAAAACACAAAACTCACTAAAAGAGTTGTTTGCAGGTTTTAATATAAAAGCAGGTCATTGATACGGGTCTATCAGACCATTTTCTTCTACTTTTTAATATAGAAATAATAATAGAAAACACTCATGAGAAGCATATTGTTAAAAAATGCTTCTTTGACTCTATACTGACCTCACTGAATCTCCTGTTCAATTATCCAGCAAGCTAAACACCTTCATGCAATAATTCCCGGAACCACGAAGTGATGTTGAGAATGTTTAATTACAAAAATGGTGTGAAACTGTAAATACAAATACAAACAAACACTAATAAGTACTTGTATAAGTAACATAAAGTAAATACAGCAGCATTTATAACTGAGAGCTTAACAGCTGAAACCTTAGTTAATTTACAGATAAAATATAACATTTACTTTGACATTCCCTAACCAAAGTTACTTAAACAAAAGCTATAAAACTAGAAAAAAGAGATAACTTACAGGGAATGCCTTCACTAGGGCTAACTAAGCAGGATGGCGAAGGATTGTTTGGTAATAAACACACCAGGCTTACTGCTGCTGCACTCACTTCCTGCTTCCTACTTCCTGTCACATTGGCTTCCTGCATCCTGCAGCAGCAGCAGTAGCATTAGGATTTTTATGTTAGGGTTACAAAGTTTGCTAAACAATTAGAATCAGAACAGACTCATCAGCAGTTTAAAAACTTACAAACATTCTATGTAATCAGTCCGTTTATAGTGCCAACTATAATAGAGAGGATAGTGTAAATAGTAAGGTGGAAAACTTTAAGTCTAAAGTAAGAGCTGCTGTTGACATAGTTGCACCTGAAAAGACAGTTAAAAAATCTTCTAGCATTGTTATTTCATGGAAGACCCAAAGAGTGTCTGATTTAAAAAGAACATGTCGTAGAGCTGAGCATAAATGGAGGAAAACTAAACTAACTATCCATTATGAGATATTGAAGGTTAAAATAACAGAATTCAATAACACAGTCCGTCTTGAGAGGCGCTGCTATTTCTCTAAGATTATAAATAAAAATGCTAGTAATCCCAGTCTTATTTTCTACAATTGATCGTCTGTTAAACCCAGGTAACACAAAGGAATGCCCCCAAAATACTTCCAGTGAAACCTGTGAGAACATTGCTGTATTTTTCAATCAAAAAATTAATATTAGAAATAACATAGTATATCTCCCCAACACTGCGGAACCTCCTAAGCCCCAGTACTCCGTTATAAACAAATTAATTTCTTTCACCAGGATAGATTTACCTGATTTACATAGAATAATCTCTCAACTGAAACCCTCCACCTGCGTCCTTGACCCAATATCAACAAGGTTTTTCAAGGAAGTATCAGGCGTGCTAATTGATAATATTCTTAACATAGAAAATTCGTCATTAAATATGGGCGTCTTCCCAGACTGTCTTAAGACTGCTGTAGTTAAACCCCTACTCAAGAAAAATAATCTTGACCCCTCTGCTTTTGAAAATTTTAGACCCATCTCTAACCTTCCTTTCTTAAGTAAAATTCTAGAGAAGGCAGTCATTTTGCAATTAAATGACCACCTCAATAAAAATGCTATTCTTGATAAATTTCAGTCAGGTTTTAGAACAAATCACAGCACAGAAACTGCACTCGTCAAAGTAGTAAATGATTTGCGGGTGAATGCAGACAGAGGCCATTTATCTGTTCTCATCCTCTTAGATCTGAGTGCCGCATTTGATACCATTACCATCACAATATTCTTAGAAATCGCCTTAGTCAATGGGTGGGCCTCTCTGGCAGTGTCTTAAATTGGTTTGAATCCTACCTGGCAGGGAGAAAATTCTTTGTTAGTTGTGGTAATTACAACTCAAAGACACATGATATTCTATATGGTGTTCCACAAGGCTCTATCCTGGGTCCGCTGCTTTTCTCAATCTACATGCTTCCGTTAGGTCAGATTATCTCAGGTTACAACGTGAGCTACCACAGCTATGCTGATGACACACAACTGTACTTATCAATAGCACCTGATGACACCGACTCTCTTGATTCACTAACACAATGTCTTATCGGTATTTCTGAATGGATGAATAGTAATTTTCTCAAGCTAAATAAGTAGAAAACTGAAATTTTAGTGATTGGCAATAATGGATTCAATGAGGTTATCAGAAATAAACTTGATGCATTAGGATTAAAAGTTAAGATGGAAGTAAAAAACTTTGGGGTAACTGTTGACTGTAACCTGAATTTTAAATCGCATATTCATCAGACCACTAGGACAGCATTTTTTCACTTAAGAAACATAGCAAAAGACCTCTTATATCATAGAAAGATGCTGAGAAATTAATTCACACTTTTGTTTTCAGTCGCCTAGATTACTGTAACGCACTCCTCTCAGGACTACCCAAAAAAGACATAAATCACTTGCAACGAGTGCAGAATGCAGCTGCTAGAATCCTAACTCGGAAAAGAAAATCCGAAAACATTTCTCCAGTTTTGATGTCACTACACTGGTTACCTGTGTCTTTCAGAATTGACTTTAAAATTCTGCTTATGGTTTATAAAGCCTTAAATAATTTGGCTCCATCTTATATATCAGAATGTCTGACACGTTATATTCCAAATCGTAACCTTAGATCCTCAAAAGAGTTTCTGCTTAGAATTCCAAAAGCTAAACTTAAAAGAAGTGGTGAGATGGCATTCTGCTGTTATGCACCTAAAATCTGGAATAGCCTGCCAATAGGAATTCGCCAGGCTAATACAGTAGAGCAGGGGTCGGCAACCTTTTGCTAACTGTGTGCCAACTTAAGGTTTCAAATTATTCAGAGTGCCAACATCACATATCATTTTATACAAGTCGAGGTCAATATTCTTATTTTACCATATATTTTATTTTTATATTTTAATTAATTAATATATAGTGATATTCAATAATATGTAAAGTTGTAAACAACATTAAAAGAAATAGAGTTTCTTGAAAGATTTTTAAAAAAACTTTTTTATTATTAATGGGAGCCTTGCCCTTGCATGGTCTTGGCCAGTTGCTCAATATCGACAACATACTTTGTCACTTTGAGTTTGACACAATTTTCTGAATGTTCAGGCGTTAGGCGACTACGCTGTGGATTTAGCACTGCTTTCATGTGAGAGAAAATTTGCTCACAGGAATAGGTTGATCCAAAAGCTGAAAGAAGAGCAAAAGCAATTTTCTTCAAACAGATGTAATAATTCGGAAGGGATGTCCAACAGCTGAGAATAGCTGCAGACTTTTCTAGATTTTCATTTTCCAGAGACTTCCGTAGTTCAACAAATTTTGATGTCCATAATTCTGAAGATCTGAAGTCAATCTGTTGCATTTCAAAGTCATCAATATCCATCCAACTAAATAGTTCCAACTGGGTAGTTTCCAAATCAATTATATCAGGCTTAATGAGATACGAAAATAAGGATCCATGAATGTGGAAGTCTTTACTTCGTTTATCAAATTCTGCTTTGAGTGCTTCAATGTACTCTTGAAGCTCATCTACATTTACTTCAAATTGATTTGAGAGATTCTTCACATTCGGGAAGTACTTGAATGCTTTGATGTTGATATCACGGGTAAAAATGTCTAGTTTCATTGTAAATGCTTTCCAATAGCTGAAAAGATCAAGTACTGTTTGTCCCTGTCCTTGTAATTTCAGATTAAGTTCATTTAAATGTGTGCTTATGTCAGTCAGAAACATCAACTTTAACACCCAGTTTTCATCATTCAGTTCAGGAAAATGTTTCTTTTTTTCATTAAGAAACACATTAATAGGTCCAAGACAACTGACAAATCTATTTAAAACTTTGCCTCGACTAAGCCAGCGAACATTGCTGTGTAGCAGAAGATCTCCATATTCACACTCAATTTCTTGTAAAAGAAACTTGAACTGCCTGTGAACCAGTGAAGAATGAGAAATTATAAAGTTGACTATTTCAACAACAGTTGTCATCACAGAGACCAAATTCAGAGATGAGGTCTTTGCACATAGGCTCTCCTGGTGTATAATACAATGAAAATTCAAAAGTTTGCGGCCAACATGATTTTCAAGAAGTTTTACAAATCCTTTCTTCTTGCCAACCATTGCAGCAGCACCATCGGTTGTCACACAGAATAACTTGTTTAAGTCTATGTCATGTTTAGCAAAATAACTAATAAATGCAGTCAAAATGTCTTCTGCTTTGGTTGTGTCATGAAGTGGTAATAAGCAACACAACTCTTCATAAATGTGATTATTTTCAGGATATCTTGCAACCAAGGCTAAGCGAGACAAATCGTTTAAATCAGTGCTTTCGTCAAGCGCAACACTAAATACTTGAGATTGTTTTAATCCAGATATTTGTTTAGTTGTTACATTTTCAGCTAAATCAGTTATGCGCCTCTCAACTGATCTTGCAGAAATTGGTATTTCTCTAATACGAGTGAATATAATCTCCTTATTTGGTAAATCACCGAATAAAATTTCAGCACTGCTTAAAAAAGTTTCTTTGATGTATTCTCCGTCTGTAAACGGTTTCCCTTTCAAAGCAATACATTCAGCTATTTTATAACTACATTCAGTAGCTTTAATCTTCATTCCAACTGCTTTGCTCAAAATACTAGTTTGTTTTTCGAAACCAGAAATAGCTTTTTTGATAGCTTCACTTTTCTCTTCTGAGGTTTTAAACTTAGACTGGTGTTTTGTTTGAAAGTGTCTTTGTACACTAGATGTGCGACACACAACACTTTCACAACAGAAAGCACGATCTTTTTGTCCAACAAATCCATATTCTTTTGTCCAATTTTCTTGAAATGGTCGATGATCAAGTTTCCTTTTCTTTGCAGCCATATTTAACAAAAATGATCTTCTGGAAATATAAATAAATCAGCAAATATCAATGCCAATATTTACATATAAACCACTACTTATAAGCAAAAAAAACTTTACTAAGATATAAAAATTTTTTATGAATTGTTTAAGAGCACACTCAGCAAACACATCCGGTTCACATGCATATTTATTTGAATTACCGAGTCATTCAGATTTTCAGATATTAAATACATAAATACACACATAAATTTGTCCGTGTAAACGCAGAATTATAGATCTACATACGTGCATATGAGAGGAAAACCGTCAGTAAACTGTCAGGTATAACTAGTCATAATGACACTACAATGCCGATCGCTGTACACAGCTTGTTTAGAAGCGTGGACCTTAATTATATTGACGTTTTTTCTAAGTAGATCTAGGAACTAATAAAAATATGACCATCTCAGTTTTTTTTATACAATGGATATATTTAGATTAATCAATATGAACCATATATATTATTCAACTACCGGCATCCGGCCTTTGTAGATCTAGATCTGCATATTTGCAGCACATGACCGGAAAGTCGTAACCAATGTTCATATTAGAAAACATTTATAAAATGCAAAAACCAACGTTGTTCTATAGTGGGTATCGTTAAAATATCACCTGAAAAATGATATCTGTGCTTGTATACAACGAAATCCAGATATACACACAACAGGCTTTAAAGCAAATGCGCCACAATTTTTTATGTAATAGAATTTTGATCTCGCTAGTTGACGTTACTGTCGTTAGTTTCTGAGATTTCGCATATAGACTGTTCCCCTGACCTACTTAGGCTGCTGTTACAACAAGTCTGGATAAGTCTGTGGCTGGTACCCCGCTACGCCCAAGTGCCGAAATGAGCGAGGAAACCCCGCTAATCGATTTATAATCAACTTTATACAGGAAACGTGAAGAGTCTGTGTGCCATTTGAAATTGCTTGGCGTGCCAAGTGTGGCACGCGTGCCATAGGTTGCCGACCCCTGCAGTAGAGCACTTTAAAACACTGCTGAAAACACATTACTTTAACATGGCCTTCTCATAACTTCACTTTAACTTAATCCGATACCCTGTATGTTCAATTCATCATAATAACTATTCATGGTGGCTCTAAAATCCATACTGACCTCTACTCTCTCTTCTGTTTCTTTTTCTGGTTTCTTTGAGGTGGCGGCCTGTGCCACCACCACCTACTCAAAGCATTATGATGCTCCAACATTGATGGACTGAAAGCCAAAGTCTACGTGACCATCATCATCAAGTCCTTCCGTGAGAACCCTAAATACAAAGAGGACTGTTTCATTTATGTTAGGTAGAATGCCCAGAGGGGGCTGGTTGGTCTTGTGGCCTGGAACCCCTGCAGATTTTATTTTTTTCTCCAGCCGTCTGGAGTTTTTTGTTTTTTTTGTTTCTTCTGTCCTCCCTGGCCATCGGACCTTACTTTTTTTTCTATGTTATTTAGTGTTCCCTTATTTTAATTCTTATTTATTTTGTCTTTTTTTTATTTTCTTCATCCTGTAAAGCACTTTGAGCTGCATTATTTGTATGAAAATGTGCTATATAAATAAATGTTGTTGTTATTGTTGGAAGGAAAACTTTATCTAGTTGAGGATATGCATACTTTCTGTGACTTTCTTTTTCATTAGAGATCTTTATTTAAATAAAGATGCATACAGAATTAATACATGAAAATGCTTCTAGACAGGAGCTAAATACATTTCTTCTTGTGTCAATCAAGATGATTATTTTCATCACTGTTTACAAAATACAGATGTTTTGAGCCAAGCTAAGAACTAGAGACTTAAAAAATGATGGGCTCCTATCACTCTGCCGTGAATTAAGAGAGGTCCTTGCAGTGGTCGGTACTTCTCTGTGTGCCTGCCGATGGGCTCTTCACACCTTATGTTGCACCTGAAGGGTCTCCAACTGGAGTACATGAGCTTTCACACAGTGGAGAGGCAAATCTTTGTTTTACTTGCCATGCAGCTGTTCTGTAACTTTTATCAAATGGCCTTATGTGTGTGAAGTGTTTTATGATGTTGTGTTATATCGGGACTGTATTTTATCTGACAAACACAAAATCCTTTTCCTAAGACAGAGTTTTATAACACAGAATTGGGGCTTTCTGAATAAACACTGACATTCCTTATATCGAAGGACTGGCACATTCTAATAGTTGGCTTCTTACATCAAAGGCTTAAATTATATTATTGTACCAGCAAAATACCCGTGCTTCGCAGCGGAGAAGAAGTGTGTTAAAGAAGTTATGAAAAAGAAAAGGAAACATTTTAAAAATAACGTAACATTTGCTTTCTATTCATTTGCATAAGCACAGTCCTTCACCAGCAATTATTTGTTAGCTCAGACCCGGCACTTAAAAGTTTCTGTCACACTTTTGCTGTGTTTGTGCCAAACACTATTCTATCCCTGACCATCTCATCTTCGTTTGCATAAGCACAGTCCTTCACCAGCAGTTTTAACTCCGTTACAAAGTGATCAAAAGTCTCATTTATACCCTGCGTCCTCTCATTAAACTTGTATCTCGCGAATATCATATTCGTCTTAGGCAGGTCTTAGTCTATGACCTTAATTTAAAGTTAAGCTTTACACCTTGCTTTCCTATTTGTTTGCATAAGCACAGTCCTTCACCAGCAATTTTAACTCCGTTACAAAGTGATCCAAAATCTCGTTTATACCCTGCGTCTTCTCATTAAACTTGTATCTTGCGAATATCGTATTCGTCGTAGGCATGACAAACGCCAGTGGCAGCGTGTCTATAAACTTAATTTTAAACTTACGGTTTACACCGTGCTTTGTTTCCGCAGTAGCTGCACTTATGAATATGCTTGTATGCGTCACTCGCTTCATATTATTTTGCTGCCTTCTCAATTGTGCAATGCGTTTTTTGTTCAGCGCTCTTTGGAGCTCTTCCTTGTTCTCTGCGTACTGCGTTCACAGTCAGTTCACGTGAGCCGCTCGGAGTACATGCATCGAAGGTTCTCAGCTGTGTTTGTGCTATCTCGTACAATCTTGCGATGTCCATGGCTTTATTTAATGTTAGCTAAGACCCGGCACTTAAAAGTTTCTCTTGCACTTTCGCTGAGTTTGTGCCAAACACTAGTCTATCCCTGACCATCTCATCTTCATTTGCATAAGCACAGTCCTTCACCCGCGAATATTTAGCGGCAGCGTCTCTATTGGATTGCCGCTGATGGGCGGCCTTATATGGGAAGGCACTCAATTACGTGGGAGGCGTGACGATGAGGGACGCAAGTCCGCCTCACACAGTGACCGAGCTGCAGGCTATATATATGTACGTAAGTAGGTTCCAGTTATGACCGTTACGAGTAAACTTTTGAAATGAAACCTGCATAACATTTGTAAGTAAGCTGTAAGGAATGAGCCTGCCAAATTTCAGTCTTCTACCTACACGGGAAGTTGGAGAATTAGTGATGAGTCAGTCAGTCAGTCATTGAGTCAGTCAGTCAGTCAGTGAGGGCTTTGCCTTTTATTAGTACAGATTATAGGCTACTCCTAAGGCTACAGACATTTTACTAGATAAACAGGTTGTTCTAAGTAAATGGTTTTCCTTATTTACGTTTTTTTACCAAACATTTAAAATGTATTGTTTTACTGTTTTACAACTACAACACTAGCAGGCAGCCAAGATCCTGTGGCAACCCCTAATCGGCCCATACTTCTAAAAATGCAATGTGATGCACTTAAACATTTAAATGTCAGTAAGTGCACTTTGTTTATGAAAACAAAAGCCTGTCAGCTAAGGAAAACATGCAGGAAAAGGGAAACACTTTCATTTGGTTTATAATTCTGACTTCCTTTTGACTTCTGATTCTGTTTTGCCCTTTGATTTCTTATTGTGTTTTCCAATATTTATAGACCAAGCTGGACTGACCTTCTATCAGTTTACTTCAGAGGTTTAAAATAGTGAAATACAACTGCTTCACTACCTTGCTTGAGTACATGTTTCAACTATTTGTATAGTACTTTACTTAAGTAAATTTCACTTTGGGATATTTTTACTTGGAGCACTGCTCAGAAACAGCCAATAGAATGTTGTATCTCATTCCAAAATAAAAGCACCATAGCACACCTTCCACTGCTCATTCGTTCCCATGCTTCTCTCTCACTGTTGAGACATGGAGACTGAATGTGCCTTTTCCCCACATTCATATTTGAAAACTATGTTCAAATTTGAACAGTGCAAATGTAATTAATATATAGGGTGGTCCAGATCTAATTATGCAATTTTCATTATGCTATAACTTATTAAGTTTATTACATAGAAAATAACCAGAAAAATCCCAGACCATCGAGAAGTGTGCGAACTGACGACATGAAGAATCGTGTTCGCACCGAACTGGAATCATCCCTGCATAAATCAAAGTCATCCAGACATCCAGATCTGGATCTGCATAATTAGATCTGGACCACCCTGTATAATGCAGCGTCCTCTGTGCCTGCCAGCATCTAAAGAAATCTCTGCTTTCAAGAATTTGCCTTCAAATGTAAAGACGCATGTTACGGTGTTTTCCTCTTCTTAAGCTGTCATTTGGGGATTCCCTGATGTCTCGAAAAGCGGAGTCTTTTTAATATTTCCAAACAAGATTTTATGGGGACAAATACAAATGTACTTTTATGTTTCTTACTTGGGTACTTTTTTACTTTCCCTCAAGTATTTTTTAACTGAAATGCTTCTTACTTGCTACTACTTCTTCTTTTACTCAAGTATAATTTCAGAGTATGTTTTACAACTCTGGTTTATCCCATTTCAACTTCTTAAGTAAATGAACATTGCAGTTGTTTTGAGCACCCGTAGAACTGTTCCACTACATGTTTTGTTAAAGCTTCTTTTAAATATTTTCTATTCTAATAGTGTTGCAGAAGAGTCAGTGAATTTTCATCTTTCTTAGAAATATATAAAAGAACTTTTTGTGTATTGTTAATTTGAAAATTCTTATTGTAGTTAACCTTCAATTGTGCATATTGATTATAACAATAGTCCTCTTTTGTTTGCTTTTTCATCCTTATCGCATAATAAAAGTCTACTTAAATATTTTGTGAGATGAAAGAGGTTTTCTTCCTGTCTTAAATGTGTTTAAATGGTATTTCCAAGACCAAACATATATATACGTTGTCACCAAACCGGTAGTAAGATAGAAACTCAAATGAAATGTTGGGGTGCCAACAAGACCGCTCTGTTTACTCAGAAAATATTTAAATAAAAAGCAGGAGCTCAATGGTGCAGACACTAGCAATAATATAACTAGCCATTGGCTGAAGTACGGTTCAGTGTACAGTGTAGTGGTCAGACTTTAGGATCAGAGCTCAGAAACAAATGAATATAAGATTTGACAAACGAGAGGAGACCATTCACTCCACCAAGCTTGCTTGTCTACCTAATAGCTAAGCTTTTCCAACATTTCATCCAGACTCTTCTGAAAGGTTGTCAAGGTTTCTGCTTCAACTACATGTTTCGGTAGTTTGTTCCAGAGTCCCACAACTGTTTGCGTAAAGAAATGCTTTGGATTTGTTCATAGTCCTGGAGACCTTGACCATCAAGCTGCCTCCCCTTATTGGCCATTCCACAGCTGAGTCAGTGCTGGACCAGCCAATCTGATGAAATAACCCCTCTACCCGATGAGTCCTCCAACAGAATTTCCATTCTCCATCAGAAATTACTTTACTTTAGGCAGGCATAACAACTTGACAGGTGGGCAGTGGTGCCAAGTGCCACATTTGAGTACTGAGAAAAGAAACAGAATGGGGCGAGTTAGTACTTGTTACTTATGTTTTAGTGCTAATGACTAACAACAGAGATGCAGTCTGTACAGTTAATCAGCTGCTCTAGTCAGCATATGCTAAACTGAAGTAGTGAGTCTTCAGCCGGGATTTTAAAGTTGAGACCAAAGGGGCATCTCTTATAGTAGCAGGCAGACCACTCCACAGCATTGGGGGGCCTGTAACTAAAAGCTCAACCTCCCACTGTTATTTCATTAATCCTTGGAATCATAAGCAGACCAGCAGCTTGAGATCTTAATGTGCACTCTGGTTTGTAAGTCATGATAAGTTCAGACAAGTAAGCCAGACCTTGGCCATTTAACGTTTTATATGTTAAAAGGAGGATTTTGAAATCTGCCCTAAACTTAACCGGGAGCCAGTGTAAGGATATAAGAACTAGAGTTATGTATTCGTATTTTCTTGTTCTTGTAATAATTCTTGCAGCCGCATTTTGGATTAACTGGAGGCTGTATAAAGAACAGTTTGAACAGCCAGTGAACACCGCATTGCAGTAGTCAATCCTACTAGAAATAAATGCATGAATGCCTGATGCCTACAGCTTCTAGTTTTAGAATAAGTCTTTGGTGTGGGACTACTGTATCAAATTATATTTGAAAGTCCAGGTAAATTATATTGTATGCTTAATTTTGTCAATTTTTCCAGTTGCTTCATAAAAAAAATCTAAAGTTTGTTTTTGCAGGACCTTCCTTTCATAAACTATTGCTGGCTGTATTTAGAACATTATTTTCATTTAGGTAATTTCCTAATTTATTTTTAATTTCTAATATTTTCCACAATTTTGCCTGGCACAGAAGTAATTATTGGTATGTAATTACTAGGATCCATTTTGTCTCCCTTCTTGAAGATTCACATTTGCAACTTTCCTGTCCTCTGCTACTTTTCCTTTCTGAAATGACTGCTGAAATATGCCTAAAAAGGGTTTATAGATGTTGTAGCCACCGATGCAAGGCAAGGTCCAGCACTGGTAAAACACATGTCAAAGAAATCTCACAGTCCAAAAGTTAATTTTAAAATATTTAGTGACGGTTAAAAGAAAATAATCCACACAAGAATAAAGGAAAATAGTTACATACATAGAATAAAAGGCAAAAAAAGGGGAAAAATGTATCTTGTCTAAACTTAGCTTTTCTTGAGAAACTAGTTATTTCTGTACTTAAAAGTTCTTTACTTCTTCTTCTCTACTTCTCTACTTAAAGATTCTTAAATTCTTATATACTTAAAGATTCTTAGCTTCTTCTTCTGTACGCTTTAGACGTACGGCACAGAACATAAATTAAGTGCTGTTTTCTTACATGTTTACTTCACACACTCAAAAGGCCCGTAGGCCGATTGGCACATAGACATGTGCCCAGGCAAGGTTTAAAACCTTATGCCTTCCACACCTTACTGAAGGCAAGGCTGACACTAACTGAAGAATATTGTTTACTCAAAGCTGTTAGAAATGGCAGGAATATACCAATACAATTCTGTTTACGGGGGTTTTAGGAACCTCCCATAGATTATGCATTGTCATCTAATAAAATATTCGTAAATCTTATTGAACTAGGAAAATGGCTCTTACAGATGTCATCTTTCATTTCTGTCAATACAATTAGTAATATCCAATCAGGCCCAGGGGTTTTATTAGTCTTCAAAGTATTGAGGGCTTGAAGCACATCTGACTCCTATTTTAAAATCTATTAACTCAGAGTTTGTATTTTACTTCTGCACGAGGCATTCTACTTGTTTCTTCCTTTATAAATACTTAAGTGAAATATTTGTTCAGTTCATTTGCTATTTCCTTTCCCCTTTTCCATGATTTCTCCATTTGTGCCACTAAGGCTTCTTAAATTTTCTTTTATCGTCTTTTTACTGGGGTAGTACTGAAAAAAGTGCTTGCTGCCAATTTTTATTTCAGCTTCTCTTTTGACATTTTGAATGTTTTTTTTTATCTCTATGCAGTATTGTCTGGTGTTCCTCTATGTTAGAATTGTCTGGCTTTTTAATGTTGTTTTCTTGCATAGAGATTACTTTAATTTTCTTGTACAGTCTTGCGGGTTGTGAGATGAGAGGCTTCCTTCTGGGAGTGCCCTGCTTTTATATTCTGTGGACCAAAAAGGGTGGGGTCAGGTGCCATCACTGGGCATTGAAAAAGGAGGCAAGGTGGTTAGCAATTGTGTCCCCTGGTGTCCCAGGCTGGTAGTGCTTACATTAGATGGGCCTGGAAGGCCCATCTGGAAGACCCTGGAAGACCCTCTGACATGCATATATGACAAAATATAAACTCCAAAGAGCAATGTAATAAAACATATACACATACACATATATACTGTATTTAATATTGAATAAGATGTAAATCAATTAAATAAATTCACTTAAATTTACATTTTTATTTTTTATACAGTATGTATCCACATGTGAAACACACGGATAAATGGTGGTTCTTAAAGACTTGTTTACATGGCTTTACTTCAGGCCATTGATGATTAAAGTGGTTATCAGCTTTCTGTACAAAAATGGCAAATAACATTTACAATACAATACAATACAACACAATTTATTTTTGTATAGCCCAAAATCACACAAGAAGTGCCGCAATGGGCTTTAACAGGCCCTGCCTCTTGACAGCCCCCCAGCCTTGACTCTCTAAGAAGACAAGAAAAAACTCCCAAAACAGCCTTGTAGGGAAAAAAATGGAAGTAATCTTGGGAAAGGCAGTTCAAAGAGAGACACCTTTCCAGGTAGGTTGGGCGTGCAGTGGGTGTCAAAAAAGAAGGGGGTCAATACAATACAATACACAGAACAAATCCTCAATACAGTATAAAAATAAAAAATGTACAAGTATGGAGCAGAATATTTGTTTGTGTTTTGCATTTGCTTTGTTAAGTGCAACATGTCCCAGTAGGGAGAGTTCAAGTATCCTGGCATTGTACTTGGAGTACCAAAAGGATGATCTCATTGTGCCTAGATGGGAGTTGTAATGCCACCTTTAGTGGTGGCAAGCCAAATTATCAACAATGACTCAAACTAAACATAAAGTCTGGGTGTACCTGAATTGGTAAATAACAACTTACAACTTTAAAAATACTTAGCTTAAGAGTTTATTTACAGTATGTCAGGCCCCGAGGTCCTCATCTTTGGCTTTATCAGGCTCTTGGAAACAGTGAGTACCAGGAACAGGAAGGACACAGCTGGTGCAGCAAACAAAAAAGTACATTTATTGTGCAAAAGTCAATATTAATTTCAAAGCAATTACAAAAGTGCAAATAAATACAGTACTTCAATAAATAAATGAAAAGGCAAAACTAGCTTCCTGTTTGACGGTGTCTTCCATCTTGTATTTATAATTGACATTCCTGTTGCCCACGTGTAGTACTTTATATTTTCCTACTGTGGGGAAAAGCCCGGACACACAGACAGGTAGACATGATTTTATATCACCACACACGTTTATTTACAAGTCTTATTTACAATGAACACGCACAACCCAGTGCCACAGCACCAATCACCCTCAAGGCCAGGCCCTCAACACAATGCCTTTCTCTCTCTTCAGGCCGCCTCCACTCCTCTCCACCAAGTCTTCATCCCCTTCCACCCGACTCCAGTCCTCGAATGGAGGGAGGCGGCCCCTTTTATACACACCCGGATGTGCTCCAGGTGTCTTCCGATGAACTTCCACCGGCACTCCCCAGTGTGACAGAAGTACCGGCTCCACACCCGGAAGCATTTCGGGTGTCCCTGCTTTTCTTCCCCCCAGCACTTCCGAGTGTGGCGGAAGTGCTGAGGTCCAGGGCTCCAAAGGCATTGGGGTGCCCCCTGGCAGTGACCGCAGGCCCCTACAGGGCTGAGCTTCAAAGCGCTGTACCCGTGGTCCCCAAAGCCACCAGGGCCGTCGCCCCTTCATGGTCTGGAGCCCTCCTCCAGTCCTCCTGGGCATCCCAGCTGGGTACCACCCACAGCCGCATGCCACACTACATTAAACTGCATTTTCCAGGTATTTGACCAGTTTGGAAGGTTGTCTTGGAATTATTTCTGGTGCCTCCTCAGTGTCTGCCATCCCTTCGGTTTTAGCATCATCTGCAGATTTCACAAATTTACTAATTATACCAGAATCAATGTCATTAATATAAATCAGAAAAAGTAATGGTCCAAGGACAGACCCCTGAGAGACTCCACTGATGAACTTGCTCCATTTGGAGCATTCTTTTCTTAGCTGTACTGTTTTGTCTTCTTTAAATTAACCAAATTATCAACAATGACTCATTCTAAACAAGAATTCTGGGTGTGCCTGACAAGCACATGGGTAAATGACAACTATAACTTCAAAAATGCTTAGCTTAATAGTTTATTTACAGTATGTCAGGCCTCAGGGTCTTCATATTTGGTTTTATCAGGCTCTTGGGAACGTTGAGTACCAGTAACAGGAAGGACACAGCTAGCTGGTGCAGCAAACAAAAAAGTACATTTATTGTGGAAAAGTCAAGATTAAATTCAAAGCAATTACAAAAAAGTGCAAATAAATACTTCAGTGAAGAAATGAAAAGGCACAACTATAAATAATACAACGTTATTTAACAGGACCAAAGCAGAAATTCTAGATACAATGCGGCACACACTCATAAAAGAAAAAAAACTAAAAAAAAATCAATATCTTTTTGAAAGGCTCTAAATAGCCAGCCACAAGATCTAAAGAAAAAAAATCCTTCTCTGTCCTTCCAAAAATCTCAGAAGGAAGACTGACAATGTCTCTGGATGGACGTCACCCCACAGCAGCTTCAATCTCACACAGACTCTTAATCTTTCACACAAATGACAGCAGGAGTTCACCATAGGACAGACATGTCCTACAATTTGCAGCTGACTGTGTTGCTGTGCATCTTTTACAAGACGAGGAAGACAGCCATAGAAAATCTCTGGAAAACATTCTGTCATGTCGTCTGATATGTCCTAACAGTCATTCAGAGAGTCAGTGAAAACATTGAATTGGGATCCTTGTCCCTACAGTCCTGCACTTTGGCCACCATCAAGCATACTGCTCAGCCAGCTTGGCTGTCTTATGATAGCAGGTATTAAAAATACGGAAGTCTCTCTGTCTGTTTGACATGGAGCAGTGATGTCCATGACCGGTAGCTCTTCCATCTAAGACCCTGGAGTCTACACCTTCTCCCTGCACTACTCTAGTGCCTCCACTTAAAGAATCCTCAGAATCTTCACATAGTGCTACCCTGTTTCTGGGACCTTAATGACTGATGAGACCCTGGCCTTGGTGTTTGTCCCAGAGTTATTTCACAGACAAAGGGGCCTTACTTGTGCTTGATGTTCTTCTTTATTAGTTGTATTTTCTGTTTCTTCACAATAATTCTGTATATAGCTATAACCATAAGTACCTCGTATTTCTTTCACTTACTTAAATATTTTAAACACATTCACAAAACTTTCTTAGCCAAGCAGAACATGCAGCAGCACATCATGTGTTCAACAATCTAGAGGGCATGGTCTTCCTCAGCACTGCTGTTTCACAGCTGCAGAGACCTGGGTTCAATTCCTTGTGTGATCACTTCCTATGTACAGTATTCATGTTCTGTCCATGTCAGCATGTCTCACTATTCCTGTTTTGTTTCTGATGCTGCTGGGGAGTGCTTACAACAACTCTGAATTGTGAGAAGCAGTTTTTGAAAATCAATGAGTCGATGGATGGTGGAGGTGCCACACTATTTCAGAACAACTCATGTACTTTTAAAAGAAAGTTCTTTAAGCTTTGGCTGCCACATGTCATGATTTGTTGTGATTTTGGGGTTTCAAAGGCTGCCAGTGTTTATTTCAATCATTTCATCTGCTCTCACTGTTGCTAGGGATGTGGCCTCTGAGGACAGGGCCTATGAGTAATTGATAAAAGAGATAAAAGGACAGCTATGAGTGCAAATCCTTATCTGACCTGCGGATTGCAAATCTCTGAAGGATTCAAAGTTTTTCTTTGTGCTCTTTTCTCACATGTACTTTCAGTTTTGGACCATTTTGTTCTCTCAACCAGGATATTGCCTCTTGTATTGGGCTTTAGTTTCATATCACTTTATATCTTTTTGTTTTGTTTTGTTTTGTTTTTTATGTGCATCTCCCGGTTTTTGCTCAAATGTTTATCTGCCAGTCCACTGACAGAACACCAACTGCAGATGATCTGCTAGTAGTCAGAACCAACCATGGCTAAAAGGTATAAGTGAAAGTCAATAAAAAAAATGGCAAATGTAGACAAACAGTTCCTTCAAAAGAATACACAGTTGTTGTTGTGAAAAATTATTTACAGTGGAAAAATATTTGAAAAAATAACATTCAGTTCCAAAAACATATACGTGGGACACAAGAAAATGCACAATAAAAATAATAACTCCTACATTGTCAATGAACAAAAATGCTCCCAAATCTGCTAAATTACAAAGTAAATGGGTCAAAAATCAGCCCTACTATTAAAAGGAACGGGCTTATATCAGCCCAAAATGAAATGATCCTCTCTCACCACATACATAAACCTTCGCTTAGGCCTTCCTCTTTTCTTCTTCCCTGGCACCTCTATCCTTAGCATCCTTCTCCCAATATACTCAGCATCTCTCCTCTGCACATGTCCAAACCAATGCAATCTCACCTCTTTCACTTTGTCTCCAAACCATCCAATTTCAGCCGACCCTCTAATGTACTCATTTCTAATCCTGTCCATCCTCGTCACACCCAGTGCAAATCTTAGCATCTTTAACTCTGCCACCTCCAGCTCTGTCTCCTGCTTTCTGGTCAGTGCCACCGTCTCCAACTCATATAACATAGCCGGTCTAACTACTGTCCTGTAGACCTTCTCTTTCACTCTTGCTGATACCCGTCTGTCACAAATCACTCCTGACACTCTTCTCCACCCTGCCTGAACTCTCTTTTTCACCTCTCTTCCACAATCTTCTTTACTCTGTATTGTTGATCCCAAGTATTTAAACTCATCCACCTTTGCCAGCTCTACTCCCTGCATCCTCACCATTCCACTGACCTCCCTCTCATTCACAGACATGTATTCTGTCTTGTTCCTACTGACCTTCATTACTCTCCTCTCTAGAGCATATCTCCACCTCTCCAGGGTCTCCTCATCCTGCTATCTACTCTAGCTACAGATCACAATGTTCCAATTACAAGAAACAAAAAAAATCAGGAGCCCAGCTTGGCTTAGAGGAGTAATTCAAAGCCCCTACCTTGCAGCCAACTACCACTAAACGTTCCTTCTGCTCTTCTCTGCATATTCTACGTGTACTCGAATTGGTCCACCCAATCCTTGGCTTACGCAGCCATTATAAAGGAAAAACAATCTCCCCTACAACCTCAGGGCACAGCCATTCTTAGTTGTGGAAATGAACATATCTGCTGAACCCTGTGTAGAACTATGGCTTACATCCACACCCAAAAAGAGGCCCATCCATACTTAAGTAGAAAGCAACTAACCCAAAACTCTACAGGTATGTTAAACCGAAATACCAAGCACACTGTAAACCGCTTCCATCACGCCAGTCCTAGTGAGCCCATCCATCAATACACCTGCACTTGACCAGAGCACTACATTTAAATTAAGTCGGCCAAATTCACAATAAGCTTCACAGAATAGAAGAAATTCGGACTTACAAACCCTGCTTGGAGGGAAGCCTGGTTTTACCTATTGATGTGTTTCATGATTTAACATTCAGATGGGCCATTTACAGGACGAGTGCTACGTGAGCATGACACAACTAATGCTTTCTCACAGCTCTTTAAACTAGAGCCATTCAATTGATGCACCGGGTTATTTGCATGGTGAGGAAAGCATTGACACTTTCCTTTTTCATTAGCAGGTCAAAGTTCACCATCCGAAAATATATTACCCCTCTCCTGAGGTCAACAGTCACATGGTTTTGTGTAGTGCCTTTAATGTTAACAAAGATACAATGAAAGTTTAAGATTGAAATGTCATCCAAATGAGAATCAGAATTCACTTTAGTGACCAGGTGCACTAATATGTATTTGGATATTGTCCTGATAGTTTTGGTGCATCATGCAAGGATAACACAGAATCCCAAACAACAACAACAACAACAACATTTATTTATATAGCACATTTTCCTACAAAAAAATGTAGCTCAAAGTGCTTTACAAAATGAAGAACAGAAAAATAGAAGACACAATAAAAAAATAAACATAAGTCAACATTAATTAACATAGAATAAGTAAGGTCCGATGGCCAGGGTGGACAGATTATAAATATAAGAAGATAAAATATAAAATGCTAAAATATGATGCAGCATACAAGGGCAATACATATACAGAGCCATGAATAGAGGAGTATCTGTCAGTGATATTGCTGAAATAATGGACCTGGTGAGCAATTGGGATTGACAAGGCAAAAGTAGCAGAACTTAGGTGAGAGTATATTTTTTAGTGTAAGTTTCAGTGCTGCACAGAGCACTGTTTGTTTTGGACCATTCCTGCATGTGCTCCTTTGAACCTTATGTCAGAGGGCTTCACCAGGCTGCTGTTTTTATTTCCTGTGTGGGTGAAAAATCTTGATCCTTGGCATACAGCAGCATTTACAGAGCAAAAGGATCTTTAAGACTTCAGTGATATATACAGTTGTGCTTGAAAGTTTGTGAACCCTTTAAAATTTTCTATATTTCTGCATAAATATGACCTAAAATATCATCAGATTTTCACTCAAGTTCTAAAAGTAGATAAAGAGAAACCAGTTAAACAAATGAGACAAAAATATTATACTTGGTCATTTATTTAGTAAGGAAAATGATCGAATATTACATATTTGTATATATAAATGTAAACATAATACATTTTTTTAACATGGTCACCTTTGGAGACACCAGCAATCTGTAATCACGGCATGCGCTAACAATCCATTGGTAGACAAAGCCCTTATAGTATATGAATATACAAAAGCATCTTTGGCATATAGCTGATAACATACCAATCAAATAGGAATAGATCCATATAAGTGACATTAGATCATCCTGTATTAGGTTACACAGAGAGATACTGTCATAAATCTAGACCATCACCCTGGCCCACTAGTGAAAGCTTGGCCTAAAAATCAGATCAGGCCAGAGATGGGCCAGAGAGACTCAGATAAACAAATTCTAAGATTGGCTAGTGATGATATAACTATCAATTAGGGAAGTTTAAAAATGGAGCAATTTTCTGAACATGAGGGTTTCAGTGTCATTTAAAGAGCACTCCTCCTTGTGAGGTAAGGCACAGGGAACTGAACTTTTGAACTGTCCTTTTCATCTGTATGCCTCTGACAAATGTAAAACAGGAAACTGATTTTTGGAACTGGGAAGTGGTACACCACCAGAAAAGATAAAATCCAGAGTGGGGCAAAAATTAACCAATGAATGGGGAGATCTGGGAACAAAGGCACATAATATTACTAATATAAACAGAATTAGGATTTGTAATAAAGTAGAATCATCTTGAAGACAAAGAGGAAGGAATGAATCTGTATCATTGCTGTTAAATTATAAGAATATCATTTTTCTAGTATACAGGCATTTAGTCTTCTAATTTCTCATTTTATTCTTATGCTTTAAGAAATACGCTAAATGCATTTAATTTTAATTTGCTTTAGCTTTAGTATTGTATTATAGTATAATATCTTTCTGTTCTCATAGGTTTGAGGAAGGGTGTCACCTTAGTGAAGGGCTAAGCAGGGATAGGGGTGTTAAGCACAGGCCTGTGAGACAATCGTCTGCAAACAGATAACAGATAACAGATAATCCCGCTTCATGCGCTTGGGGAAGCAGATCATAACCTGGTTCTGCTTCAGCCTCACTACAAACCAAGAGTGAGGGAGCTACCTACAACCACACGCTCATTCAGGAAGTGGTCCCCTGAGGCAGAGCAGGCTCTGAGAGACTGCTTTGGAACTAAGGACTGGGATATCCTGCAGGGATCATATAGTGAGAACATTGAGGAGGTTATTGACTGCACTACTGACTACATCAACCTCTGTATGGACATTGTAGTTCCAGTAAGAACAGTATGCTGCTATGCTAGCAACAAGCCATGGATTACAAGTAACATCAAGGGCCTTTTGAACCAGAAGAAAAGGGCTTTTAAAGGTGATGATCAACATGAGCTCAAGTGCGTGAAGAAGGAACTCCGAGTCCAGCTCAGGACGGCGAAGGAGCAGTACAGGAGAAAGCTGGAGCAGAAGTTGCAGAATAACAGCACGAAGGAATTGTGGGATGGGATGAAGATCATCACTGGCTGCAGCTCGAAGCAGGGTGCCACCATCGAGAGAGACGTGGCGAGAGCAAACCAGATGAACAACTTTTTTAACAGGTCTGACCACCCTAACCCACTCTCACCTCGGAGTACTGCACCCTCCACCCAAGGTGGGAGCGTAGGATGCCATCATCTATATGTTACACCGATCCCTCTCCCACTTGGACAGAGGCAGTGGTGCTGTAAGAATTATGTTTGTGGACTTCTCTAGTGCAATCAGCACCATCCAACCTCTGCTACTTATGGACAAGCTGACAGAGATGGGAGTAGATTCATACCTGGTGGCATGGATCACGGACTGTCTTACAGACAGACCTCAGTATGTGTGTCTCGGGAACTGCAGGTCTGACATTGTGGTCAGTGCCGCAGAGGACTGTACTTTCTCCGGTCCTGTTGAACCTATATACATCAGACTTCCAATACAACTAGGAGTCCTGCCACGTGCAAAAGTTCGCTGACAACACTGCTATCATGGGCTGCATCAGGAGTGGGCAGGAGGAGGAGTATAAGAACCTAATCAAGGACTTTGTTAAATGGTGCAACTCAAACCACCTACAACTGAACACCAGCAAAACCAAGGAGCTGGTGGTGGATTTTAGGAGGCCCAGGCACTTCCTGGACCCCTTGATTATCAGAGGTGACTGTGTGCAGAGGGTGCAGACCTATAAATACCTGGGAGTGCAGCTGGATGATAAATTGGACTGGACTGCCAATACTGATGCTCTGTGTAAGAGAGGACAGAGCCGACTATACTTCCTTAGAAGGCTGGCGTCCTTCAAATATCTGCAATAAGATGCTGCAGATGTTCTATCAGAAAGTTGTGGCGAGTGCCCTCTTCTACGCAGTGGTGTGCTAGGGAGGCAGCATAAAGAAGAAGGATGCCTAACACCTGGACAAACTAATGAGGAAGGCAGGCTCTATTGTAGGCATGGAGCTGGACAGTTTGACATCTTTGGCAGAGCGACGGGCGCTGAGCAGGCTCCTGTCAATCATAGAGAATCCACTGCATCCACTAAAAGGTATCATGTCCAGACAGAGGAGCAGCTTCAGCGAAAGACTGCTGTCACTGTCCTGCTCCACTGACAGACTGAGGAGATCGTTCCTCCTCCACACTATGCGACTCTTCAATTCCACCCGGGGGGATAAACGTTAACATTATACAAAGTTATTGTCTGTTATACCTGCATTTTTATCACTCTTTAATTTAATATTGTTTTTTTATCAGTATGCTGCTGCTGGATTATGTGAATTTCCCCTTTGGATTAATAAAGTATCTATCTATCTATCTATCTATCTATCTATCTATCTATCTATCTATCTATCTATCTATCT
>JANRMT010062791.1:242449511-242475166 GCA_026402145.1 Polypterus bichir lapradei | reverse complement strand
AGATAGATAGATAGATAGATAGATAGATAGATAGATAGATAGATAGATAGATAGATAGATAGACACTTTATTAATCCCAAGGAGAAATTCACATACTCCAGAAGCAGCATACTGATAAAAACAATATTAAATTAAAGAGTGATAAAAATGCAGGTAAAAATGATGATATTGATATTGTTAGTGCCAGTGCCCCTTCTTATACCAGAGATATAATTGCTTACCTCTACAGAGCCAGGAAGGTGGTCCCCAAGTGTGCATTCGTGACACCATATACTATCTTCAAATATTACAGAATTCAGCTGCTTGCTTTTTGACACATACCACGATGTCTTCTAGTATAACTATGGTTTTGTGTCAATTGAATTGACGTCCATTTCAAAAGCATATTTGTGTTAAAATTTTGTTTTTACCTTTCAAGGCACTACACAATAAATCTTAATCATCTGTTTTGATTAAGATTGTGATTTGTGTTTCCAAAATATACAGGTATAAACTCTTGGCGGCTTGTGCCTTCAACTGTTATGCTGGCAGACTTTGGAATTCACTGCCAATTAGCATTACAACATTAGTAAGTATTTTGATGAGAACAGACCACTCGGTCTGACAAAGCTCACCACCCCTTTTCACCTAATTTCTCTAAAATGACATCAGGTCAGATTTGAAACATCTCCAAAGTCCCACTCTCTACCATACTACTTGGTAATTTACTCCATGTGTTCCCATAGACAGCATTAAGTAGCTGCAGTGTTTAGACAGACTCAATTGAAGATGTAAGGCTTTTTATTTACTTTTTTAAAATTCTGCTTAGGTAATTTTATTAATTTCTTTAATGCAGCGCCCTCCATAATGTTTGGGGCAAAGACATTTTTCCTTGATTAAACTCTCTGCTGCACAGTTTAAAATAACAAATCCAACAATTCAGCTGGCACATAGCCAGCTTTCATTTATGGGTATTTGTATACATTTTGGTCACACCATGTAGAACTGACAACACTTTTTACAGATGCCCCAATTTCTGGGCACCATAATGTTTGGGACATAGCAATGTTAGGTCTATTAAAGATGTCATATTTAGTACTTTGGTGAATATCTCTGCTTGAAGTCTGCAATTCATAGACATCACCAGGTGCTGAGGATCTTCTCTGGTGACGCTCTCCCAAGCCTCCAATGCAGCCATCTTCAGCTCCTGCTTGTTTTGGGGGCTTGTCCCCTTACGTTTTCTCTTCAACATATGGAAGGCCTGCTCAGTTGGATTTAAATTAGGTGGCTGGTTTGGACATTCAAGAATTTTCCAGTTGGGAAAACAAAAAACTTGAACCAATTGTGTCTCAAATGTTGTGAGTCAAGTCACTTCACAGGTAATGTGGTGTAGTGGTTAAGGCAGAGGTTGTGAGTTAAAATCCCACAACTGACATTGTGTGACCCTAAGCAAGTCACTTGACCTGCCTGTGTTCCAGTTGGAAAACCAAAGGAAATGCAACCAATTGTATCATAAATGTTGTAAATCTACTTAGATAAATGTGTCAGCCAAAGTAATGGTGTGTGTGAACACTGCCAATCCAAGTATGTGTGAGTCATCCTGATTTTAATGACCCCTGAATGAGAATATTCCATGAAATTCCTTAGATGGATTACCTGGGTCTCTGGGATTGTATGTGTTAAAGGGGCTTAAGGTAAGAACACTCTAAGTTTGCTGTTTGTGGCATTAGTAGACTGTTTACTTATACCTTTCATATAATTTGTTAATACTAGTAAAGTAACAGTAATTTTAATAATTTTTCTTAGGTGGATTATTTGAAAAGAGTAGTACTTTTTTACTTTTTCCAAAATAATACATTACAATTTAGTATTGTTTAAATAGACAGCATTGCTGGTCAAAACCCAAGTCGGGGTCTCCATTGGTGGCTGGAGCTCGCCCACTGAGTTTGAATTTCATAAATGGCGCCCCTCTGCTGAACGTCCTCTAGAGGGCTGCCTGTGCCACCTACTCGTAATGGACTGACCGGTGATGATTGATGCTGTTCAAGGTGAACATGAAGTCACATATCTGTTTTTATCTCTTCCTGGAGTAGCAAAACTAGAAGATTTATGGACTCTTCTCAAGCTAAACCCATCATTATGCCTCTGAGATGCACCAGATTATTAAAATATCCCAACTCTTCATCTTGCCGTCAGACATCCACATGAAGAAGACTCATCAACACTTCTACTCTGACGGTTGCACCCGTGCTGTCCCAAAGCCAGGCCATGTTCAGCATTTTGCTAAACCAAGATTTGTCTCTCTTGGATGCCAAAATGTTTTTGTTTTCCTTGTCCTTTCTTTTATGCCTTCCACAGAAGATGCAAAACTTCCCTAAATCTGCTAAATTACGACAGTATGTAGATTTTTTTAATATGTCGTGTGGAGGTTTCGCAATACGTGATTGTTAGATATTCCAATTGGCTTGCTGTCAACATAATGGATACATTCACTCGGACTCTTTAATCCAGCGGTTCTCAACCTGTGGGGTGCAGATGTGAAAAAAAGAAAACAAGAATTGAAAATATGAAAAATACATCTATTGAAACCAAAACAAATTAACTTAAACTACATTCTGATACTAGAAAAATAAATATAGAGTTAGATAAATGTCGATAAAAGTTAAGTAGGTATAATAAAACTTGTAGCGGTGTATCGGCAGCAAAAAATATGTGAGTACATTTTATTAGGGTTTCAAAAAAACATTACGGAGGCGCGATTAAAACCGTTATGAAAACTTGAGTCGAAAATACTTAAAGATTGAGAAACGCTGCTTTAATCTATTTGAATATGTCCATTTTCTCAAGAAATAAAGTTGTTGATGTTTTAACAATCTCCTGTCTCAAGCTCTAAACCAGTTTAGTCCTGGTGCCCTTCCCTTCGCAGGTGATAAAATCATCAATACAGCCTGATGCATCTCTTTAATTCCTGCTCAGTTAAAACAGATGGTAATGTGATTGCTATTGGTACAATTCAGGAAAACAGAATGCTTTTGATGTTAAACTGCCCATGCAAGCTACCTGTATTTAAGTTCATCTTATTTTGTCTCGAGCAAAAAAATATAATGAGAAAATAGAAAAAAATGTGCAGACCACAACAATATGTTGGAACTATATTTTCAGACGGACCCACACATAAAATACTGGGCTACTCAAATAAATAGCTTCTTGTTGCACACACACCCCTCAAAGCTAGAGGTCTAGGCAGCTGCATCTCTAAGACAATGACGGTGTTTCTTATAAAACACACTTTCCTTGGCTTGTCATCACCTTATGTTAGTGTCCAAGCAGACATGGAGGAAAAGGTCTAGCCACTGCAAATGAAAGCAAGCAGCCTATCTGGTTTTCTCTCATGGTTAAAGTCTCAATGGTTGTATTTCTTAAAACAATGGCCTGTTTAGGCCACTCAAAGTACACAGTGACCTTGACTGAAGTTTTTAAGCTTAGTAGCAAGATATGGGTGGTTTGCAGCTGTGAAGATAAAAATAATTAAATAGGCAAGCATAGGCTTTTTATGATTTAACCCTTACTATACTATTGTGTACTAAGATACTTTGAATACATGCAGCTCATCAACTTTAAGAATATACTTTTCTATACCATTGGATATATTTGTGCATGCACGCCTTACAGTATACAACACGGGTGTCGAACTCCAGGCCTGGAGGGCCACAGCTGCTACAGGTTTTCATTCAGACCCTTTTCCTAATCAGTGACCTGTTTTCACTGCTAATTCACATTTTAATAGCCCTGTTAGAAGGATTCAGTCCTCTGAATTGATTTGTTTCCTCATAAAAATGCAGCCAAAAAGAAATGAGACGTGAAACGAGCCAACAGACGACCAGCTAAACTGGGGCTTCAAACTCCAACCAGTTTCTTAAGCCAATTCTTGCTGTTAATTAAACTCGTTATTTAATTCCACGGCTTGTTGTTGCTCTCGTCCTGCCACAGCTGACATTTCCAAAACTGTTGATTTTCTGTTTTTCATAAGAACATCGTCAAAGTGTTTTGGTGAGTTGAGAGATCAAATTACTGAGACCTTGACCTTTCTTCATTTTCAGATATTGTGTGATGTGGCGGCTTGTTTTGTGTCTCATTATTGTTTGGCTGCTAATTAAGGAAAAAGAAACAACTAAAGGGCCTGAGTCAAGTTAATTAAAAGAAGTAATTAGCAGCAAAAACTGGTCCCTAATTAAGAAGTTGGTTAGAATGACAACCTGCAGCCCCTGCGGCCCTCCAGGACTGGAGTTTGACACCCCTGGTATACAACACAATACAATGCAATGCAATGCAACAAATATTTGGATGGTGCTCTTCCCTGACAGCAGGCACAGAACAAATTATCAGGTAAAATGCAAGTATAGAATCTACTACTGTACTTATTAAATACTGGATTAGTACATAAAAAGACACACACAAAAAACAAACCTAGAAACTGATCAACATAAATGAAAATGAACATTATTTGTTCATTAATTAATTGTTGAATATGGCACAATAGAGGAGATGAAAACTGTAATAGAGAATGTCAAAGACAAAGTCAGATATAGTCACAGTCACAGTCACAGTCCTGGAGACATCGACCAACTTGTCTCCCACACCCTCCAGAGTTTTCAGTAGTAGAGTCTGTGCTGACCATCCAGTTTGATGAGAGAATCTTTCCATCACATTATTCTAATGCCCTTTCATCTGAGATGATTTTTCTATACGTAGGAGAGTAGCCTGGCAGAGAAGACATATTGCAAACAAACAGAGATGCAGTATACACTCTCTAGTCAGGGTATGGCAGACTAAAGTAATGAGTCTTCAGCCTGGATTTAAAAGCTGAAACTGAAGGGGCATCTCTTATAATAGCAGGTAGATCCTCTAATATTAGCAGGTAGATCATTCCACGGCCTTGGGGCCCCATAACTAAAAATTCGACTTCCCACTTTTACATTATTAATTGTTGGAATCTTAAGAAGTCTGGAATCTTAAGATCTGAATATGCACTAAGGTTTGCATGTAATTAATAAGTTCAGTTAAATAACCAGGGTCTTGACCATTTAAGGCTTCATATGTTAAAAGGAGGATCTTGAAATATGCGCTTATATGGTCTTTTACAATGACATTGGACAGAGAAGGTCTGGGGTGTTCATACAAGCTTTAAAAAGTCAGTACCAGGAAGGAGGTAAAGAAGAAGAAGAAAAAAGAAGAACCAGAAAAAAGGAGAAACAGGGAGAACACAGCTACCAAGAAGACCCATGACATGAGATGCAACAATGTAACCTTAATAAACAATGCAAGCATGACAGCTTCTGAAATATGGATGTTATATGGTGTCACATCCATTTGCTTTTGGTGTCTACTTTTGGAAAATTTAAGCATATTAATGATAAAGTCTATAATGACTCAATCAATTGTTGCGTAAATTGTGTTTATATCCCCAGGTGCAAGGGCGTTATGGTTTTAGACTGTATCTTCTTCCAGGCTGGGTGAGTTCAAGGATAAGAGAACAAGCGTTGGAGTGGAGGAACATATGTCGGGGTCAACGCACCAAAGAATCTTGACATGGAAGTAAAAAAATCTGTGTTTTAGGATAGGGTCACTTCAAACCCTTTTTACGATAAAACAATACAGATCAACAGTTTTTAGGACCTTTCTCAAAGATAATACTTGACTCCCTGTGTGACAAGTAAGGGAAAACTCCACGGAAAAAAAATCCAAAAATTGAGGTTAAATTGTGAGTGCTTTGTAAACTCGACAAAATTATATGGACCTTCAGGGATGGTCAAGATGCTTAAGTGCACCTCCTCACTCCAAGAGCAGCCATGGATCCAGACCAAAATGGCAAGGGGGGATCTGAAATAACAGAGGAAAAAACTGTCTTGAAAAGCTAAAAAAATCCATCAAGTGGAGATGAATTACCAACAGCATAGGTGGTGGGGCTCAACATGATAGTTGAGGTGTAAGTGCAGAGGCTTAACACTTAATAAAGCCTTGTTCATAAACTCCAGCGGGCCGGAGAAAAAAAAATCTGCTGGGGTTCCAAGGCCACGAGACCACCCAGCTCCCACTGGGCATTCAATCTAACATAATTGATCTAAATTAGTCCTCATGGTTTTCAGGCTTCACGTGAAAGAATTTGATGATTAATATCATTAATGTGGACCCCCAAGTAGTTTTGTAGGAATGGACCACCTATACATCCCCTCCTTGAATAGTGATTGGACATAGAGGCTCTTTGGTGTAGTGAAAGTCTATAACCAGTTCCTTGGTTTTGCTGATGTTAAGTTTCAGACAATTCTCTTTGCACAAAGAAACAAAGTTCTCTACCTGACTCCTATACTCTCACACCCCTTTATCAATACACCTAATAAGTGAAGAATCATCTGTGAATTTCTGCCTGTGACTTGACCTGGTGTTATATTTATATTCTGAGGTGTATAGAGTATAGAGAAAAGGAGACAGGATTGTTCCTTGTGGTGCTCCAGTGTTGATCATATCTATATCAGAAACACAGTCCTTAAGTCTCACAAACAGCAGTCTGCCCGACAGGTAGTCCATTATGCTTCGGCTCATCCACATGCATATCTCTAAGCTTATCCATTAATAGGAAAAGCTGGATGGTACTGAAGGCACTGGAGAAATCAAAAAATACAAATCTTTGTCCAGGAGCAAATAAGCCTTGTTTATTGAAACTGTAAAGATGTATAACCCTGACTCTTTTGGAAACAAGAATTTAAACAATCAAAAACATCAATTATTATGTCTATGCTGGAAAAAAGGCAGGGTAAGACAAACAAATGGTCAAAGTTCAAAACAAAGTCAAAACTATGAAGTCAAAACAATGAAAAGTAGCAGACCAAAAAAATTAGAAGCAAAAATCAAACAGCAAGAGAAATGAAGCAGAGGTTTAAAATGTCAAAAAGTCAAACAAGGAAAATGAGTATGAGAATTGAAGCCTTTTGATTCCGTCTCTAAAGTAAGTGTTGTTCCATGCTGTCGTGTTTCATACCTCTGCGGAGATAGCGTCACATGTGGTGTAATATCAAATCCATAATTGGTAAACAAGGTAGTGATGTCCATGAACAAAAGCACAAAATAGTGAGCATGATGCAGTTTCAGAATGTTGTTGCATCAAAATTCAAACTAACAAATATGCAACAAATACATATAGATGACAACATAAAAAGGAAATGAATCAAGAAAATATGATATTAATAGCATTACAAATTCAGTTTAAACTCAGATCACCGTATGCCTGCCTGGGGGGTTGCCCGAGTTGTTTCGTTGTGTAGTGGGTGCGGCAACGCACTGTACCAGTGCATGCTCCCACACTTGACTTGACTTAACCTACTTCTGCTCATCCAGAATATAACTGCACTGACGTAAGGCAACAGTAAGGATTTTTAAGAAGATCAGGGAGTGTAAGATAAATATTTCTAAATATCACAGTGCTGTACTTTTCTAAATACAGAATAAGAGAATAGAGGTAACTTAAAGGGAAAATAAATTGCACCTTGACAAACTGGTTGGAGCAAAAGCCTGCAGCCACATGGAGTCTTACGACTGAGTCTGAGAATTACTTCACTAGAGCCATGTCAGATGTGAAAAACTGTCACCACTACACTGAGTTCAGTGTATACTTATACATTCACCAAGATGTCTACAATGTAGGATGGTTGTGGTTCTGTAATGATCTGGGTGTGTTTCTGTGGCACGTTAGGTCCCATGATACAAGAAGACAGATTTTTCTGGGTACTATGTAATGTATGAATATGTAGACCTTGACAATAGCAGGTTTCTAATCGTTAAATGGGTTTTTGTCAGCATGGCAGCCTTTCATGCTCTAAGGTTAGAATTGTTCCATGGCAGTGAAATCCATTGACCTTCCCTGTTTATTTGTCAACAGATCTTATTCATTTGAACATCTGTACATTTTGTTTATACCTTGGTCCAATAAATTTAATTTATTCCAAAACAAACGAAGGTTAAACATTTTAATAAGTAGCCAGTCCTAATAAAGTGGCCCTTTAGTATGTTTTTGTAGCACAAAGTTTAATAAACTTTGAATAAAAAGCCTCAGTCAAAACTGAATTAGACACAAGTTACTGGTTCATGGAGAGAAAAGAATGGCAGTGAGTGTCATGCCTTAAGCAGCTGTACAGGGTACTGGTACCTGGTGAGCAAAAAATGGCAATAGCTTAAGAAACCTTTTACTGTCATTTGCAGGCATCACTTTTAATGCACAACATTTTATATATTGTTTACCTTTTAGCACTTTTATTATTAACAGATTGTCATTAAGGAAAAATAAACAATGGGAAGTCAATGTACTCTAAATTTTATTATGGATTACAACAGAAATCATATAAGAAGGTTTCACCCATTTCATGACGTCTAAAAAAAGAAGCTTCTAACAAGATGAATGAGCCCAGCCTTTCCAGTGAAATCGCTGCAGCCTCAGCTCTAGGAGCATCAAGCCCAATGTGCCATGTCTTTGTAAAGGCCTCATCAGTACTCTGGAGTGATGTATTAATTCATGTATTATTTAGTATTAGTTTAAGCTTATAAGTAACTGTAAATAGAAATGCCTGGCAGCAATACATTATGGTATAGTTTTCATTTTTAAGTTTCTGAGTCATCTATTTTTGCATTTGTAAGGTCAGTATGTACTTGTCCTCTAGATGCATTTATCATACAGGAATGTTCTTACATATTTATTTAAGTCGTATGTTTACTTACATTGAGGGCAAAACCCTTGTAATTGTATTTTGGTACTGCCTTATTCTATTATGAAAAACCTCATGCAGATGGAGTACACATTGCTCTTGGTGACTTGTGCTCTACATACTTTCTACATTTTAAATATATGGTGATGATTTGATGATTTGCTGGTCCTCTCATGATTATCCTCTAACAGCACCAAAGTGTCATTAGTAGACTCATTTCAAAAACTACAATGTTAATATGTTATAGCTTGTAGATTATAATGTAAGCAGTTAATAAGGATACTTTTTCAGTCAAGAAGGAGCATTTTACCCATTAACCTGACATCTGTCATGTATTTGTTACTGGCCCCACGAGTGGGCCACAGCAAATCCTGAAGTGTATGCAAGCTTTGCCTCCACCAGAGGATGAGCTACGTTAAACGGAACTGAACTCTGCCGACCTTCAATGGCGCTGTACATCCGAGACTTTGGCTCTGAGGTCTTTTGTCTGTGGAATACAGGTAAAGTTGAGCAGCAATGAAATCACACAGCTTTCAGTCCGCCCTCCAAGTTACATCTCTTTATTTACATTCAATAAAGTCATCATAACCCTGCATGTATATTTCACCATTTCAGTTCCAGAGTTTTTCCCCCTTTTGATTTAACACTATAAATGGCCATCAGAAATACACTTCCTATTCTATATTCACATTCTCAGGTGTCTCCTCAATAACTCCTCATTTCACAGTAGGCAGGAATACATACACCCACGTACATACTGTAAGTAATCCCTAGCCACTAGGGTAATAGAACAAATTTTTACAAATACTATACTTAAAGCAAACTATGTTTAGCTGCCTAACAAAACTCTGGGCTAGAACTTTTGCCCTGTATTAGATTATATGCAGTGACACAAGTAGTATCTTCATTCTCTTTTTTTTTTTCCAAATAACATTCTTAAAGGTTTGAAACAGTATTAATCATTAACCAATCCCTCAGTGTTACTCGATCAGATTTCGTATACTTTCATAAACTAACCGTTTCATATTAATACGTGTCTAAAATGATGCAGCAATAATTGCTCATTTCAAACATCTTAGTTATTCTATAACTTGTTAACACTTAATACAGTTTACAAAATATCTGTTTAAGAAAAGTATCAATTGCTTAGGAGCCATGCAAATATTTGCAAGTGTTATTCACATAACAGTCATCTGTGTGATACAAAATGGCAGTTTTTGTAATTGAATAGCTTTCTGCCTGCATTTAGCAATACTCATCATCATACTACAGTATGTTTCTGAAATTCACATTGGAGTATAACATAACTAACAGCTAAAAGTTAAAATCTTCTACTTTATTGCATACTAACCTGTGGAACACATGTATAGTTGAGCAGCAATGAAATCACACAGCTTTCAGTCCAACGTCCAAGTTGCAGTGGAAGTCCACCTCCATGATGCAACTCCGACAGAACTGCTTCAGTGTGAAACATTCCTACTGATCACTGCTCCATTCCACAGTCCGTTTTGAAAGTCCACTCCACAAACAGGAATCGATTGTTTCTCATATAATCAAAGAAATAAGTTATTAGAAACAAAGATATTTTGTCCACATATTTTGTCAGTTTTTGAGTGTGCCGCATATTAATTATATTGAAAGTATCCTTAGACATTTAAGAGCAAATTTTAGTAATTAGAGGATCCTCACGAAAGCAGTGAATGACAATTCCAGTTTCACATTTGTTGCATAGAAGAGGAATTTGTAGGTTAAACCTAATATGCAGCCCATGCCACAGTAAACAACGAATGTCTCAGAGCCAATTACAACATGTAATTAACAAAGGATGTAACCAAATGTAGTCATCCACATTGTTCGTAACTCTTTCTCTTGTTATTTAATGAATATCACCCGCACTCATATAAAAAAGGAGAAACTCAACTTATTAGACGAACACTTAAGGCTTAATTTTTTAGACTGGTTACAATTAAATGAGCCAGTTTCTATCGCCTGTCTCCCTATTATAGCTGCACCTGATTTTTGCCAGCATTGTGGCAGCACAAAACTTTCTCAAGCTGAGCCCAACCAGGCAACATGTGTTGTTATGAGTTTGAAAATCCTCTAGACGTGTCTGTACCTTTGGGGTATTTATTTGTTTTTGCACTCAAGGGAATATTTTCTTGCTTTTACTGTGATTTTCATATCAGCACCATCCATGTTTCTTTTATTGACAGGTGCAGCAATGCATTTTATATGGTCGTGGCCAATGGTCTTTCTGTTAATGGTTTGTGGTGGGTATCCATTTTCTGCTTAAAGATGGCTGCATGCATTCACAAATATCCACGTACCAATCCAAAGACTCTTTCAAATAAAGTCTGGTAGTATTTATTTGGGTATAAGAATCCCAAGTCAGTAAGTATTGTTTTTGGTTTTGACCATTTTTTCCTTCAAATACAATTTTGGTTTTAAATGTTGACCCTTACGTCTAAAATCTAGTCCTATGTGGTTTCTCATCTTCAGCTATCACTCCCACAATGATTTTGCTCATCCCTTTATTTGGTTAATTTTAATATCATTTAATATTTATGTCATATTCTTTCTTTGGATACATTTTTAATATTCTTTCTGATTTTCTATATTCTTATTATTTCTATGTCATTGTCATCAATTTGCTTGCGATTTTTCTGTGGGTTCCACTGTTTTATGAGTAAGTTGCATGAGCTCCACCAACTTCTTTGTAGTTCTGATTCCCTTGCACATGACTTGTGATTTATGATGTCACCACACACCCTCTATAAAAGATGCTGACTTATTCAATAGTTTGTCTAATATTCAGATCAAGAATCTAAATTAACAAAACAGTAGTTCTAATTATGGAATAGTTAGTATTATGAGTTTTGACTTGGCTTTGCTTTGGTATTCAGCTTTTTTGTCTTTAACTTGCTCAGACACCTTCTTGACTATCTACTATTCTCTTTCTCATTCATATGATTTCCCAGCTGGTATGTCTGGCAAAGAAAATGGCAAAGTTTTCACAATAATGGAGGTGACCAGGAGATGACGAGTCAAAAATTGACACCAGAAAGTTGTAACCACAAGTTTGTCCTAACTTTAATTGATCCTAACCACTAAACCAAAAATCAAACTTGATTCCATAAAAAGAATCTAAAGGACTAATAATAAATAATAACAACCACCACGCAGCAAATTCTTCATGTTTATCTTCAAACATGGATGACCAGGAAGTGCACAGTGCTTTTATACCATTACAGCAATACATCAGCACTGTGCACATCCGAGGGTTGGAGCGTAGCAATGCAATAACAAATGATGTTTAAAATGATGACGCCAAGAAAAAAACAAATGACATAAAAAAAAAATAATGTCTAATCTAACTAATCTAATGCCAAAATTGGAATCTACAACCACAGAAAAAAAATATTCTGATAAAAATGTAACTAACAGAGGTTCAAGAGATGAGAAAATAATTTAACACCTCCTCAAACTATAATACTCTGCTTACCCTTTACTAGTTTTCTTCAAGGATAAATGTACTCAAGTGCTTCGTTACCAGGTTTGTCTACTGTCATACCTTAAGATTAACACGCACATACATAGATATTTGCATACACACAGACGCTAACCACAAAAGTACTGTATGAAAGATGCATACATGTGCACATTATTCTCTAGCACTTTAACCCACACAAGTACCGTATGAATAACACATACACAGTCCACTTTCCCTAGTACTCCAAGGGACTTACTTATCATAGGCTTGAACACCGTGCGATGTCTTACATATATCTGAGACCTAAATATTACCTTTGGTCTCCAAGAATATATTCAAACATACAAAGACTCAACATCCCTGTCTATAGGCCATTTATCAACAAGTGAATGTTTTACTTTAACGCACTGTTCATTACTGGAAAGAGCTCTACATCCTCAGCTCGATAAACCTTGCAGTTTGGATCATATGGCACTACCTCACTGCTCCAGGTGCTCTAAAAATGTACCATATTACTAAAATTTCTCTAGATATGAAGACAAAGTACAAAAAGTTAAAAGCTATGGTATTTATTTAAGAACAATAATACCAGTAGAGAAAAGCATAAAAGAAAATGTGAGTAGCAAAGTCTGGACATATATATATAATCTTTAGAAAAAACTTACGAAAAGTTAAAGATGTCAAAGATGAATGTCCTTGGTGGCTTGAGATCTAGAAATTGATATTCATGGAGTGCTTCAGCTGACAACCAGATGAAAATGGTCGCATGTTGCTGGAGCCACCTCCTGACATCATTCTGTCTTCTCCTCTTGTTGCCTCTCTTCTGACTTCACTGCTCATCCTTTTCTGATGTCGTGTTCTGACAAGGCATATTCCTTATAAAATTCCATGGGAGTTTCACAACACATGATTGTTACATACACCTGACTGACTGGTTGTCAATATGATGGATGAATTTGCTCAAACTCTTTAATCTTTGTTTGAATATGTCAGTTTCCCAAACAATAAAGTCTTTGATCTTTTAAGAATCTCCTGTCTCAAGCTGTAAACTAGTTTGACAATTTCTAGTCCCACAGCATCTCCTTCTATTCGTAAGTTGTAAGGTAATTAGATACAGCTTGAAGCATCGGTATGTCTTACTTTCCAAAGCTGTAAACAAATTTAGTCCTAGGTGTCACTGTGCTTAGATTACTAGTACAATTCAGGAAAACAGGATGTTTTGATGTTAAAATTACCCATACAAGTGTCCTGTTTTTAAATTCATCTTGTTTGCCTTGAGCAAAATACAATGGAAATATAGACACAAAATTGCAGGTTTTGCCCACCATACCAAACACCAACATTTCTTATTGAAAATCCTACAACGGTCCACATAGGCAATCCCTTTTGTAAAGGAGTTCATAGCAGCAATTACCAAGAACTTGTAGGTGCTTGTCATATCAGCAACCGTAGGACTTTTTGGAGATCACCAGTAGTAACGGAAGTTGTCAAGCTGACAAAATAACTTTGTCAGCTATTGTCATGCAACATGAGCATGGGTTTCAGAAGTGACAGGTCAAAAAGATTTCAGCTGCTGCAGTGACTGAAACAAAAGTTCACATATGGGTGGAATTTGGTGAGGTTATGGAGAATGATTTTTGAATGGTCTCAAAGAGCTCTATGACTCAGAAGGGGCAAGCGGGAAATTGTCCAGAATATTATCCTCAACTGAGGTTATAACCAAACAGTAAAATGAGCACTTTGAGGAGCCCCTTAAACCTAGTTAATATACCATCTTTGAAGGAAGCAGTGAGAGAAGCATTAGTTGGAGTCCATCCTTGTGGTTGATGTTGCTGATAAGAGCCAACGTTTATTTGCTGAAAGAAGGGGAAAGTGCTTAGAGACTGGCAGATTAGCACATTCCCATTTTGCTGGGGTCCTGAAACAGAGATTCCATCCATAGCTCAATATGAGATTCAAGAGGAATTATTAAGATTTTTTTCCTGGCTGAGGAACAGTAGACCAACTCATTACAATTGTACAGATATGTGATAGGTTATTGAAGTTTGCCAGACATGTTTACATTTCCTTGGTGGACTTGGAAAAAATGTGAACCCTATGGTGTTTTGAACCTGGTAAAGAAATTAAAGGAAGAAGGAAGTAAGTTTTTTTTTTTTAAATGAAAATAAAAATACAAATATTTAGGGTATTGAGTGCTCCCTGACATGGGAAAAACTGATTTTAAATTAATTTAGCATGAAGTAGCAACATAGAAAATTGTGAAAAAACCTGAAGGGGTCTAAATTCTTACTGAATGTCTCTTAACACATATGTTTGTGTGCATGTGTGTGTAATCCGTTACAGATGTATTTTCTTAACCCGCCTTATTCATTACATAAAAGGGGATACAGGACAGGATCCAACACAGACACAAAATCAATAGAAATCATTGTAACATGTAATAAACTACAAGAAAATGTATGATTGACCAAGGCAAATGAGGTATAATTCCAAATATAATGTAATTTTTGGATTATCAAGATACTGTAATATACATGACTTTGGACATGTAAAGAACGTCTCCTAATGTACTGCTGTCACACAATAATAAACCACTGACTGCACTTCTACAGTCTGGAGATATGACAGTTACACAAATTCCTCATCAGGCTTTCTCATTTCTTTTCCAGAAAGCCTGCAAGCAGATTAATTCACACCATTGTAAGAAAAACACACCAAAACAATTAATAACATTTCATTTAAGGGTATGTAGCTGACCAAAGCAGCAAAGAGTAAAATGGATGCATTGTGATTTAATTCATAGGACTGACCAAGTGGAGTAACAAGTAAGCAAACACTCAGGAAATCAGGGAGGAAAATCACAGGCATTTGCAGTATAGTGAAGTGTGGTTGTAACTGTCAAGAAAGAAACCTGCAGTAACAAGAAGTATATATCAATATGTAGAGAACAATAAAACAAATGATGATATGCTATGAAATAACAACCAAAAATCAAAAGAACTTACATGGACTTTACAATGAAGAAAAGTATGCCCCTCAACACAAAGCAGACGCATAAGCACAAAGCAACAGTGACCAGCAGAAATAGTGACATTTCCTACCATGTGTGTTGAAATTAACGACACATTCTAAAAATAATGCAATACTCAAAACAAAATGCATACTCATAGTGACTATAAAACAATGGGCAAAAAAGGAAAGTGATTGAGTAACAGAATGTACTTCAAATGAAGAAGAGAGAGACGAGACAAGAAGGCAGGAGGAATACACTCTCAGCAAAGGAACACCGGAGAAGAAGAGCAGAATGACACACAACATACGGATTACGCATTTTTTACTGGACTGTTCGGTTTTTGTATTTGTACCATATTGAAATCTTGATTGATTGATTTGTTTAAACAAACAAATTAGGGCTTTATACATAGATTGGGGCCTGTGATGGTCTGGTGACCTGACCAGAGCTATTTCTTCCATTGTGTCGCCACTAGCCTCCTGTGACCCAGAATCATATTATACAGATTGGACAATGTGATATTTTGTAATTTTGTTGTTTATGTATTAGAATGCTGTATGTTTTAATAACTAAGTGTTATCTAAAGGTAATGCAAGTTTTTCCAACCCAATGCTCTCTCCAAAACCCATTAACCTTGATCTACACTTAAATATTTTAGTAACTGGACAAAATGCAAACAGAATTCAAAAGTATTTCTATACATCACATAATAACAGTGGAGTAACTCAAAGAAATTTGCAATATATGCCAAAGATTATATGGATCAGAGTAACCTTGCCCACTGAGACATCATGCCCTGCTGAAATTGCTAGTGGCCAGGGAGCTAGCTTAAAATATTTTGGATTCAAGGAATTAATTTTTGTTTGTTTTGACATCAGATTTAATAACCAATTACTTTGCATCAAGGAATATACATGAAAAATTAAAATAAGTGGAATCAAAAGTAGAAAAAAACAACAATAGTTAACAGACAGAGACTCAAGTGAATATGTCCTCTGATAGAGATTCCATGATTTTCTCTGCTGGGTCTGATTTGTCTGCTCATGTCTGTCTGCTGTCACTGTATGCTAATCTGTCTTTGTTTAGTCTATGTGTGCATTTATTAACTACTGGGGTGGGTGATGTCAAAGAAATGTATTTTTTTTCCTTCAAGACAGAAGCTTTCATGGTGCAAGGTAAGCAAGTTTACCTCAAACATTAAGTGTCAAACGGTCAACAGTTAAAGCAGATTTCATTATTTTGTGTTGGTAAAGCTGTAAGCAACTGAGGAAAACTAAAATTAAATTGTTACAAATCCTCACTTCCTCTTACTTGAGACATTTGGTTAGTTATAATAAACTTGTGCACTTACAAGTTCCTCTTTTTCCTGCTGTCCCTCTTCATGTGGCAATTTGTACACAGCTACTGGTAACAAAAATATCTAAAGATAAAGAAACCTATGAATCGAGTGTGTCAAAAAGCATTTAATATTATGACGTTTATTTAAAATCTTTCAGCTTAATTGATTATATTGTCAATAACTTCCACTAAAGCCAATGTCACATTACGTGAGTTTTGTTGTGGGGTATTAGATTCACTTTCTAGCAAAGAGAATCGAAATAAACATACCAGGGAGCTTTATCCTATTGTATGGATGTTACACTTACAGATGGTGTCATCTGAATGTGGGTGGAGGCGGTACATCAGCAACTTATCACCTACGAGCTTTCTCCCAAACCTAAAGGGTGTGTAGCTTACCCCTCCTAAGGCTGGTGCAGAGCAAGACGGGCAGCATAAAAAGCTCTGCTTTAACCATGCGCTAACTTTTTTCATCACACAAGTGCTTCAGTGATCTTTCCAAAAGGTAGGCGATTTTGCTTTGTCTTCTACAATGGAAAACAAAGGAAAAATACTTTTGTGGTTGTTGGTACGGTAAGTGTAGATTGCCGAAATATGTGTTGTTAACAATCGCGCCTCTTCAAACTGTTGAGATGATTGTCTTTTATAAAACCATTTTGAAATCAGATAGTTCCAGCGATTTGTCTGACTACGAGTATTCTCTAAAACCACTTTCCCCCGGAGGTGGGTTTTCTGATTTTTAAGTGAAAAACTGTACCAAGTTAGTAATGTTCAGAGTTTATAAATGAAGTATTTTTTATCATTTCAGAAAGTTGCAGTTTCTGGCCCATTGGTTGTTCAAAAAGTGAGTCAATTCTAATACTTTTAAATTGAAAATTTTCTTAATAAGTACATACAAACTTATTACTTTATAAGTACATTCAGACTTATTACTTTTTAATGGAAATTTGTTTGTGAGTATGTGCAAACTTATTACTTTATATTTTAATTGTAGAAGAATTGGAGGCTAAACTGTTTTCTTCTTTACATCTAACTAGCACGCAGTTGGAGGAACTAATCTCTACCACAGATTGTCTCTTTGAGACTAAAAATCCTGTCTCAGACAAAAAAAGATAAAGCATCCCCAGAGCCCCGTAAGTACTACTTTCACCTGAGGGTTCAGTGGTACGAAAATAAGGCATTGGGGGTTGAACATATCATTTTTAACAGAAACCTCAATGCTTTTAAAGAGTGGTCATTCTTCCGAAGGTTCCAGCTAACCTCTGGAGTCAGCACAAAGGCCCTTGGACAGCCTCTTATTGAACATACCTTTCACACAGACCGGTAAGTTGAACTAGTCATTTGAGTGCATGGAAAATGTTTCTTTTAAAGAAAACCTAGTCTTGTTTGTTTTTTCAGAACTGCCGTCGACAGGATTACTGACACAGATTCTTGAGGATTCACCGCAGTTTGCATCATCACCAGGTTTTCTTACCCAAATAGTATGTAAATCCAAAAGAACTGATCCCAGGGCTAAGGCTGCCAATCTGAAGGTTGAAATTGATCAAGTTCTGCAAAATTTTCAAAGCGCTTTACCAGACCTTTTACCCCTTTCTCCAGATTTACATGAAAAGATTATTTTATTGTATACTATTTTAGAAAACTTGTTTCTGAAATAATGACAAGCAAAATGAGTTGCAAAGATAATGTTACAGAAGGTAAATGCAGGTAAAGGCATTCAAGTGAGGATGTGGACATTGGGAGCATTTCTCAAAAAAACCGTCAGATCGAGTGTAAATTTATGCTGATGCTGTTAGTTAGAGTCAGATCTGAGCGTGAACGTGACTGAGAGAATAAAACTGAAAAAAAAGCTAATTTTTACAAGTGCCATAAATTTACACCTGTACTACTGACATTGTTCGTTTTCAAATAATATTGCATTAGTGCAATGATGCTTTCTGATTGGTACTATTCAGTTCATAAAATTATTTCTTCAAAATGTCACATATATTTTTCTTATTCTTTTTTTCCCCAGTGCTGCGTTGACATCATAGACCAGAAGGTGTGAGCTTATTCAGTGCGAACAGGAGCACTAAGGTGGCCGGTTGCTGTGTCCTATAACATGCTTCACCTGGCAACATCACTTGTACTCTACAAGGCATGCACGGGGTCCACTGAGAAAAAAAGAGTGTTCTTTGCTCATCTTGCAGAGGAACTTCATCATCGCTTCTTACCAGAAAAAGCGATGGAAAAAGAAAAAGAATATGCAGCATCGACAAGTTTCTGTTCCAAGACCTCCACTTCCCCCGGGAAAGCAAACTCAGTCAGTGTCAGGTGCCCCTTCAATGTAATAGGAACCACAGCACAGAGAGAAGTGTGCACATTGCAACAGGTACACATGTCATAAATGTAAGAAGGATGTATAGAAACTGTTATCATTTAAATTTGATGATTATATATAGCGCAGAACTGACCTCTCTGTACTATTCTTTCCTCTGCATGTCCTGGAGTACAAAATAAACACCACTATGCACCAAAATGTGGAGACTGGGAAAGATTGGGTAAAAAAAAATAAAACGCAGTCACTGATTACAACCACAAGAAGGTATGCGAATGAATATGCGAATGAATATGTATAATATGCATAACGTTACATCAGCGCCACAATGTTTTCCGAAATGTACTATACAAGTCATCAAATGAATAATTCCAAATATCATATATACCCATGTCTCTATTTTTTTTTTGTCAGTGAGGCTTTGACATCATGGACCATAAGTTGCATACTAATTCATCGTGAGCAGGAACACTCAATAAAACTGAATAAAAAAATTCAATTGTCAATGAGATACCAGGAAGGCATGATACACCAGCGTTTGTGTGTTAGGTTTTATCCCTCCAGATCAGAGAATTTCCAGTTCCATTGTCTCAAAACACCACTCACATCTACAGTTATTCCCAGTTTCAAATAAAAAGCGAACCGCATCAGATCTGGGGATGGCGGGGGGACGTTGTATTGTGATTGTGACTGAGAGAATAAAAGTGAAAAAAAAGCTAACTTTTACAAGTACTATAAATTTATAACGGCTGTTACAGATGCAACTCAAATGTATGTTTTTATTGTATGATATTAACAATAAGAGCAGCTCACTACTCAAAACGGTAAACTTGCGAGGCAGCCAGAATCAAACCGGTGGCCACCTGACTACAGGACAATAGGTCTTATCGCTGCACTACGGAAGCTGTTGTATCATACTTATACCTTTTGTAAAAGTTTTTATTTGATATTTGGACTTCAGGCTTCACACATTATATGCTTCATGTCTACATTTTGTCGATTATTACTAAAGCATGAAAAACATTTCTGTTTTAACAATGTGTTTAAATAGACGGCTATAGACATGGAACACACATGAAATGCATGTGCTCCAAATAACAATATATTATTTCCCTTCTAAAACTCCAGCATTTCACTCCAAGATAATCAAGGCTTGAGCTGGGAGAACTTTGTGCCCTTTCTGCATTGGTGGGAGGATGGTATAGCAGGCTGCTTGCTGCTTGTGTTGATTGACACATTTACAAGACACTGACAGAGAGGTGCGAAGGGATTTAAGGTGGGCTGGATTTGTGAGTTTTTTCGTAGGCTTTGGTAATTCTAGCATTAAAGCCACCGTACAAACCTTCACATGGTCTCAATTTCCCAGTCCTGCCTCTCAGGTTTTGTGGGAAATTAATGTTCACCCTCTGTCGCACCTGCACAGAAACAGAATCTCAGACTGTTGACTGTCATCACACAGAGGATGACAGAGCTTTAACCGGGACTTGGTGTAGTGTGGAAATAGCGAAGTCCATTGACAAATGTTATAAAGTATCAAAAATACATGAAATTTGGCATTACCCTGAAAGTACTTCTGATCTGTTCTCGGACTATATCAAGCTTCATCTAAAAGGCAAACGGGAGGCATCAGGTTATCCTACCTAGCTTATGGATGAAGCTTCCTGAGATCGGTATATTATAGCATATTATCAGAAGGAAGAGACAGATTTCAATAGTTGTTTTTAAATTCTCTTTGGGGTAAATTTGGGCAGAAGCCTCTCCATCTCACTAGCTTTGTCAAGGACAGAGAGGAATTCTTGCAATATATTTTCTCCAAACAGTACAATATTTCTTATTTTGAATTTATTGGCGATGAGATTGCCCAAATACAGTAGAAGTACGCCAAGGAAAAGTACATCCTACCTGGAAGTGTTAATGTTGTTATTGCTGCTTTCACAACTGCCTATGCCCACTTAGAGTTGTACAGTTTACTGGACAGTTTTGAAGAAAAGGTGTTGTACCACGACACGACTCGGTTATTTTTACTTCTCAGCCTGGCCAATACAATCCTCCTCTGGGTGACTATTTAGGAGACCTCACCAGTGAGTTAAATCCTTACAGAATTTGCCTTGGGTGGTCCAAAGACGTATAAAACAGCGTAAGGCAAAACGTATAAAGGTAAAAGGCATTACCATTAACCACAAAACTGGTAAAATTGTGAAACCTTGAGTTACTAACCAAATTAGTTCAGAATTTTGTGACTTTCATGAAGCTCCTCCTCAAGAGTTACTGGTTCATAGTAATCAGATCTGACTATCTCTTAGTTGATCTGAAAGCTCAGACCCCCAATGAACTAAGATTTAGAACTGGTCTGTTTACGCCCAATTGGCTGGTCATGTACACCATCCTTATATATAATTTGATACTATCCGTATGTATGGTGTTCGCATCAATACCCTGTATGTATGGTGTTCGCGTCAATACCTCGACTCAATACAAGTTAGAACCATGCAATGGGACTCTGCCTCTGTAGTTAGAATATCACGTGGCAAACACGGACGCAGTATTGCATGATTGGCTAAGAATGTTCAAATGCTACAGTGATGGTGCTGGACAGCCGAGTATAGTAAGTCGGTGTTGGTTCGAGCAGATAACAGTAAGTTCAGTTGGTTTTTTGGAACGTTGGTTTGGTGGGGCGTACTTTCCAGGACTAACATCGTCGACTGAGTTAAACCCTTCGACAGCTCCAAAACCATAAGTAATTTAGAACGTATCGCCATTTGCTTGGTACGTCGCAATCTATCTTTGGGCAGTTCAGTTTTGGCATCCATCCTTCTGTCATCTATTGGCAAACTGAGTAATGACGGCTGGGTATTAACAATGGCATTTGTTTAAATTTTAGCCAATCTCAGATCTAAAATGACCACGCCAACATAATTATTACTCCGACACTGATTAGAGTTGTAAAATACGGTTTCGTTTTGAAAATTTGTTTGCCGGAAAAAATCTAATGAGGTGCGCCAAAGAGCTGAGTTCACGTCTCGCAGCCCCGTTTAAACAGAAAGCTCTTCATTACATCGGCCGAAAAGGTCTATTTTACGCACAAATCAGTGCCATGATAAAATCATTTCAAGGACTTAAAAAAACAAATACAGTAATTCTTTACAGAGAAAGTATGAATTTCACAAATGTAGAATTGTAGCCCAATTCGATTGGGCTCCCAGTCACTAGTGAAAAGATAAAAGAAGCTGTTCTGGCTCAAAGTTCCATATTCTGTCAGCATGTCGCTCAGAATAAGCAGAAATCTACAGCCTCTCAAGGCCTTATTCCGTTGCTCTTGACATAGTCGTAAATATCTTATAAATGTGTCTTCTGACGATTTAATTAAAGCTTTGTAATAGCCTTCGAAATAGCCTGTAATACTTAAAAAGGCAATATACCTCTTTCACCCAAGCAGTTTAAACAAGTGAAGAAGCATAAAACATCTGTCAGAAAAATAAGTGACAGAAAACTAACATTAAAATGGAAGAAAGCTATTTTGAACCTAAAGCTATTTTGATTTTTGGAAGCTCTTTTAAGTACCCTTCATATCCAGTTTATTAGCTTCTAGAGCATAAACATGGAATACACTCAGAAACTGCATTTGGTACTGCAGCATCTAATGTCTGTTTTTCAGCAAAAGAGCGCTAATCCGAACGATCCCTTGAGCACCACTAAAACTGACCTGAACAAGGAAATGAGAAACATCCTGGAATGCTGTGATTCAGGGGCTGACGAGGTGAAGCTTTACACTTCTATCTTGCAGAGATATCTAACATTAGTTAAAAATGCTGATAAAGAAACTAACAGTCTGACACTCATGTTACAAAAAGAAGAAAAGTTCCCCATGGGATTAATAAAGTATCTATCTATCTATCTATCTATCTATCTATCTATCTATCTATCTATCTATCTAAAATGCAAAGGGGAAGTTAGAACAGTTAACGTGTCCGAGGACCGGGTTTGGCAAGAGGTTTTGAGAAGTGCATTTGCAAAAGAAAAATGTTGAATTTGTTTTGCATAAAAAGTCTGTCAATCCCAATCTCACATTTTGGAATAACAGTGGAGAGCTACTGTTAGAAGGCAAACCTTTGGTCAACACCAACATGGTGGATACGCAATCTGACAGCATCGTATACAATACCTGAGCACAGGAGACCGCGTGGTTGGAAGGAATTTGTAAACGCCATGGCTGGTTTGAACATTCCATTTTCTGTTGTGCCTAATGATGAACTGAGAGAACTCCTTGAAAGTTTTAAGACACCCGCTAACCAGCTCCCTTCTCATCATCATGAAGAATGGATTGTTAATTAATTTGTAAAAGTTGTTTATTTATTAGAAACAACTGTATGTCATTACAGAGTGTTATCATCCTTTAACCATCTATTGAAATATTTATAGGTCTCTGATCTTTGCATGAAAGGGTACAAATAAAAACAAAGTCCCAGTGAAGTAAGCCAGGAATGAACAAATTTAGATACCATAGCATTGTTATTGTTTACATCATCAGAATACTTTTTTTATTACAGAGGTGTACTGAAGTCCTTTTCCTCGCTGATACAGAAAGAAAATGCAGTGTTGGCCGCATGAGTCTGAGAACCAACCTTGAAGCTGCCTGTTATTGTAAATGATTTGCCTACAGTTTTTGTTTAAGAAATGGTAAATGTCATTTGGTAAGTAAATAAAGTCCGGAGGATTTCCATAGGAATCAAAAAACTCTCCATTTCAGTCTTCAGTGAGGTAAATCCCCAGGAAGTGTGCTCCAGGTTGGGTTTGACGGTGAGTATTCACTATGAACATGGCCAGCACTCCGATATTTTTTTCTGGTAGTTGATCACATGCCAGCACCCTACAGAAATATCTTTCGGTGTAGGGATCTTGTGGCAGCAGTTCTGTTAATTGTTTTGTATTCATGATGTTTATTAGTAGTCATACAGTACATTATATCTCGATTGATTTCGATGATATTGTCAAAGATGGCGTATACTATTAGATTGACGGTCCAAGGGAGGGGTACATGGAAGCATAATTCAGAACTCATGTTTCCAGTTTTAACTAAGGAAAAATAATCACCACATTCTTGATTGGGGGTTAGATCAAAAGCAAAAAGAGTATACGCGTATCCTCTGAACGAGTGATAGACAGAGTTTGATCCTTCAAATGCTTTCCAATGGCCAACACCATGTTATAGTATTCTCTGGCACTGTTGCCGCTTACAAAGTCTGGTTGAAAAGGTTTGGCAGGAATCTCTTCACCGTCCAAGTACAGAGCCAGGACCTCTACATCGATATGTTTGAAATTGAATGGATTCCTTGTATAAGAACCTGAAAAAGCCTCATTATCCACCATGCCAATCACCACATACTTTGGTAGTTGTCCCAGAAACAGGTTTTCTTGATTGCATACACGGATACCCGCTGGCATACTGAATACTTTCATATTCACCCTTTCCACAGGGTTAGGTTTTTACTTTTTTTACAAACAGGGAGGCTGCCGTTATGTTTACTTTGTAACATTCGGCATCACCAGACATTAAACAGAATTAATCTTTGTTCCGAACCATTTTAATCTTCACGTCCAGGTCGTTCAATATTAATTTTTGCTGAAAAAAGAGATCAGAATGAAAGTGCCCCAGAAGTTCAACAGTACGGCTCCCTGCAGTATAGGCACTTCTTTTATTAAAACCAGTGTTTTCTCCATCAGGATCTGTGTCTTCCAATTTGTTAAGTGTATCTTTGTAAAAAAAAGTCCTGTAGCAAACTGAGAATGAAGAGTCTCCTGGCTATAATTTAGCAAGCCTTCTAAGACAGCTCTGTAAGGATAACAATTTGAACTCTGCGATATTAGGTAATCCCCCAGGGTAATATCAACTTGCGAAAACAAGCTGGCTATAGGGTAGTTGACAAATCCGGCCTTTGCATCGCTGACATTTTAGTACCATCAGCGTTGACTATTTTGCACCTTAGGTGTAGAAGAGTGTTTTTCACGTCAAGGTAATCCTCGCCATTTCCAGCTATGAGAAATTCTAACGGCGCTACTTTAGAGAGGGTTGAGAGCGATGGGACTTCAACGTATATACTTTTATCTACACTTGTTTGAGTGAAAGGCACTGTAAACAGGTCCAGTTCAGATCTGACACACTCTTTGGACATTCTGTGTACAAAAGTCATCTTCTCTCTTTTTGCTCACTTTAGTCTTGTTCTTCCTCTTTTCACGACGTTTTGAAAATGCTGTAAAAATAGTGCACCTTGCCTTTTTGACTGGCAGGCCCTCACCAGATCCCGGTGGTCTCCTGCGTTTTGTCTTTCTCATCAGTATCAAGCCTGCCCCCTCCTGCTTTTCTCAACCACCACCAGCCACACTTGATATAGCCGCGGTGAAGACATCTTTTACAATATTTTTAGCAGCAAATGTGATATGTAGTTTTGCTATGTCAGGAGAGGTAAAGCTCTTCTAAACAGCCCCCGGAATATACCTCCAATATCTCCACCATACATTACAATGGATCCAGACAATCCTGGTAACCTGCTACCCACTTGGGTCTGGTAATATTGGATGTAAGGTGTTGGATCCTGGTAAGACCTCATTGTTTCATTCATGCATGCAGTGCCTGACGGGTCTAAAATGCAACTTCACTATAACCTTACCAAACTGAAATGGCACATTTTTGTTCTGGTCCGTCTTTATTTCAGTAGTCACTGTGTTAAAATGATTTTTGCTGACTGGTGCATAATGAAGTTTGTCTTA
>JANRMT010062791.1:242419913-242449411 GCA_026402145.1 Polypterus bichir lapradei | reverse complement strand
TTGAACCCCCCCCCCCCCCCCCCCCCCCCGAGTCTGGTCAGGATGCGCTCCTAATATTCGACCCAGCTGACCATTTAAGAGTATAGTCTCATCCTTTTCACCCAGTATCATGTAGACTCTTCTTTCCACAGCATTATAACTGAATTTCACAGGATTTTCAGAAGGGACAGTTCCCGCTGCAACATCTGTCAAAGTTGGCAGGCTTAAGGTTGTCAGGTTCATAAATCCCTGGAGCTGAAACATAGAATTCTCTATCCGGTTTGTCTATGGTATTCCATGTATGGGGGTATTGTATTTCTGCTACACTGACTTCCCAAGAACCTTCTAGTTCTATGGGTTTAGCAAGCTTTGTCGTGAAATCGGAAATTGTCTTGTTAGGTAAAATGTCTGAGAAAGCATTGCTAGGCAGAGTCACAAAAAAAACTTTAGCGCTCCATCATATATTGTTAGAGACTGATGATCAGATAAGGTGCAGTCTGTATTTTATTTCACATCTTGGGCTGTCTGGTATTCAGCTATTAAATTTTTCTGGCCACCCAAGCCATTTCACTTAAATGAATTGTTTCTTATTCTTAACTTTCCTAACCAGTATTTTCTCGATCCTGTAAACGTCTGTGGAATCGACTTTAAATTTTTGCAATTCCGCATCATAAAAGGAGCCTTTGATCTCTTCACCATCGTAATCTTTCAGTTTGTAAACAGCTGGTGACCTAGGTACAAGGTCATAGACAGTAAAGATTTCATCTGAAAATGTTTGTTCATAACCTTTCGCAAAAGGATGTCTGGTTTTAGAAACTCTAACTGTATCTCCTACTTTGGACTTAAACATCGGAGGACCTGGTGGGTTAGCGACGCCATATATGTTTTTGAACACTTTCCAGGAATTTAACATGTTTACATCAGAAGGAGCCATTTTTATGCTCCGATGATAACTTTTATTGTAAGAATATACTAGATCTGACAATTTATCGATGTAGGTTCTCGCATTACATGTGCTGAAATATTTCTTCCACATTTTAGATTTTAGTGTGCGGTTAAATCTCTCCACCACAGATGCCTTTAACTCATTTCCTGTGGTGAAATGTTTTATTCCATTCTTCTTTAGCAGCTTGTGAAAATCTCGGTTGAAAAAGTGTTTTCCCTTATCAGTCTGGAGCTTCTTGGAAGTTCTACCACCACTCAGAATGTCTTAGAAGGCTCTTGTCACTTCTTTACCCGTTTGTTTCTTCAGGGGCCGTACCCACACGTACTTAGAAAGTGCATCGATGCAGGTCAACAAATATTTATAACCCCAGTTTTGCTCAGATACATTTGCCATGTCCGCTAAATCCATCTGCCATTGTGAGTCTATATTAGATACGTAAACGTTATTTCTCTTAAAATGTATTCTAGAGGGTTTATGAATTGTATAAGAATATTGACCAGATAACCATTCTGACACATGATGGTCATACTTTTCTGACCTCAAAGCTGCCAGGATTTGTCGGGTTATAATAAACTTTTTTCATGTAGCCCTCCATCTTCGACAGTGAAAGTATAATGTCAGTGTTTTAAAAATCAAATTATACTTTATAGGTAATTTTCAAAAATAAATTTCAAAAACAATATTAAAATTCAGAGCTGATTTAAATTTCGAAAACATAATATTACAACTAAATAAAATTTTACATCAAAGGAACATTCAATTCAGACACTTCATCTGCTTTTTCCATATCATATTCCCCATAAAACACCAAAGGTACATCAGACATATCAAGTTCAGAAAAATAGTGTTTAGAGAAGGCTGAGGAAGAGAAAACATTATTATTTAACTCACAGATATCAAGGACTGTGTTTTGAGATCATCATGCTGCAGAAAACTATATGATTTGTTCCTGATTTATGCAGAAAAGGAGTTGGGCTGTGTGCACAGCATTAAGAGACTAACTTTTATCATTTATGAGGAAAGACTGACCTCTGATACTATCAGAAGACCCTGTGCAGAATGTAAGATCTTTATGGACTAAAAGAATGTTTAAATTGATTCTAAGTGTGTATAATTAGAAGGGTGTATTCCTTAGGAATGCAAATGTCTGTTTGTTTCATGTTTTAGGACATTCCAATATATCATAAATTAAGATTTAACCTAAGCTATGTATAACCTCAGAATGAACTGCTAGGGTTTTTTTTTTTTCTTTTCTAGGATATAAAAGAGAGAACGGGTTTACTTTAGAGATTCTGCCAAAATCCAAATCAGTTGACTGAGTTGGGAAGAGGCAGTCTCACATTCTCTCTACTCACCAAGAATTAAGAATAAAGAAATTATTTTTACTTTAATTGGGTTTAAGTTTTTCCGTTGTTTCCGACTTCAGCGCTCACAAGGCAGCGGCTGTTTTGCATATTTTTGAGTAAGATTTATCGCCCACATTATGAAAGGCTTGTGCAAAAGCCTCATTGATAGAATGTTCATTTTTCAAGTTATCAATAGCATTTTGTACAAATGTGTGAATCTTTTGAAAAGGCAGAAAGATGTTAAAGCAACCCAGAGTCTTTATGACCAGTCTCCTGAGCCACAGTTTGCGGAAAACAGCCAGCACCTCTTGAAATGTCCAACCCTATAAACAGAGTCAGGCTCAACCAGACATGTATGCTGTGTTTGGCTGGGGTGGTCTATTAAACATCTCTGGCAGGTACTTTTTAGGTCCCAATCAACTATTAAATCCAGCAGAGCAGCAATCAAACTCTTAATCAGTTTCAGAGTCTTTCGAAATGTTTCACCCAGGGGTCCATCAGTTTGTTCAAGGTCCATACCTGCATAATCACACTCCTTAGGCAATATTTTCCAAGCTGCCAGAGGCTCTACTAGTTCATCCACAGTCTCTTCTTGCCACATAGCCTGAATGGCTATCTCCTCAGCCCCTGTAAGGCTCCCTGGAACATCATTAGCAGGCACAAAAGCATCAGATACTGCACAGTTCTCCAGAAGACTGTCTGACCAATACATATCATCAGGGGCAGGTAACTGAGGCTCAGGGCAATAGATCTGGTCAGTTGAAGGCATAAGAAAGTCCGGCCAAGACGGCCGGTCTGGAAGCAAGCTGCAAGGAACAGAGTACAGGAACAGGCAATCGGCGGTCGCTGTCTGTTCCATAGACCAACATACCTGATCAGGAGTGTAACCAGAAAGGTGATGGTTGTTTTCCGGCAAAAACATGTTGTCAGCGGCTGGTCTGGACCAGAGTAGCTGGTTTGTAGGTTATCTGTGGTCATAACCTTTTGGTCTGGAGCAGAGTAGGCAGAGTTGGTTTGGGAGTTAGCCGTCCAAAACAGGTAGTCAGCAGCAGCTGACTGTCCTGCACTATCATAGACCAGCTCTTCAGAATGCATCAAAGTGTGGACATCTCAAAGTCCAAGAGAACAGGGATATGACCGGTCCAGCTATCAATGGCTTCTAGGAGCTCAGCTTTGTAAGTGTAGTTGGTTGAAGACATCTTGAGGCCACTTTAGGGTAATGTGATCTATGAAAAAAGACTGCTGTATTTATTTCCACTTACTTAGGAGTGGGTATTTCCCAGTTTTCTTTTTCCTCCTACTCCAAGCCTGAATTATTCAACATGCAAATCTCCTCCTCTGAAAACAATGACTCCAGTTCTCTTTTAATTCTTTTCATTTGGTCAGACAGTTTTCCTTTATGAATAGCCTCATCAATATTCGGAATAAGAGATTTTAAAAAAAACTCCAGTCTTTTATAGAAAAATGAATTTCACTCACTCTTTCCTTTATCTCATTTTCTTGATATTCTTCTTTCTTTTCGTGGCTGTCCTCTTTATATTCGGGAAAGATAGGTTCTTTCTTGGAAATTACCACCGTGAGACAAACCAGAGTATTTCTTTTTACTTCTTGTCTCAAAGTACAATTAGAATCATACCAAGCTGAGTTGAATCGATGGTCCCGTAACTCAAGCATTCTTAAAACTGTGTTTGTTTTCAGTTTCTTAGGAGCATTCATAAGACTGTCCATTCTATACATTTTGAATGTCATAGCATTTTCATTAAATGGCTAGAGTTTTATACAGGACCTCTTTCATCTCCCGCCACAGCATGGAGGAGCAATACGCCTCTCCCCTAACCCTATAGGCCGATAGAGAGATGAAGGCATACCTCCTGGGTGTGGGAATAGGTAATGGGGTGTGATAAGGGTCTGGTTTACAAAAGCCTCTCCCCTAACAGGAGGGGTTTAGAGATTATCAATTATGGCAGTTGTTCAACCCCTTTATTACCCCTCCCCACCCATAGGGGTGGAGTAATTTTCATAAATCATATTTTCATAAATTATATTTTCATTAATCATATTTTGGGAGAGGGGCTTAAGGTCATCAATCATCCCTTTGACAGTTTCTGTCTGGTATTACTGCTTACTCCTAAGTGAGATGTGAAGATCATAAGGTTAATTTTTTTTATATATTATTTACTTTACTTTCTGTCAGAAATTGAACATGACACATGTACTGTAGAACATTATAGAACTATATTTCAGATTAATAAAATAGGCATAAATCCTGTATCCTTTCCTTTGCATAGATTCAAACCATTTTGAATGGTTGCAAAACAAACCCACAAATAAACAGACAGAAAACATTCTATATATATCCTCAGTACAAATTCAAGCAGCTTTCAAATGTAAACAAAGGAGAACATAAACAAAACTGACATATTCACTCAATTGTGGCCAGCTTATGCTCCAAGGTAGACATCTGCATAGCAGGACTCATGGGACCCAATGCAATTGCTTGCGACATGGGACTGATTTTCAGCATTGCGGGTGGCAGGGGGCAGGGGGAGCAAACACAATCACTGCCTTGCACGGCTACACCAGATTAAACTGTAGTGCCCACATTCTTAACACGATTCTCTCAAGTGCTTTTATACCAGCAGTGATAGAGAAAGCACCTGAAGTTGCACAGCTTCTGGCAAGTGTAAAAAAAGTTATCCAGGTATTTATAATAAAATATACTGAACAACAAGGCAAGCTTATGAGGTCACTCAAGCAGATGTTTGGAGATGTGATATAATGCTAAATTTAGTGTTATAGCAATTTGATGACTGAACGCATTAACAAAAAGATACAACTGTGGTCTCTTTTCTGAAACCGTTCAAAGATGTAACAACTGATTTAGAATCAAATTTGACTGAAAGTAACTTGTCAACAAAGCAGTAGCATTTCTCAGCCCAAAGCTTCTGTTTCTCTATCTTTTATTTAAAAGGATTGCAAAAGCATAAGAACAAGAAGAGATTTGTAATAATGTGTAATAATCACGATTTAATGCAATTACACTAAATCAAAGAGTGCAGTGAAGATCACTGTTTGCAACGCCCGCTTTCATCTCAGAGCTTGCGAGCAGACAAGGAGATGTCTATGTGTTCACATTGCTTATCTTGGTTACTGCGTGCTTTTATGGATAATCAAAAAGTACTGTGAGAAAGTGGAGAGTGTTTGTTGAGCTACCAGTACTATGCAGACTAGAAAAGTGCATGTCTAAGCTTAAACTAACATGTGCGACTTGTACAAAGACAAGCACCTATCTTCTATGTCTGTTCCAAATTTTTGTGGAATGAATTGCAATTATTAACATTGATCTTTTCTTTATTTCAATATAGCATAGTAATTAGTTGCTTACTTTCAAAGCTTTAACAAGACATATTACTTACACTGCTCCTTTTTATCCTTTCTGTGAAAAAAGTGAGAAAGAAAAAAACATTATTAACTGAAATGATTATAAGTATTTAACTCACAATACCAATGACTGTATTTTGTATTAAGCATGCTGCAGAGAGCTATATGATTTTTACTTCTATATGATTTGTTCTTCATTTAGGTAGAAAAAGAATTAAGCTTGTGCACAGAATTATTGCACTCCTTTATGAGAAAATGCTGACCTTTTAAAACTAACAGAACACCCTGTGATATTATAAATCAGTCATGACACTTATGTATTAAATAAGAATGTGCTAAGCTAACTGAACAAATGTAATCCTTGATATTTTATATGCAATGTGCGTGCAAAGAAAAAAGGAAGTGAGTATTATCTAAAACCGCTGAGTTGCATACACCCTATAACCGTTAGGACAAAACTTGCTATAACTGGTCTTATGTATGTGTAAGCTAGCAGAAGTGCATTTCTTAAAATTGTGAAAATACTGACCACTCTTTATCTGTAAAAAACACTGTGTTTTCTCTGTATGTACAAATTCAGGATGTGGACAGGGGAAATCCATGTAATAACCTCAAGATGAACTGCTATGTTTTTTTATTCTTTTCAACGAACTTGAGTATTTAAAGAAGTCTCTCTTTTACTGCTGGCATTCTGCTGGCAGGTTGACGGTCTGTAGCACACTAGAACGTGACAGGTCCTGTAGCCTCCTCTCACCAAGAATAAAGAAATTGCTTTTTATTTTAAATTGTTTTTTGTCTTCCGTTGTTTTTGACTTCAGCATCCACAAACGCATGCAAACTTGTGCTCAGAAATTATTATTCCTGTCGGAAAATCTGTATTTTAATACTGATGAAGCAGAATCATTGCAAAGAAAGTGAAAAGGACAACTGGGTCAAAGAGGGGGAACCTTACAGGCACTTCCTTGTACAAGATCATGTTAAACAGGCTTATCACCCATGCATGACTTTTTTCCTTAATGGAAGCAATTTGTTTCTGTGGACAGGAGGGGCACAAATGAGGCCAAGTGTAGACGAGAGCGGGGGGACGCGGGATGGTGTACTGTGGGAGCAGGTAGGCATGAGTTTAAAAAAATAAGTCCCTCACAGACCTCTATTCTAAGACAAAAAAGGAAAAGAAAGAAAGGGACAAGAAATCCCCCCATTTAATGTAGAACTTGGGTTCTGGGACTGTAAAGTCTTGCATTGTGTGTGCTTCATATGGTACAAAAGATTAGTGGTATTAGCTGTCTTTGTGGAAAGACGCTTTCAACACAATTTGCAGTGCATGTTACTCTGCTTCTTGTAGGACTTTAAATATCCAGAATATCTCCACACTTCACCTTTCTTTTCAACAATGCCCTCATCTTTTGAGCCTTGGGGCTGTGTTCATTGGGGTGTCTTCTTCAGTAACACTCATTTTGTTTGTTTTCATTAATGTTTCCTCTTTTATCTGTCTCCTACTCCTGATGTACTGGCATGAACTATGGAGTCAGATTACTGTTAAAAGTCTGTGTGCAAGGAAAACGCATTTTGTAAGCGGGAGTGACATTTTGAGCACATTTTACAAGCATAGATTAACACCATAGTGCACGGCTGCTGCTGCCCAAATATTAGCACATGTGCCGCTACTACGCTCAGTACTGTGTGCATCAACCTAACCCGACGTGGCTGTAATTCTATTCTAGCCACATGATTGGTTCAGCGCGGCACTATTCTCATTATAATTAACTTTTCATGTTGTCTGTCAAAACATGGATGGAATAAGTTCTATCGACTTTCTGTTGACCATGTCGTATTTCTGTTGAGGAAAAGTTGCTCCACGATAATCATCTTTAACAATGGGAAATGTAAAGTACAATTATAAAACCTTTAAAGAAAAAGATCTTTTTGTCAATTCTTTGCAGTCTAAATGATAAAAGGAAGCTGTTTGTTGACAGTATGTATAATACATGTACTGCCAAGAGACGAATAGATGGAAGGTCATAAGGGCAGCAGATGTTTGTCAAAAGGTATGGAAGGATTTAAACCAGAAGAGCCCACAATTGCTTGTGAAAACCCAAGGTACTAATCAACAACAACAACAACATGTATTTATATAGCACATTTTCATACAAATAATGTAGCTCAAAGTTCTTTACATGATGAAGAAAGAGAAAAAAGACAAAATAAATAATAATTAAAATTAAGGAACACTAATTAACATAGAATAAAATTAAGGTCTGACGGCCAAGGGGGACAGAAAAAACAAAAAAAAACTCCAGACGGCTGGAGAAAAAAATACAATCTGCAGGGGTTCCAGGCCACGAGACCACTCAAACCCCAATAGGCATTCTACCTAACATAAATGACCTCAATCAGTCCTCAAGGTATTGAGGGTTCTCATGGAAGTACTTGAGGATGACGGTCACGTGGACTTCTGGCCTTTAATCCATCAATGTATGGACATCACGGTGCCTTAATTAGGTTGTGGTGATGCAGATCGCCACCACAAAAAAACAGAAAAAGAACAGAAGAGAAAGTAGGGATTAGTACAGATTTTAGATCCATCATGAATCCATCCATCCATTATCCAACCTGTTATATCCTAACTATAGGGTCACGGGGGTCTGCTGGAGCCAACAACAGCCAACACAGGGCGCAAGGCAGAAAAAAACCCCAGGCAGGGTGCCAGCCCACCGCAGGCCACCATGAATAATAATGATAATTAATTGAATATACAGAGCATCAAGATTAAACTAAAATGAAGTTATGAGAAAGCCATGTTAAAGTAATGTGTTTTTAGCAGTTTTTTAAAGTGTTCCACTGTATCAGCCTGGCAAATTCCTATTGGCAAGCTATTCCAGATTTTAGGTGCATAACAGCAGAAAGCCGCCTCACAACTTCTTTTAAGTTTAGCTCTTGGAATTCTAAGCAGACACTCATTTGAAGATCTAAGGTTACTATTTGGAGTGTAAGGTGTAAGAAATTCTGAAATATAAGATGAAGCAAGATTATTTAGGCTTTGTAAACCATAAGCAGTATTTTAAAGTCAATTCTAAATGACACAGGTAACCAATGTAGTGACATCAAAACTGGAGAAATGTGCTCGGATTTTCTTTTCCTAGTTAAGATTCTAGCAGCTGCATTCTGCACTCGTTGCAATCGATTGATGTTTTTTTGGGTAGTCCTGAGAGGAGTGCATTGCAGTAATCTAGTCAACTGAAAACAAAAGCGTGAACTCATTTCTCAGCATCTTGCAATGTTATAAGAGGTCTAACTTTTGCTATATTTCCTAAGTGAAAAAATTCTGTCCTAGTAATCTGATTAATATGTGATTTAAAATTCAGGTCAGAGTCAATAATTACCCCTAAATTCTTTACCTCCATCTTGACTTTTAATCCTAATGGTTCAAATTTATTTCTAATAACCTCATTATATCCATTTTTGCCAATGACTAAAATTTCTGTAAACTCCTTATTTAGTTTGAGAAAATTACTACTCATCCATTCAGAAACAGAAGTAAGACATTGTATCAGTGAATCAAGAGAGTCGGGGTCGTCAGGTGCTATTGATAAATACACCTACGTGTCATCAGCATAGCTGTGGTAGCTCACGTTTTGCCCTGAGATAATCTGACCTAATGGAAGCATGTAGATCGAAAAGAGCAGTGGACCCAGGATAGATCCTTGTGGAACACCATATAGAATATCATGTGTCTTTGAAGTATAATTACCACAACTAACAAAGAATTTTCTACCTGCCAGGTTGGATTCAAACCAATTTAAGACACTGCCAGAGAGGACTACCCATTGACTAAGGCGATTTCTAAGAATATTGTGATCAATGGTATCAAATGCGGCACTCAGATCTAAGAGGATGAGAACAGATAAACTGCCTCTGTCTGCATTTACCCATTTAAGTCATTTACTACTTTAACGAGTGCAGTTTCTGTACTGTGATTTGTTCTGAAACCCGACTGAAACTTATCAAGAATATCATGTTTATTGAGGTGATCATTAAGCTGCATAATGACTACCTTCTCTAGAATTTTACTTAAGAAAGGTAGGTTAGAAATAGGTCTGAAATTTTCAAAAGCAGATGAATCAAGATTTTTATTAGTATTTTTTTAGATTTTTTTAGTATTTTTATCTACTACAGTCTTAAGACAGTCTGGGAAAACCCCTATATCTAATTATGAGTTTACAATGTCAAGAATAGTATCAATTAGCACACCCGATACTTCTTTGAAATCAGAACACCAATGTGTTTTTTAGAAGCCATCCACAATCTTGGACAAAGTCTTTTGCTCAATCTTGGCCTTTTAACAGCTACCAAGATAATGTTCTAATGATGTGACTTCTGGGTCACGTCATGGAAGCTGTCACTCACATGCGCATTAGAGACAGCTTAATGGCTCGGATGATGGTAAATACCTGTCAAACTAGTGGTTGATGCTGTGGTCTAATTAATTCTCACTTTCTCCCTCTGCAGAACACTCCTGATGTCACTTCCACTGTCCACCATCCTGGACCTACCCCTTCCTTTCTAACCCGGTAACCGGCCATCTTGTTCAGTTTTATTTTGGACTCACATCTGGAAAGACATTCCTGCAACTTGTTGCATGTTGTTTCATTGCTAAACCTTTAATTATACAGGGTACTCCAACTAAGCCACAAAACGGTGATGCACCTAAACATTAAAATGCCATCACTGCAGATACAATACATCAACAAAAGTGTTTTACAAGAAAATTAACAATTTGGATTTTTCATTATCAAACCCTCATAAAAATCCATGTTTAGTTGCCATTTTTTAAATAGAAAAAGTCAATAATCCATAAATCAAAAAATCCTAAATATCACACTTAATCAAAAAAACAGAGTCCCTCTTATATCATAACCTATATGTATTTATGATTTATTGTTGTCTTTGTTAATTTAGAAGTATTCTTTTTCTAATTGCAAATTTCTCATCTCACAGTTGTCATGAATTTGTTTATTGGGTTCCTTTGATATTGTCTGGTTGCTTTTTTGGACTATTTACAGTTGTTTAGTAGTTGTTTGTATTTTTATCATTTTGTGACCGCACTTTGTTTGGTTTTTTGATCTGTCAGTTCATTTTGTGGCAATTCTTGTTAACGGCCTGCTGCCTGTCACATGACAAATGGTTCCATCATTCCCTGTCCTACAGTATATAAGATGGCACTGCATAGCTCCTGAATCTGACTCCTACTCCACTTTGGTTCCAGCTTGATCCTCTTGCTGCTTTCATTCCCTAGTAATTTTCTCTCTCTAAGCTTTTCTCTGGACACCCTCCTACCTCTGGACACCATCCATAAGGATCATTCAGAAGACTAAGGAAAAATATCTGCGATACAATTAAAACCTGTAAACATACAGTAGTAGTCACTTCTATATGGTTTGCTGTAGTGCTTCTTCAGTTATTTTGTGATCTTTTGTGCCTTTCTCCCATGATAGCTCCAATACTGCTGATGTCATAAGACCACAACCCCTTAGCATTATTCATGACTCCTTATAAGGTAAACAACTATGCAAGAGTAACTTATAAAGTACTCTCTTTTCATTTGAAACTGATTTTTAATATTAGTCCTTTTCACGCATGCATGTCAGAGGACGCTATCACTAACATCGTCTTCCCCTTCTCTCCTTGCAGCACAGAGAAACCACACAATGAGGGCACTTGGCTTTGCCCCTTCTAGTCCCCTATCCATAAGGAGGCATCATTTATTAGATAGATGAACCACTACACAGAGTTCCCATTAAAAGCGACTCAAGAAGTTCTCGCTGGCCATTTTACGCCAAGACGGGTGTTACTTTTGTTTATTTTTTGTTATTTAAAAACTGGGACAACTGTACATTTTGATGTGGAAGTCTGTCATTCCTGCACCTGGCCACACCCTACTGTTTTCTACTTGCCTTTTGAAATTTCATTTTGGTTGCTCCTTTCAGTCTCTCAGTAGTGGCAGAACAGCTTGCTCATCATTGGTCTTCTACATTCTACTGTTCTGTGTATTTAATCGTTATTTGGGCAATAATTGCTTTTGTCCCTGGTTTATCTGTTACCTAGCAGGAGTACTCTGACATGCCTGGGTCCAAATAAGGTGCAGGTGCAATCACTAAATAATGTACTGGCAGCATCTAGCACAGTAATGAAATTTATAGAGTTGGATTGTGAGATATAGCTATCAAACTCCAAAAAGACTTGAAAACCAAGAAGTCAATACTACTATTGAATGCTAACGAGAAACAAAGACAAAAGGCAATAGCAAAAAAATTCTAGACCCGAAAAAGCTAAACAGAATCTAGCAAAGGATTTTTATGTTATCCACAATATCAGATGAACAGAGATCCATTGCACCAATATTTAAATCGCTGCATCAATGAAAACAGAATGTGCAAACGGACACACATTAAGCTTTATGAATAAAATGTTTATTCTGCTTCCCCAACATGTTCCTGTATGTTTATATTCCCACAAATTTCTGTGTCAGCTTTCTTCTACTACTTCTTTCTTATTATCGCATCCGATAATGTAAAAAGTCACCTTCATTGACATAAACAAAAGACAGACAATTATTTTGGCTAACTCAGTGTGTGACTCTAACAGTTTACTAATATGCTGGTAAACTAAGTAAGTTGCCTTAGATAAGGTGGGCATGCAAATAACAAGATAAGAGAAGGAGACTTTTATTGTCTTTGCATCACTAAAGGACAGCAAACAACAAAAGATTACAATGGCATTCTCTGAGTTTTTCTTAAAACAACATACATTATAACTAAATAAATTTAAAATGTGAAAAAGAAAAATGTATAAAAGAATAAAAACAAGGTGCACAAGAGCTACATGCTCAGTTGATTCAACACATCAGATCTCAATAGGGAAAAAAAATCCTTCCGGATATCTATACTGATATGGACTGGGTACTGTGCTAGGAACGAAAGGATGCTATATTGTTTGATGGAAATGAAAATTATCAACCTACAGAGAGCTGAATTCAAAGACACCCTGAAAATCAAAGTGAAAAAATGATGCGGCAGGCTGGTCCATTTTGATGAAACTTCATTGCAGCAAATCCAAATCATACTCAGTAGTTTACATGGCCCCCACATGCTTGTATGCATGCCTGACAACATCGGGGCATGCCCCTAATCAGACAACGGATGGTGTCCTGGGGGATCTTCTCCCAGATCTGGACCAGGGCATCACTGAGCTCCTGGACAGTCTGAGGTGCAACCTGGTGGCGTCGGATGGACCGAAGCATGATGGCCCAGAGGTGATCTATTGGACTTAGGTCAGGTGAGCGTGGGGGCCAGTCAATGGTATCAATTCCTTCATCCTCCTGGAACTGCCTACATACTCTCGCCACATGAGGCCGGGCATTGTCGTGCACCAGGAGGAACCCAGGACCCACTGCACCAGCATAGGGTCTGACAATGGGTCCAAGGATTTTCCGTGAAGGTGCCGTTGTCTAGCCTGTAGAGGTCTGTGCATCCCTCCATGGATATGCCATCACTGACCCACCACCAAACCAGACCTGCCAATTCTGGTATTCTATGGCAAATGCCAATCAAGCTCCACGGTGCCAGGCAGTGAGCACAGGGCCCACTAGAGGACATCGGGCCCTCAGGCCATCCTCATGAAGCCTGTTTCTGTATTTTTTTTTTTTGATCAGTATATATTGTGCCTGAGAGAGGTTGAATAGTTGATTAGATATTCAGTAGTTTAACATGTCTGTTTAACTAACAGACTGATTGACCAGCTGACTACATCAGAGGACTATCTTGAAGACAATGCACTTCAAAACAAACTTACAGGACCTTCTCTATTGATAATTATCTTATCTCTACATTTTATTAGTTCATTGTTCTCTTCTTTCAGGGTCAGTCAGTCAATATCCAACCCGCTATAACCTAACACGGGGTCACAGGGGTCTGCTGGAGTCAATACCAGCCAACACAGGGCGCAAGGCAGGAACAAATCCCCTGGCAGGGTGCCAGCCCACTCCAGTTCTTTCAGGGTTAATTCATCTAAGGTTTATTAAATTTCCTAATATTTGAACAAAAAGGTTGTTAAGATGAAAAAAAAAACACTTTCTTGTCCCAATATAAGCTAGAGTATTTTTCAGTTTCTTTGTTGCACCTTGCCTGATGAAAGGGCCTTAGCTGCCTCGAAAGCTTGCATTTGTAATCTATTTAGTTAGTCAATAAAAGGTGTAATTTCACCCTGCTTTCTCCTGGGAAAGAAGATGTATTTCAGTCTTGTGGCACGTGCATTGATATTCTTGTATTGTTTTGCTTAGCCTATATAACGTACTAGGCAGGGGTACTCAACTCTGGTCCTGGAGGTCCGCAGTGGCTGGAAATTTTCAGTCCAACCAATTAAAAGAAATAATAAGCAGGGTGGGTGGGGTGTCCGATAATGTTGGAGGACTTTCTTTGACACATGGACAGATAAATGTCCCAGATTGCTGGCAACTGTGTGCCAATGATGCTTTGGGCACTTCTGATGACCCATTGAAGAGACTTCTGTTCTTCCAATGGTGTGCAGTAACTGTTTTAGTAAAAAAATAACATTACTCCACTCTTCAAATCTTCTTCTAAACACTGAGCCCAATAATTCACCCCTTACCATTAGCTGGCATGTTTTGTATTATCTGAAGTCCCCTTAAATAAAAATGGCAAGTCATTTTGATTATTGTAACAATTCCAGACCTTTGGCTCGGACTATCTTACTGTAATGAACATTTGGAGGAAATGAAGAGCCCAAATTAGCCTTATTGTGACAGAAAAATAAAAAATAAATTGGGAAAGTTCGAGAGGAGTCACCAGGCAGGAGTCATTACATTCCACATTTCAAATCAGTGTTTTTTTCTAAAAGTGATATCAAACTAAAGATTAAAGTATTTTTTAAAGAATATTGTAAATGACAATCAGAAGTTTTGCTTTTGGTTTTACACAAAGTTTAGACATGAGGGAGTATACACTGCCATCTTTTATAGTGACAGCATGCCAACACTTGAAGCAATACCACCATGTTTATGGTGGTACCATCAGATGTTGGTACCATCAACAACATGGCACCCCTTTTGAAAATAATACAGAAAATAGCAATACCAATCAGAAAAAAATATTCAAAAGAATAGCAGTGTAGTGACTGCACTGTTCTACCACAATGCAAAAGGGCAGACTCAAAAAAAATTACAACCAGGACCAGGAGATGGAAAAACATCACAAGCAAAAAGTTTATTAAACATGTTATGTATGTGTGTCAGAGGACCATTTTACAGGCTCAGTCGACGTATGTAGTAACCCACTGAGACGAGAGAGGGTGCTGCCTCTAACCTTATTATCACCTTCTTTCCCCCCAGTGCCAAGAAGCAGCCTGGTGAAGGCATTTGACCCCACCTCTTCCATCCGGAAGGTTGCCAGTTCAAATCCCTGTTACTGCCGAAAGAGAGCCTACTCTGCTGGGCCCTTGAACAAGGCCCCTAACCTGCACTTGCTCCATGGGTGCTGCACAATGGCTGACCCTGTGCTTTGACCCCAAAGGGCATGCAAAAAAAGACAAATTCCTAATACAAGAAATTGTATAAGGTGAAATAAAGAACAAAAAAAAAACACTTCTCTTGTTTATTGAATTTCCGCATATGGGACACATGCCAAAGAGTGTCTTTTGTTTAGTTTTTTCATCATGCTGTCTGGAGACCTGTCATTTCTGCATCCAGCTACAAACCTAAAAAAAAAAAGCCCCTACCGCTAAACCAAAAATCTAAATGATTAATGTATGTAAATCCTAACTCTCTACATCCATTTGTACGAGTTGAAGAGTTTTTTACAATATGCAGAAACGTGGACAACCAGAACTGAATGTCATCTTTTTAAATACTGTCTAACCACTGATGTTCAATGACACAACTTCTTGTTGGCACATAGCAGTAAGGAGAGGCCCCTGTTAACAACAATATGCTACTATAAACCTCACAACATAACAATGCCCCACAATCAAAAACTACAAAACAAAATGGCAAAGTGATAAATCAATAAACATTAGTAGTGTATCGAGGTGCTCGAAATTCAGCCAATAATAAGAAATATGAACACAGTCAGAATATACTTATGATCCCCAGATATACATAAAATAAAATTGAGAGGACACAAAAGCCCTCAATTCTTCACAGTTAGAAAACTAATGCTAAAAATAAATGATAAAAATAACCAAATTAAGCCATTGAAAAGTAAAAAAAAATTAAAACAATATTTAGCAAGTCCATCTTTCAGTGTCTGAGATTTCAAAAAAATCTGAATGACCTATAAATCCCTTTGATTCTAGAATTCTAAAGTAGTCTTGGGCTTGCACAGTCTCAGATAATGTGTTAGGGTTATCAAGAGGACCAAAGCAATTTACAGCTTTATACGATGCAGCAAGGCATTTAGGCTAATGCGTCCTGTAAAGTGATATTTTTTCCTCTAATTTCTCAACCACTTTCTCATTATGAATTATGACATTTTTCTGGTTTCCATAAGAGCCTGAAGGATTAGCCAAACCCCAAGCATGAAGTCTCCTTGGCTATAAAAATCAACGCGAAACTTCCAGGCAAGGCGTCAGCTTGGTTGTTCTTTTGGGATCATTTTAATAGGGATTTGGATTTTTTTTTTTAACATTTTTGAATATTTCTGTTTTTTCATTTTTCCTTTTAGCCTTCACCGGTTTCATCTTTGTCTTCCTCTCTGCTTCAATTCACAACTTTCCAAATGGACTGCCTTGTCTTTCTTACAATTTGTTATGGTGAGTGTGACTGTCTGGTTTCTTTCTGGTGTGTTGATGGTCTCTGGAATTTTTCTTTCTTTAGTGTTTCATTCTCAAAGAATGCATAAGCAGTTTTACTGATGTGAAAATGAAAAACAGAGCAGAACAAATAAAGGAATAGACACACAAAGCCAATTGTTTTTGCATTTAAATTGTGCTAAGGTGTCACACACGTGCATGGGAGGCAGCTGGACGGCCAAAAGAAGGTAATTCCATACCAAGCCAGGGGATGGTGGGGTGCACTAAACCTTTCTCTTTTATTTCTGCCTGAAATTCCACCTGATTCCAACAACGTCACTTCTGGTTCTGGCCCTGAGGACATTATTTCATTTCTGGGTCCCAATGATGTCACTTCCAGTTCCAGGTCCAATTACATCATTTCCGGTTCCAGACTCAATGACTTCATTTCCCCTGACTGACTTTAAAAACCCGTCATCTTCCCTCTATTAATCAGTTCTGTCTTGGACTCAGTTCTGCTTTATATTTGCCTTTTGCAGCCAGGAATTAAGTATATGGGTGGCTGTCCCAAACCTTTTTTCGCTGTTAATTTTCACAAAGGTCAGTCCCCTACAAAATTTTATTGAGGTTCCCTTGCTGTCTGAGCACACAACCTCATTTATTATAAGAGAACAGCAATTATGATGCTTGTGAGAATGAGCTACAGACACTATGAGGTTTATGGGATCTTCAACTTTGGCTTTTTTCATACATGTGCAGTATTTGGACAGACATTTCACCAGTAAATTCCAGGGAAGCCCCAGATGTGTGCATTCAGATGGTGAAAACATTACTGTTTGTATGATTACGTTGTGGACTGATTTACCATTGCATTTGTAATATTATTTTTAATATGTTAGTTACTGTATTTTTTGTAGTGATAGCTAAGAAAAATGTTGAATCTCATTTATTAATAGACAACAGAGATAACAACATTTGTGATAGAATGGGCGTCTATTGAGACCAGAAGTGGACAAGAGCAAACCACCTGGAAGAATATCAGACACTGAGGGGGCAGCAATAACAATTCAAGGAGACTTGGACAAGCTTCAGACCTGGATGGACATTTGGAAAATTCAATTTAACGTAGAAAAATGTAAAGTGCTACACCTGGGCAAAATGAACATCAGTTATAAATACAAGATTAAAGACGCTGTCCTACAGGAAGCAACCTCTGAAAAGGATTTAGGGGTTTATGCAGCCACAACATTTTCATCATCGAAGCAATGTTCCGAAGTGATGAAAAGGGCAAATAAAATGGTAGGGTATGTCGTAAAAACTATTGAATATAAATCAAGGGATGTTTTGCTTAGACTATATAATGTACTAGGCAGGGGTACTCAGCTCTGGTCCTGGAGGTCCACAGTGGCTGCAACTTTTCAGTCCAACCAGTTACCTGTACGTTATGAGAAGCCAGGCCTAGCAGATAATGAAACTTGATTTTTAATCGCATGGCTTGGCAGTGCTCTCAAACCTGTATCACATTGTAGATTTTTAATTTTCTGAGAACATTATCCATATGATTTGTGGTCCCTTTTCTCATTTATTTGTTTTTTTTAATTTTATGGGTAATCCATCATGTCATTTGTGTTAGAAGCCATTAGCTGACTGAGGAGGAGCTACGTCCAGTTTTCATATGGTGGGGTGTGATACCGTACATACATGAAACAACACATTTTTGCTAATCTAAAAAGGCATTTGCATTGTATTAACATAAATATTTCATGATGCATATATACAAGTTTAAATGGAAACACGTCAGCTGGACAGATGGTGGCTTCTTTGTCATTAAAAACTGATGACTGGTTAAGATAACAGGCAACAATTAAAACCTTAAAGCAGCTGTTTAAAACTAATATAAGTAATTAAGGGTTATAAATTGTAACAAAAAAGACAAAAAAATGTAACATTTTAATAGCAATTAAATGGGTTCTCTTAAAAATTTGGTTAAATCAAAAACCTTTAGGCACTGCAGACTTCAGAACCAAAGTTGAGTGCCACTGCGCTAGTGAGACCACATCTGAAGTACTGTTTGCATTTCTGGGGCCACATTTATAAAGCTGGTGCACACACAAAAAGAGGATCGAAATTTGCATACAGAAAGCAAATATCAAGATTTATAAAAGAAAACTTGTGTACATTGAGAAAGAAAAAAATTATTAACTGAAATAATTATAAGTATTTAACTCACAATACCAATGACTGTATTTTGTATTAAGCATGCTGCAGAGAGCTATATGATTTTTACTTCTATATGATTTGTCTTCATTTAGGTAGAAAAAGAATTAAGCTTATGCACAGAATTATTAGACTAACTTGCATTCCTTTATGAGAAAATGCTGACCTTTTGATACTAACAGAACACCCTGTGATATTATAAATCAGTCATGACACTTCTGTATTAAATAAGAATGTGCTAAGCTAACTGAACAAATGTAATCCTTGATATTTTATAAGCAATACAGTATGTGCGCAAAGAAAAAAAAGGAAGTGAGTATTGTTTAAAAAACGCTGAGCTGCGTACACCCTATAATCGTTAGGACAAAACTTCCTATAACTGGTCTTATGTACTTGCAAGTTAGCAGAAGTGTATTTCCTAAAATTCTGAAAATACCGACCACTCTTTATCTGTAAAAACACTGTGTGCTCCTGCATGTTGCTATCCAGGGTGTGACCGCAAGCTATAAAGATCTATGTATGACCTCAAAATGAACTGCCGCGTTTCTTTTTTTACGAACTTGAGTATTAAAGGAAGTCTCGGCTTCCAACTAGCAGGCTGACGGTTTGTAGTACACTGGAATGTGACAGGGTCTGCAGCCTTTCTCCTCTCACTAAGAGTAAAGAAATTGCTTTTTATTTTAAATTGGTGTTTATGTCTCCTGTTGGTTTTCCGACTTCAGCGTCAACAATATTTATGACAACCCTGACCTATGTGTATGCAACATTTCAGAGAAATCGGGAAATGACTTCACCCTTGATCAAGCAGGGAAATGCAGCCAGTCCAGCAAAATGACATTTTACACATATAATAATTCATATCATCGAGTCTTTATCATAAGGTGAGTTAATGTGACAAACATATTAAACCTCAAAAGTGTTAAAGGTGATGTACAGCCTGTTTTAGATCTCTTTTAAGAGGGTCAATGCTGCATATTTGCATTTTATATTGACTACCTGTTATCAATTCTTAGGGATCTTTTATTCATGGGACGTACAATGGCACAGTGGATAGTGTTGCTCCTGATAACCTTCCTTCAGTGTTGTCCTCACTGCTGTCTTTGCAGAGTCTACATGTTCTCCCTGTGTCAGTTGTTTTATGGTTTTCTCACACCTCTCAAAAACTGTGCTTGTTAGTTTCATTGGTAATTAGTCCAGTATGTATACAGTTTGTGGAATCAGCTCTGGCCCCCGTGCAGCTCCATTGTTGCATTAAGTAGGTTTGGGTGACATAAAGATGGAATGGCTGTTATTTCAGATTTGGGAGCCGCCTGTTCTTATTCATACCCCTATAAAACATCTCTATTAATCTCTTAGGTAGAAGTATGGGATATGCCTCTTAGGGGTGTGCCCCAAGTATAAGATGTCTAAGACTTCTCTGAGCTTAATGAAACTTCAGTGACTCACAATCTGCATGTGATCTTTATTTTTTTAACTTATTAATGCCAAAATGTGCAAAACTTTCTATATTTTGTTTTGTAGTTTATTTTTGAAGAGAGATATGAGAGAGAACAAAGTGTCCCAAATGTCTTTGAAAAAAGGAAGCGTCTTAGAATAATGCAGAAGGTCAAGATAAGAAAACATCAATAAAGCACATAAATAATTTGCTTCTTGCTAGACATTGTAAATTCCATAAAAAGAAAATAACCGTTTATGTCCTATACAGTGCAAAAAGCAGTTCATAACTGAACTAAGGAAATGAAGGATCTGTTAGAGTGCCCATTCCTGGAGTCTTTGAAACATTTCTGATTAATAAAGCCTGAATGGAGAACCACTCAACTTTAACAAAGACCATACAGATCTCCTCTCCTGTCAAGCTTTGTCCCTTTGCAAAATTTTAACCTGATCCTGCTGAGATGGTTCAAGAAAAAGTATACAGTTGCTAGAAAATATAAATAGAAGCCATTCATGCTTATAAAAAACAATAATATAAGATTAGAGAGTCTAGCAGCACAGTGGCACTTCAGGGCTGTTGAAGACCAGCCTACTCACTATCTGTGTGGAGCTGGCATTGAAGGAGTTCAGTAAGAAATGTTTAGTGAAAATTAAATCAAGACACTTTACTGACTAATCTGTCTGAAGCAAGGATTTTTATTTGGCACATACACACACAGTGACTCAGCTGGGAAGTCTCTGCATTTGTGCAGTTTTGTTCAAAGATATGCCTTTTTTATAATGCTTCACTGATCTTAAAAAAGTCACTCCTAGGTCATTATTTCGTCAGTTATTAACTGCTAATTCTCAAAAAAAAAAAAAATAGTTTCACATAACAAAGAAGTAGTCATCCAAGTCTTATGCCTTATCATAAAATTTTAAACATTATGCTCATTATAAACCCTCATTATAATGAATCAGACTTATCTATTGGTGTTTTCTTAATTGCTGAAATAACGAGTAAGTCAAGGTTAATAAATATGTAGTTAAAGTAATAATGTTTACTTCTCATGCAAATGTAAAACCAAGGCTGCAGCATGACCCTGCTGGGCTTGCACTTAGGAATTGGGTCCCCAAAAACAACACCTTCTTCTCTTTATTGGCCTTGACCCAAAACATACTCAGTAGGGGACTGGCTCCTTGGACAGGCAAAATGCTCCTGAAAGACATACTCGTCCTCTTCAGGAATTTTTGGGAGAGGGGGGAATGGTAACTTATAATAATAAGATGGGGTGATGAGAGTACCTCTGTATATGAAGTACAATACCATACAATACAATTTATTTTTGTATAGCCCAAAATCGCACAAGAAGTGTCGCAATGGGCTTAGCCCCCCCAGCCTTGGATCTCTAAGAAGACAAGGAAAAACTCCCAAAAAATCCCTTTTTGGGAAAAAATGGAAGAAACCTTGGGAAAGGCAGTTCAAAGAGAGACCCCTTTCTAGGTACAGTAGGTTGGGTGTGCAGTGGGTGTCAAAAAAGAAGGGGGTCAATACAATACAGTACACAGAACAGAACAAATCCTCAATACAGTATAAAAATAAAAAAAAATGTACAAGTACAGAGCAGAATTTAACAGTAGATGATATCACATAATATGATTTGGATTAGTTTAGAGTCCTGGAGACCTCAGCCATTAAGCTGAAGTAGTAGATGGAGATGGAAGTGAAGAGAGGGGTACCATCTGTGACATGTTTTTTTATTGTATTTGATTTCTTATCCACATGCAAATGGAAGCTTTTAAAACTGCAGATCTTTAACATTAGAATACATGGACACACAAGCAATAATAATTATAGTCTGAAACATTTCCCATAATGAGTTAGACTCTATTATATGAGTTAGAGTCAATTAGACCAAGATATGTTTGTGTAGACATTCCAGTTTTTCTCGATTCCTAAAGATATTTGTGTTAGGTTACCTGATGACTCTCAGATGACCCTGTGATATAACATGACATGTCCAGGTTTGGGTTGTTGCCTTAGTTTCGATGCCCCCTTAACTCCAAGTTTGACTTAAGTGGTCTGAGAAAAGGCAGGATTGAGTCAAATTTTAATTTACTGAGCTAGTAGATCATTGTTATGATGGTTTTGACATATTTTATTTTCTTGCATTTTTCTTATTTTTTATCTATATTTAACTGATATCATTGTGGCAACATTTTGTATTTTATTTTCCTTGTAGGTGCAGCTATTTTGTACCTTCATTGAATGGCTGCCACCGTATTGATGTTCTTGTGATGAGTGAGGTTCGTAGGGAGACTCATGTGAAATAAATAATTGGGAATTCCGGAGTATGCAGGCTCCAGATAGGTGCCGGTTGCACACTTATGAACATGCATGCATTTTTCTAAGGTTGATTGGAGTGCTCGGCTGATCACGCATTCATGCGCAAACGCTGGCAGATCAGTCAAGTGCTTCATTCATATCTAGGAGTGGGTAGACGACTGCACCGCCTCCCAATTGGTTCAATAAATGGAGCCTACTCTGCAAAATTGGGCAGAATAATTGGATGAAACAAAAAACTGTTGGGAGGATAAGTTGAAAAAAACAAAAAAAAATAGACTTTGGACAGAAAATACTTAAAAAAAAAGTGAAAAATGGAAAAAACTATAATGAAAAATGACAATCCACATCCACAGTTTACATCCACCAGAAAATATGTACAATTGGAATTAAAGCTGAAATCTCTTTGTTTAGCCAGAGTGGGTACAGTAGAACAAAGAATTCAGTTGCCGTTCTTCAGTAGATCTGTTTAATAAATTGTGGCAGATGGCCAGGGCCCTTGGCCTGGCTGGGATGCTCCTATAATGGAAGGTCCAGTGGGGAGAGAGCCTATCCAGAACATTACCTCCCCCGGAGCTCTAGAGGGCAGGCCACTGCTGGGGCCCGTGACCACCACCAGGGGGCGCCTGGGGAGCTACTGAGCCCTTAATTGCAGCACACCAAGAAATGCTGCCAGAACTGGGTCTACGAGCACTTCCGGGTGTTTTATAAAAGGAGCCAGCAGCCACTACTCTGCGAGCCAGAGTCAATGGGAGAAGATGAAGCTTGTCTGGAGGAGTGGAGGAAAAAGAGAGAGAAACAAAAGGAGAAGAGATCAGTATTGTGCTGTACTGTGACGTTTCTCACAGGGGAAAAAGAAAAAAGAAAAACGTGTGCTTGAACTTGTATTCCACACCTGTCTGTGTCAGGTTTGGGTGGCAATATGCCCCCTGGTGATCCACAAAATCAATATGTGTGATGGATTCCAGCCCTGTCCAGGGATTGTCCCTGCCTTACATAGCACCCAACACTTTGCAGACTAACTTCACACCATTTATTTAAAAGTAATTCTTAACAGTGTCTGTATAGAAATGTATGGGATCTGCAGTGCTTCCTGTATGTAGAACCTAAGGAAGCAGGGCAACGTAATGATATGGCTGGAGTTCCAGCCCCAGCAGTACTGGAACTTTAAAATTTTAAAAAGCTGCAGCATAGTTAATAATTGTGTGTTTGTTTTAACTCCTACTTTCTTTCTTTTTTTCTTTTTTAGATTCTCTGGGTTTGATCCTTGCATTTTGCATTTAGGTACTTTCTTTTGTGTCTGATTTGGATATGGATACTTAATAATTAATGCTCTTTTTTCTCCATTTATGATGTAATCTTTAACTATAAGGAACTTGCTTTGTTTTGTATTGTTTCAGAGTTTTCATGGGTTTCCTCTTCTCCATTTATATGAATATTTTATGAATTTTTCTTATTTAAAAACCTGAGTACTATGGATGGTCCTGTGAAGGCTAGAAAGCCTGCATTTTTAGTTTGGTGCCAGGCTGATTAGGGGTAAGGACAATCCAGTCATTCTAGGCTTATAGTTAGGATAGGTGTGGTCCTTTGTGAGAGTTTTGGGAGGCCTGCACCCATTTTTTGGTGAAAGGATTTCACAACATGGAGACTGAAGGAGGCAGTAATAAGGACAGAAGATATTCAGAGTTAAAGAGGTAGGCAGAGGTCTTATACCAGGTGATAACTAACAACCAAAGTCATAGTGAATTAAATGAATAAGGGTCCTAGCGTTAAACACTTTTTGGAAGTGCCTTTCTAATGCTAAACGAGGTGCTGAAATGCAGTGGCTAGGTCAAGGATAGTGGGGCAGTGGTAGTGCTGCTGCCTTGCAGTAACCAGATCACGAGTTCATGTCCTGGGTACTCCCTGCATGAAGAGAGCCCTGAGTAGTGAGAAAATTGCTATATAAATGTAAAAAAGTAATTAATTATTAAAGGATAAGAATACTGGGGAGAAGTCAAAACTAAAAGTCAACCAAAAGTTCAATACACTAAAATGAAAATTCAAGTTGAAAGAAAGAAAATAAAGGTCCTTACACTATCTAGACTGTTTCCCACTAACTAAACAACTAAAAATACTTGTTTTCTAAGTAAATCCAATACATGGATAAAGTCCTTGCTGTGCTGGTTTTGTACAGTATATACAGTAGGATGTATGTGTAATGATATGTGTAATGACATTGTCCAATCAAGAGACTAGCAACGGACATCATTGGGCTAAACAGCCATGCAATAAAATGTGGTGTCCAGAAGGAAACAGAAACCAACAACACAGCACTTTAGTGATGGGGTCCCAAAAGTCAGATTATAACATCTAAACACTGATCTATTAGTGGAAACAGGGTGCAAATTGTAAGAGTTGAATTTGAACCCTGGTCCAATGTGCACCTGGCATGTGTCTGAGCCTCATATTTTTCTGAGCTTATGCTTAAAAGCTGACGCTGTTATTTTATTATTCACTATGATAAATGTATTTCTTGTTATTTTATATAAACCCTTAAGAGAATAATGTTATATTTATGGCATAACCTTTCTTCTATAATACTAAGTTTCTTGTTTTTGTACCCAGCTGGATCATAATATATATACCTGTATAGGCCATTGTTCTTTATTTTAAACCATGAGAAACAGAATTTACGTGGTGAAATTCACACATCTACTAAAATAAGAATAAAAATAATACATTTAAAATGTCTTGTACATCCTAGGCAAACATAACTATCAATCAAACTGTGGTCATCTAAGGTATCAACATCTGCCATGTCCCATTAGCAACTAGGTGTTACCAATCATGTTACGTTTTTCTAAATTTGTAATGAATTCACTTTAAAGAATAGTGACCTAATCAATGGATTGTTTAAATATAGCCCATATGACACTTTTTTCTTGGCAAAAACACTAATATGATGCTTTTTGCCTCTTCAGAGATTTAGATAAAAAATTCAGATTCACGCCTTCTCCTGCCTGTGTTTTATTGCTTAAATCGGGGCATTCCAGTTTGGGTGTCTGCATTCATAATTTTCTTCCACAGCTTCCACAAAATGTATAAAATAATATTTTCAATAGCAACATTTATCAGGCCTCTTGAAAAATGCTATAGCCACACCATAGGCAATAAGTGACCTGCTAAGAAGCAGGAGTTATGTCCAGGCAAAAGGCATTCAAAGAGCACAAGTCTAGTGCTTGCGATGAGTTATAGAGCAAGGAGTGGACTTTTTGCCAGTGGTTTCTTAGGAGCACATAAGCCCAACAATGTTTTGCTTGTCAGAATTACCAATGGCTGAATTATAGCTCCTTGTTCACTAATGAAATGTTTATAAAGAGCGCATTACGGAGACATCTTTGAATATCTTTAGCCTCTGATTACTCAGTCTTATCAGATGACTTGCAGACATTGCATTCTAAAGAGGGGCCATGTGAAGAGAAAATGCTTTTTAGCTGAAGCTGAGTGGCTGTAAAAAAGCAGCTACCTCTAAAGCAAAATACTTGTGTGCTAAAACAAAGTAAAGTGGGCAGTGCCAGTCGCTTCTTGCAAAGGACAGCAGAATATTAGAATGCCAGCACTTTCCAAGCAGTTTTTGAATTCCTTTAATAGCAGAGACTGAGACAGCCTTCTAATACAGAGGGTAACCTAGTGCTGGACTGTGAGTGGAAGATTATCTTTTCAGTACTGCATCTCACACATACACACAGAAGCTGTGTGCAAACAATTTGTGAACAAATTAATGTCTCCGTCAAAATGCAGGAGCTAGAAACCTTAAAACTATCTAAAAAAGCGTATCCATCCAACAGTCTGAAAGACCAGGACTGTCACAAGAACATTTTAAAGCTGGTCAAGAATGAAAGATAGTTCTGTATTAATTCTTTAGAATTAATGTTATTTACCTTTTTTCTGTTTTAGAGATACTGATCAAGGTAATGAAATTTAGATTTATTTTTGTTTTGTTTATGTCCTTATTTGTATATACTGTGCTTGCATATAATAATATATATATAGCAGGTTAAGGGTGGAGATGGAGGGGGGGGTTTCTGAACCCCACCTTCTTAATCCACCCCCCCTTACAACCCCTCACCCTCACACTCAACAAAATAATACAAGTTTTTCATAATATATATATCTTATATATATTTTATATATATATATTATATTATTTAGTTTATTGCAGAAAGCATGTTTGGGTTTTATGTTGAAAGCTATTTAATCGTCAAGTCAGAACCAGAAACACTTAAAGAGAAAGTTGATTTTTGTGGAGTATCCCTAATTAAGGAAGGAAGATCATAATTTGTGAAGATCTATTCCTAGTTCTGGCTTTCTAAATTATAAAAAGTATTTACATTTATATAGCACTTTTCTCACTACTCCATGAGCTTTACATATTGAGTGGGGAGCCACTTCAGCCACCACTAATGTGCAACGGCAGCCATTTTGCACCAGTACACTCACCACACATTAGCTATTAGGTAGTGAATGAGTGAGATAGATAGCCATTTAGGGGTAGAGGATGATTAGGGGTCCAGAATTTCTAGGCTGGGATGGGCAGTTTAACTAGGACCTCAGGATGCACCCTACTCTTTACAAAGGATACCCAGGGATATTTAATGATCACAGAGTGTCAGGTACGCGGTTTTACATGTCTAGAAAGACAGTGAAGCAGAAATCTCATACACCACGTTAACAAGGTGACTAATAAATTTGTTTTCTGATTCACATGAAAGTAACACTCATTTCTTCATTTCTAAACTGTTTCAGTTCAGTTTTTTTTATATAGCGTTCTTCATTAAGTTCAGGTGCAGAGCGCTATGACAAGTTCTCAGGGAAAATGAAGGCATAAAATGAAAGGATGTGCACAGCATGGTAAGTTCTGTACTTTGAGGAATATAATGTTAAAACATACAAAAATAACTGCAGTATTTGGAAAATCTGTATAGCCTACAAAAAGTTAGGTTTTTCCACAGTTCTGTGAAGTATTAGTTTTGAAAACTTACATTTTTTTCAAAGTTTTTTAGATGTATTTGCATATATATAACGCAAAAAGCACCTTCTTTGATTGTCATGTCTCACTGTCTGATTGTCTGTTTGTCAACATGAAACAACTTGGCTCCCAGGGGACCAATTACGTGGAAATTGCCTCACTTATTCTTCACAGAAATTCTTCACAGAGACATAGTAACTGGACAGACACGCAGACACTTATCCTTTTATTACGGCAGATTGCTCTGTAAACATGGAGTGAACAAATGCATTCTCTGTACTTATATTATAATAAAAACCTCATTATCTGCATTATGTGCATATTACAATGATTCAGTATTTCTCTGGCATGTAATTTTTAGACCTGCTCTCCATCACTTTCTAAAGGGCCAACAAGTAAATATTTTGATTTCAACAGAGATTTTATTTCACCATCTGGTGTTTCTTTTAAAATTGTTATGTTAAAGACGTCTGAACTACAATTATTCATAGACTTTCCATAACCAACAACTAACAACAGTACATCACTTGATGGCATTTTTACATCAGAAATTGGACTCTGCTGTGTATGAAAGATATTAATGTAGTCAACTAACACATATAATTGCATTCTAATATTGCTGTTCTTTTTGTATACTGTATGACTCATAATTACAAAAAAAAATAATAAAAGGGTACAGTAAGAATTTACCTAAATGAAAATAAATCAAAAGGCACTTTAGTTATTTATCTGTCCCCAGCAAGTATTTTATTTTGCACACACGCAGACACTAGCTGCAAGGTTCGTACGTGAGCGTGGTTCGTTCACAGATGTGCCTTTTTATAGTATTTGTCTGACCTTTAGGTCATTATATATTCATTAATAATTGCTGATTCCCAGGATAATCAAAAATAGTTATTGAAATAAACAGATTAACAGAACAAACACTTCGTCTCATACAAAACCTCAAACCTGTGCTTGTAAGTCACATCAGTACTTGTCAGTTTGTTGATCCCCAAGAAAAACTCACATATAGTAAGTCTTTCAATCCATTCATTACAAAGAGTAAGTATTAATATGCTACATAAAGAAAAACTCTCATTCATCTGTTTTTGTTCTCATATTTGTTACAGTAAGTAATGTGTGCCAAGGCTAATAATTTTAAGCAACACAAGGTCCTTTTTGTTATTTAATACAGTGAGAAGTTAAGCAAAATGACACATTTTAATGGCTAACTGAACAGATTACAACATGCAAGCTTTCAAGGCAGCTCAGGCCCTTTCTTCTTGCCTGATAAAAAGTCATTTTGCTTCACTTCTCTTTGCATCCATAATGGCTAACACCATACATCACCCTATTAGTGTATGCAAAAAAGAGTACAGGTGTAGCAGCATGGCATGTCAGGCCTGAAAGTTACTGCACTTGAACTCAGGGCTCTAGGGCTCTAAAATTTCTCAAGCAAACCCACCATTGCTCTCTCTTTTGAACCAAAAACTCTACAGAAAGAGATGGGGGTTTCCGGGGTAGGGACTCATGAATTAGGGGGTACAGTGACATATTCATCATCTTGCAGTAAAATGGTAGCTAATCAAAATAAGAAAAGAGAAACAGTTCTGTATACGAAGGGGGCAGTGGAGGTGGAAGTGCAGGGAGGGTATTATTTGCTACAAATTATTTACTGGGGTTGTTTTCATAGCTACTGCAAACAGCAAACCATTACTAGCAAAATAATAAGTAGAATTAATTTCCTCCAGTAAGCCCACAGCACCAGAACCACGCAGATCTTCGTGCAGTCAATTTTCCCTGACAGGTCAGCTCCATGGGACCATAAGTCTCATGCTGCTCTGTGGCTCTCCATACTGGGGCTTGCCAGACAGAACAATGCCACTCATTGTATGAGGGCTGGGGATAGCAGGCAATCACTCAATGTCCTGTCTTTGCAGCCTCCAAAGCCCAACTAGTGTGTCTCCCCGAAACTGCTGGGACACCAGCCTTGGTGTAATTTCTACTTCAGTGTCCTTTCTTGTCCATGTCCTGGCAAGGAAGGGGAATATGACAGCAGTAGTAATATGTCAGGCG